>OY978504.1:9116353-9716353 GCA_963854855.1 Nasturtium officinale | reverse complement strand
CTGGCCCCATTAGAGCAAAAGGATGTTCATGAAATGCAAGCTAAGGCTAAGGTTAAATCTAACACTAAGGTAAGCTTTTATGCTGAAAAATCTTTTTGTCTCTCTCAAAACCCAGATATGATTCACTTGTCCTTGCCAAAGGATCCATTTTTAGGTTTTGGAGGAAAAGAGGGGAACAAAGCTATCCCATAAGAGGAAACACTCCTCAGGCGTCATACTCCCACACTGGACCTACATGCTGCTAGTGGAGTATACCAGTCAATGCTGACTCAGGCCGCTCAATTTGAAGTACCAAACAAACTGGAGCCACATAAACACCAAGGTAAGACTCCAGACTCTCAAAAACATATGAGTACTAACTTGCTTTCTCTTGGTGCAGACATACAAGTTTCGAGGTTGAAACATTTTCAACGAGGAGGGTATGATGTGGACATCATTCTATTATCAACAGGGGTCAACGGACATGATGGTCTAGCCAAGGATAAAGGGGAGATGAACTTCCTTAGGGAACAAGTCATGGATAGAGGGGAGACGATCTTCCATGGTTTGCTCCTTCTAGACCTCAATCCACCCTCACCTATCTTCAATGATCAAGCTCCAGACGAATCTCAAGGAAAAACAAGTGATCCAATAGCTGGTTTAAGAGTTGGAACCAAGTTGTCTATTGTCACGGTTATCAGCCGGTTGAAGTCAAGTAAACAACCTGACCAACTTATGGACGACTCCTTACTGTTCCTCCCTGATCATATGTGGACTACATGGTGTTCAGAGACTTCCAAAACTGCAGGACATCCAGCATCACGTTCTAAAACCAAAGGGGAGAAAGTTTCCTTTTCTGGCGGTCATGTTTCCTTTTCACCACCAAGTGCATATCTCTTAATGAATCTCGACCCTTCATCTACTCCATATGATCCTAGACATCCATATCAATAAGAAGACCTAGAAGAATCATGTAGCCAAACAAATCAATCAAGAGGAGCGTCAGTTTTAATGCCTAGAAGACATCAATGGAGAAGATTATGTTTTCTTTGATATTACTCTTTCCTTTTTGTATCTTTTATGGACGTTGGAATTCTTTCTCATGAGCCTTTAGAAGCTCATTACTTCATCATTTGTCAGACAAGCTTGAAATTAATAAAGAAAAGTTGTTTTGCTTCAAAACTTGTGTTTGAGTAAAATCTGTTCGTGCGAGTTCATAAGTGTTTTGTGGAATCAATTCACTTAGGTTTTCATGTAGAGGCTTGGATTCTCGTGAGGAATAGCCCTTGAGTCCCTGTCTCTAACCCTCAGTGTTGTGGAATCAACATCAACCCGATTACTTCATCACCTATATCGCTCCATCCGTGAGGAACAACTCCCCTGTTGTTCCCACATATCTATCTTTCGTTTTCTTTGGGTTTCTATCACCTTTCCCATCCGCCCAGATCTCATTCCATCTCACCTCACTCACAGATTCATCTAGAGAGTGCTGTATGGTCAGCTAGCTGAAGCCACCACCGCCCTATCCATGGAGAGAACAACTCTCAGTCTGTTCCCACATCTTCCCAGTGAACAGCCTGCAGGTCATTCCTACATCAGGGTCTTACAGTCACGCTGTGGGTACCAACATAATTTTTTCACATCCGACATGTCAATGTAAAATTTAGTGTCTTTTTCTTAATAATTTTTAAACCGATGTTAATTTCTGAAAATAAGGATCTAGTCGTGGGTACCGGTACTTTATTTTTTATTCAACTGGTGCAAAATATTACTCTTGCCTATATATATTTCAAAGGTATTGGTATTTTTTGAGAGGGTCAAGCCGTGGGTACCAATAACTTAATTTTCACATCCAACATGTCAAAACATGACTCATTGTCTTTGTCTAAATAGTTTTTAAGTCGTTGGTAATTTCTGAGAATAAAGGTTAAGGCGTGGATACCGACATGTCAAAATATGACTCTTTGTCTTTGTCTTATTAGTTTTTAAGCCATTGATACTTTCTGATAGGGTCAAGCCGTGTGATGAGGTCCAAGCTTCCTCTGGCTGAAGATATCTCCCCGGACGATACCGAGTCGTATACGGCAGCCAGTCAAGGATCGTTGCTCCACATACCGGTTTCAGTCATTGACCGTGACAATTCTCAACGATATCAAATAAGGTTAAACCTTGTTATCAGCCAAGGGCTAAGGAAGCATGCATGGACTGGATCCGAGCCATTAAAGACGATCAAGGATCAAATCCTTAGCGTTTTCACCTTAACCCGATAAAAACTTGCCACTAAAGTTTTTTGGCCAGGATACTCTTTTTCTCTTGTTGGTTTTTATCCTTAATGATTTTGCCAACAAGATTTTTAACGAGGTTCATGGCACAGACACATTAGGCCCGAGCCGGTCATCACCCTTCCAACCAATGGCTCGTGTGATACCGTTCGGCCCTAATCTCTAACCTTTCCTCTTTTATGTTTTTACCGTTGTTACTTAAGACAATTTTTACAGTTTTATGCGCATGTAAAATGCCCAAAGACTTGCTGGTTCTTTGCAAAGATTGGATACGCTAAACTATCTGCCTATTTAAGAACTTGTAACCTTGCCCTTTGAAGGCAGATTTGAATAAACACATTTGCTCATAAGCTTGTTCTCATAACTCACTTAGTTTAAACATTGTTGTCCTCGAAACTCTGCTCGGACTCTGATCAGTCATATCACGGTGTTGTCCAAATACTGTGTGGCTGGCTATCGATCCATTGTTCTTGTTTCTTCCTACGTTTGTTCCGTCCTTCCCATTTCATCTCTTTACCATTTATCCCCTTGTCGTTACCTTGTTCCATCATCTTCATCCTTTCACTTCCATCATTTCCATCGTTTCCCGTTTCCACATCTTCCGCCTTCGCCTACATCCGAAATGTCTTGGTCGTTGCTATCAAGAAACCCTTACCGCCTTGACAGACCACTATCGAGAAAACAGTACCGCGTTGGAATCTCATCATTGAGGAAAACCTCACCACATCGGTAACTTATAGCAAAGAAACCCTTACCACATCGGCAACTCGTTACTGAGGAACCGTACTGCACCAGGTATTCGCTATCAAGAAACCCCTTACAGCCTTGACAACCAACTACAGAGAGACCTTACCGTATTGGGAGCCAGTTATCGGGCAAAACTAACTACGACTCGGCCTGTATCTGTAACCTTGCTGTTGCTGTGTACGGTCCTTGGCTGTCCATACTGAGCCCGATCAGGCTGACAGTGGATCTACTATTCCAGGAGCGTATCAGCTGGTATCAAAGCCAAACTCCACCCTCATGTTGTATCTCTCCTCTACCGTTACTATCTTTCTTTCACATTTTACTTAAGGTTTCTTTCATCCCTCTAAGCTTAGTTCTGGCTCAACCATCTCAAAGCCTTGCGCTTGTAGCTAGTCCTTGGCCGAACCGTGCGATAGATTAAGTATTAATCCATGAGACGCCATTGTTGCCCTAGTGAGACTCGAGGTTGAAGATGAGTACTTGGGGACCTTACCTGGTTAATACACTTAATTCGTCTGTTCTCTAGCCGAACCACGTGTGGAATAATATGTCCTTGCCTTATCATTGCGATTTATCTCATTGGCCGGACACTAAGAACCGCGTGCGAGTCTGTCCTTTTCTTTTGTTTGTTTCGACCGTTCTTTTTGTTCCTCCAAACGTTTGAAAAACTGTACTATATATTTGCTGTCTTTTGGCGCATAGCTAATGGTCCTTTTTAAAATCTTATCCTTTCAATCATAACACACTTGTCCTTACCACCTTAACCTTAGAGCGGTAAAACCATTACTATTCACTGTTTGTAATTATGCGTAGGTACCGTCCAAAGCTGTACGAACCTTGACCCAATATTCATACTGGCCGTTCACGGTAGCTCTGACAGCCATTCCCCGCCATTTCCGACTACATCCATGACCGACCGATCTCAGTCTATCCCGATCGTAAGCTCGACCGGCCGACCCTACTAGGTCACCATTCTTCGACCAGGACCTCACCCCGGTCTAACCTCTTAGGACTCAGCACCTCGGAAGGCCCTCCACTATCTGTACACCACCGCCCATACCCTACTGCTGTCCGTACCGGTCAATCTTGCCAGCAAGACCTCACCGACTCATACCCTGATGACCTTATGCCAACATCTGTACCAACTGACCTATCGACCATGGCCAAACCCGTAGAGGAGCTGCCCCATTCTGTAGAGATAAGTACAGTACTGGCTGCACTCTAAGAGGCACGTCTGTAACCCCCACACCCTCCGAATGATCCTGCCATCCATCATCCTGAAGGATCCGTACCGGCATACCCATCCGATGATGGGTTCGACCAGTACCAGCCTTGACCAGGTCATCCTAGACAACGAGAGCATCCGAATATCTAGGAGTGAGACAACCAAAGCCCTCAACCCGAAGCTTCTGTTCACAAACTGGTTCCACCAACCTTTGCGGAAAAGGTCGATCTAGAAGCATATATCGATTAGGAACGATGAATGGACCACCTGTTCAACTGCTATGACTACTCCGAGGCCAAGAAGGTGGCCTATGCCGCAGTCCAACTGACCAATCACACCCTCACTTCGTGGAATCAGAACCTGGCCGAACGTAGACGCCACCAGGAATGCATGATCACTCCCTGGGAAGTCATGAAGTTTATTATGCGACGCCGCTACGTTCCTCCCCTCTACCACTGTGACCTCCAAAAGAGGTTCCAAACATTTGAGCACCTCTGCAACCATTTACAGCTGGATGATTGTGAAGATATCTTGATGGCCCAGTTCCTGGATGGGATGCAAGACCGGATTGCCTGCAAGGTCAAAAGACAATCCTACCATGGCTTTGTTGAGCTGCTTCACCTGTCCATCTAACTAGAAACCCAAATTAGGCGGAAAGCTGCTACCGTTTCCCAAGGACAAGCTCCTCTGAACCAGAACTGGTTCCACAACCACTCTGGACCATCCACCGGTGCCAAACCCAGCGATGGCCCCAAGGCCAGCACCGTAGACACCTGTTTTAAGCCTCGTTAACCTGAGGCGCCTAAGCCCAACCGTCCCAACCCAAGGCGAGAATCCAATGCCAAAAAAAGCCAGGAAGTGATCTGCTATAAGTGCCAAGGATGAGGGCACTACTCCAGGGATTGCCCAAATAACCGAGCCATGATCATCACAGCTGAAGGCGACTATGAATCCCAGGACAAAGAACCAATCAAAGAAATTGATCCAGAGCCATTCAGCCGAACAAAGAGATTGAGTACCCGGATGTTGGTGATATGCTATTCATCCAACAGAGCCTAAGTACCCTGACCCTTCCTGAACCCGCAGGACAGCGAGACAACATCTTCCACACTCGCTGCACCATCAATGGCAAGGTTTGTGGCTTGATCATCACTGGTGGGTCTTGTACCAATGTGGCCAGTTCTCATCTCATGGCTAAGCTTTCTCTCCCCACTAGTAAACATTCCCATCCCTATAAACTATGATAATTAAACAATAAAATCGTCATTCGTGTGATTGAGCAAGTTGAGTTAGGGCAGTACCGAGACTCTAATGCGATGTCGTTCCTATGCAAGCTAGTCATGTTCTTTTGGGGTGTCCATGGCAATTTGACAAGGACGCCACCCATAATGGCCGATCCAATTTTTATTCCTTTATGCATGACTCTAAGCGCATCAATCTTTCTCCCTTATCACCAGTTCAAGATCATGAGTTACAATCCCGCTTGACTAAAAACACTTTCTCTTAACCCAACTTCCTTGTATCCATTTGTAACACTTGTAAAACCATCGGCAATGAGTGTTGAGTTGTACTAATGATTTATAAAGATGTGTTGAGTGCAAGTACCACAAAACCCGATTCCAGACGAGCTCCAAAGTGATATGGATCCATGTACCAAGGAACCAACTAGTATGGCCCCAGGTCAGGACAATGCTGTCCCATGCACCGAGGAAACCGTTTCCCGTACCATAGACCCCGACCATATCCCTATCCGGACTGAGGTTCCATCTGGTAACCATTACTGTCTCGGACCACATGGTATCATGGAATCCATTCCCACTATTGGCCGTATATTTCATCAAGGCCCGGCCATTCCAACCATCCAGCCGGGTAACATCAAGAGGACCAAGACCAAACGTTATAGGACGCTCTTCAATGACTACCTTCAAGACGCTTTGGAACGAGGCACTTATGGGCAATGGACAGTGAACCACGACCCAAACCAGGACACAAGAGAAGTAATCTTCAGTATCCTTACCATCACTTGGTAAGGACCTCATCAAGACGGCAAGAGAATTGTACTCTTTTTCCACATTCGGGTTTATCCCAAAGAGGTTTACCGAATGGGTTTTTAATGAGACAAGGAGACTTGTGCATCATTACCGGATTTGTGGGATTTAAGCATCACGGCAATGATCCTATCCAAGGAGGGCCAGTACCATTGCCTTCCTTCCTTTCCCTTACTCGCTTTTGTTTACTTTTCTTTAAGCCCAAATTGCGCGTGTCTTAAGCATTGGGTCTTGTCTTTTGTGAACCTTTAACATATATTGGCAGCCTATTTAAAGAGGCTGAACCTCGCTTGTAACACTTAGATTATCATTGAACTTTGAATGAATTTTCTTTAGTTATTTCTCTTTAGTTCTTCAAGTTGTTGCTGTTGAACAAATCACCGAGTGAGCTCTTCCGAGTTATTGCTAGGAACTCGCTCCCCGGTGCTAAATCGTGAGGCATTTCCCTTGCTTTTCAACCCACTTCTACCTTTTTTACTCCTTTAGTTGTTTATAGGTCGAATAAATCCTTAGAAGTAGCTTAAGCTTGTGAACAAATCTCCTTTGAGCTCTTCTTCAGTTTTGACTTGGAACTCGCTCAAAGAGTTGTATCGTAGGCTTCATATCCTTACTTACAAACCCTATCCTCTCCCCCCTTTTCTTCTCTTTTGGTTACCTTTGGGTCGAGTCAATCCCCTTAGCCTAACCTCATGCTGTCTGAAACCGATATTGTGCTTCACCGACCATATTGATCTCTCGCGGGTCTAACCACCCATTTGGAGTGTATCACAAAGGGTCTTGCAGTAGTACTCATCCGTCTTCCCGAAAGAGATCCCACGCAGACAACCTCCTCTTTGAAGCATTAAGCATCAGATCAATTTTTCCCCCGGAGAGGCTCTGTCCAACCGTCCCGCTTACCGCGTTAACCCTGAAGAAGCTAAGGAACTAGAGCAACAGGTCACCGACCTTATGGCCAAGGGATATGTCCGGGAAAGCCTCAATCCATGTGTTGTACTGGTCCTTTTGGTCCCCAAGAAGGAGGGTAGCTGGAGGATATGCGTGGATTGCCGGCCCATCAACAACATCACGCTCAAGTATTGACATCCTATCCCCCACCTGGACGACATGCTTGACGAGCTAAGTGACGTGTCCATCTTCTCTAAAGATAAATTGAAGAGCGGATATCACCAGATCCGAATGAGGGAAGGCGATGAATGGAAGACCGCCTTTAAGACAAACAAGGATTATAAGAGTGGCTCGTCATGCCCTTCAGACTATCCAACGCTCTTTCAACATTCATGAGGCTAATTAACCATACCCTATGTGCGTTCATCAACAAGTTCAAAGTGACATCCTGGTCTATAGCAAGGACCTAACTGAGCATCCCACCACGTCGATGCTGCCTGACAACCCCTTTGGGCAGAAGAACTCTATGCCAACATGAAGAAATGCGTCTTTGGTGATAAGGTGCTTGTCTTCTTAGGTTTTTGTCATAAGCGGACATGGCCTAAAAGTTAACCAAGAAAAGATCCCGACCATTCAGGATTAGCCGACCTCAACCAATGTCAGCCAAGTCCAAGGCTTTCACAGCTTGGCCAGTTTTTACCGTCATTTTGTCTGAAACTTCAGTTCACTAGCCGCTCCTTTGACAGCCCTAATCAAGAAATCTCCCATTTATAGGAAGAGCCTCAAGAGAAGGCCATCCAAGAGCTTAATGACTGGCTGACTCAAGCCCCCTTACTGGCAGTGTCCGATATCAAAAAAAAACCTTCGAGATCTAGTGTGATGCCTCCGGTATAGCCATTGGAGCTGTTCTAATAAAAGAGGATGACCCATTGCCTACTTCAGTGAGAAGCTCAATGGGACCACCCTCAACTACCCAACCTATGACAAGGAGCTCTACGCCTTGGTCCGAGCCTTTGAAACCTGGCAACACTACCTCATCTTCAAGGAGTGTGTGATCCATCGGATCACGAAACCTTTAAGCATCTTGGGGGCAGACCAACCTGAAGAGGTGCCATGCCAAGTGGTTTGAATTCATAGAGATGTTCCCTTACATAATTAAATACAAGAAGGGAAAGGAAAATATGGTGGCCGATGCCCTACCGTGGAAGCCAGGTCCTAGGATTTGCCCACTGAAGAACCAGTACCAGGACAGATAAGGCCCAAGCCTCCTCCGACCCTGAAGATAGCTCCCCAGATGATACCGAGTCGGGTATAGGAGGCAGTCAAGGATCGTTGTCCCACATGCCGGTTTCAACCATTGAACGTGACCATTCTCAACGATATCATATGAGATTTCACTTTGTTATCAGCCAAGGGCTAAAGAAACATGCATGGACCGGACCCGAGCCTATAAAGTAGACCAAGGACCAAGTCCTTAGCGTTTTTACCTTAACCCGGTGAAAATATGCCACTAAAGGCGTTTTGGCCAGGATAATCTTTCCCTTGTTGGTTTTTTATCCCTAAGTGATTTTACCAACAAGGTTTTTTATTAAGGTTCATGGCCTGCACGCATTAGGTCCGAGCTGGTCATCACCCTTGCCAACCAATAGTTCGTGTGGTACCGTTCAGCCCTAATTGCTAACCATTCCTCTTTTATGTTTTTACTATTTTTTTACTTGCAAACATTGATTTACAGCTTAACAGGCATTTAAAGGCACAAAGATATGATGGTTCTTTGTAAGGGTGGGATGCTCTAGAAATCCTGCCTATTGAAGAACTTTTTACCTCACCCTTTGAAGGCATATTTGAATAAATGCATTTGCTCATAAGCTTGCTCTCGAATCTCACTTAGTTTAAACATCGTTATCCTTGAAGCTCTACTCGGACTCTACCACCGTGATCTCCAAAAAAAGTTTTGGAGACTTCAGCAAGGTGCCCTGTCCATAGAAGAATACTATGACGAGTTTGAGCACCTTTGCAACCGCTTGCAGCTGGATGATTGTGAAGAGACATTGATGACCCAATTCCTGTATGGGATGCAAGATCTGATTGCCCTCATGGTTGAAAGGTAATCCTTTCATGGCTTTGAGGAGCTGCTGCACCTGGCCATCCAACTGGAGACCCAAACCAAAACTGATCCCCCAACCAAACTGGACCATCCACCGGTGCAAAACCCAGCGATGACCTTAAGTGCATCACTGTAGACACCCGTTTGAAGCCTCGGTAACCTGAGGCGCCTAAACCTAACTGTCCCGACACCAAGGCGTGAAGCCAACTCTGGAAGAAGCCAGGATATGATCTGCTATAAGTGCCAAGGATGAGGGCACTACTCCAGAGATTACCCCAACAACTGGGCAATGATCATTACTGCTGAAGGCGACTATGAGTCCTAGGATAAGGAGCAGGCCGAGGAAACCGACCCAGAACCCGTTCAGCCAAACAAAAAGGTTAAGTACCCTGACCCTTTCTGAGCCAGCCGGACAGAGAGACAATATTTTCCACAGTCCCTGCACCATCAATGGCAAGATTTGTGGTTTGATCATCGATGGTGGGTCATATACCAATGTGGCCAATACCCACCTCATGACCAAACTCACTCTCCCTACAACTAAGCATCCTTATCTCTATAAACTATGCTGGTTGAATAACAAAATTTTCATACACGTTACCGAACAAGTAGAACTAGCTTTTAGTATAGGGTAGTACCAGGGCTTGGTCCAATGCGATGTCATCTCAATGCAAGCTAGTCACGTCCTCTTAGAACGTCCAAAGCAGTTTGACAAGGATGCCACCCATAATGGCCTGTCCAGTTTTTACTTTTTCATTTATAACTCTAAGTGCATTAACCTAGCTCCCTTATCACCCGTCCAAATGCATGAATTACAATACCGTTTGACTAAAGACACCTTCTCTCGAGCCAATTTCCTTATCTCTATCCGTGACGATTGTAAAACCAGTGGCAATGAGTGCCGAGTTGTACTAATGGTTTACAAGGTTGTGTTGAGCGCATGTACCACAGAAGACCAGGTTCTTGAAGAGCTCCGTAGGGTCCTATAGAAGTACGCATCCCTCTTCCCAGAAGAAATCCCCCACAGATTGTCCCCTCTCTAAGACATTGAGCATTGAATAGATTTTGTCCCGGGGGCCTCCCTTCCCTACCATCTCACCTACCGCATCAACCCTAAAGAGGCTAGGGAAATAGAACAATAGGTCACCGACATCCTCAAGAGGGAGGGCATGATCAGGCCCAAGCGTCCTCTGACCTTGAGGATAGCTCCCCGGATGATGTCAAGTCGGACACGGGAGGTAGTTAAGGATCATTGCCCAACATGCCAGTTTCAACTATTCACCGTGACCATTCTCAATGTTATAAAACGAGGTTCAATCTTATTATTAGTCAAGAATTAAATAAGAATGCATGGAACAGACCCGAACCATTGAAGACGGCCAGAGACCAAGTCCTTAGCGTTTTCACCTTGATATGGTGAAAACGTGACTCTAAAGTCGTTTTAGCCAGGATACTCTTTTCCCTTGTTGGTTTTTATCCCTAAGTGGTTTTACCAACAAGGTTTTTAATGAGGTTCATGGCCCGGTTGCATTAGGCCTGAGCCGTTCATCACCCTTGCCAATCAATGGCTTGTGTGGTACCATTCGACCATAATCTCTAGCTTTTCCTCTTTTACGTTTTTACTATTGTTACTTAAGAACTTGGTTTTTACAGTTTAATGGGTGTGTAAATGTCCAAGGACATGCTGGTCCTTTGTAAGGGTTGGATGTCCTAGCAATCTCGCCTATTTAAGAACTTGTAACCTTGCTCTTTGAACTCAGATTTAAATAAACGTATTTTCTCATAAGCTTGCTCTCGAATCTCACTTAGTTTAAACATCTTTGTCCTCGAATCTCTTCTCAGCCTATGATCAGTTGTATTACGGTGTTGTCCAAATATCGTGTGGCTGGCTATTGATCCATTGTTCTTGTTAGTCCTTTACGTTTGATCCATCTTTTCCCCTTCATCTTTGTACCATTCATCCCCTTATCATTATCCTGTTCCATCATCATTTTCATCTCGTTTTATTATTTTCCATTCTAACGTCTTCCATCTTCACATCCATCTGTACTGCTCCAGCTGTTATCGAGAAGCCTTACCGCATCGGCAGATCATTATCGAGAAACCGTATTGCATCGGGAACTCATCACAGAGGAAACCTTAGCGCATCGGTAACTCGCTACTGAGGAACCCTTACCATATTGGCAACTCATCATCGAGGAACCGTACTGCACCAGGTACTCGCTATCGAGAAACCCCCTACCGCATCGGTAACCAGTCACCGAGAAAACCTTATCACATTGAGAGCCAGCTATCGAGAAAACCTGGCTGCGTCTTGGCCCATATCTACAACCCCGCATGTTCTGCATATGGTCCTCTGCTGTCCGTACCGAACCCAATTATACTGATAGTGGAGCCACCATTCTGGGAGTGTATCACCGTGGGTACCAATACCGTTATTTTCCCATCCAAATTGTTAAAATTTACCCATTTTCTGTTTTAACAATTATTTAATCTGTTGGTAATTTCTGAGAATAACTGTCAACCAGCGGGTACCGATACGATATTTTGTATCTGACGTATCCAAACATGACTCATAGTGTTTGTCTGTAAACTTACCAAAGTCGTTGGTATTTTCCGAGGGAGTCAAGCCGTGGGTACAAATATGTTATTTTCACATCCGACGTGTCAAAATATGAACCATTATCTGTCTAAATAGTTTTTAAGCTGTTAGAAATTTAAGAGTATAAAGATCAAGCCGTGGGTACCGGTACATTATATTTGTAGTATCTGACGTGTCCATCTCATATTATTTGTTTGTATAATTTTCAATGCCATAGGTATTTTCCATGAGGGTCAGGCTATGGATACCAATATGTTATTTTCACATCCAACATGTCAAAGTAAGACTCGTTGTCTATGCTTAATAGTTTTTAAGTTGATGTTAATTTCTGAGAATAAAGGTCAAGTCGTGGGTACCGGTACATTATTTTCTAACTAACATGTCCAAAATATGACTCATAGTCTTTACCAATATATTTTTCAAAGGCGTTGCTGTTTTCTGAGAGGGTCAAGCCGTGGATACCAATATGTTATTTTCACATCCAACATGTCAAAATATGACTCATTGTCTTTGTGTTAATAGCTTTTAAGCCATTGATAACTTCTGAGAGGGTCAAGCCTTGAGTACCAATATATTTTGTTTGCCATCCAAACTGTCAAAATATGACACATTGACTCTCTTAATATGTGTTTTAAGCCTTTGGTAATTTCTGAGAATAAAGGTCAAGCTGTGGGTACTGGTACGTTACTTTCTAACCGATATGTCCAAATATAACTCAAAGTCTTTGTGTGTATATTTATCAAATCAGATAGTATTTTTCGAGAGTGTCAAACCGTGGGTACCAATATGTTATTTTCACATCTGACATATCATAATATGACTCATTATCTGTCTTAATAGTTTTAAGGCTTTGTTAATTTATGAGTATAAGGGTTAAGTCATGGGTGCCGTTACATTATTTTTGTATCATCTGTGGGCAAATATGACTCATAGTCATTGTTTGTATATTTTCAAGGTTGTTGGTATTTTCCGAGAGAGTCAAGCCATGGGTACCAATATATTCTTTTCACATCTGTTATCTCAATATGTCTCATTGTATTTGTATTAATAGTTTTCTAAGCCGTTGGTAATTTCATGGAATAAGGGTCAAGCCGTGGGTACCGACATGTCAAAATATGACTGATTATATTTGTCTAAATATTTTTAAGCCATTGGTATTTTCTGAGAGTTCGAGTCATGGGTACTAATAAGTTATTTTCCCATCCGACATATCAAAATATTTAATTATCTGTCTTAATAGTTTTTGATCTGTTGGATAATTTATGAGTATAAGGGTCAAACCGTTGGTACTGGTATGTTGTTTTTGTATCCTAAGTATACAAATATGACACATAGTCTTTGTTTGTATCTTTTCAAGGCCGTTGACCAATATGTTATTTTCACATTTGACATGTCAAAATATGACACATTGTCTTTGTTTTAACAGTTGTTAAGCTGTTGGTAATTTAGGAGAATAAGGGCCAAGCCGTGGGTAACGACATGTCAAAATATGACTCATTGTCTTTGGCTTAATAGTTTTAAGATGTTAGTAATATCAGAAAATAAGGGTGAAGTCGTGGTTAGTGACATAATACTTTTTATTCGACATGTCTAAATCTGACTCATAGTCATTGTTTATATATTTTTCAAATTCATTGGTATTTTCCGAGAGGGTCAAGCTGTGGCCACCAATATGTTATTTTTTACATACGACCTGTCAAAATATACGCATTGTCTTTGTCTTAATAGTTTTTAAACGATTGGTAATTTCCGAGAATAAGGGTAAACCCATGGGTACCGAAATGTAAAAATATGACTCAGTCTTTGGCTTAATAGTGTTTTAAGCTATTGGTAATTTCTGAGAATAAGGGTCAAGCCGTGGTTACTAACGTATTACATTTTTATCCGACGTGTGCAAATTTGACTCATAGTCATTGTCTATATATTTTTCAAAGCCGTTGGTATTTTCCAAAAGGTTTAAGCCGAGGAAAACAATATGTAAGCCATTGTCTTTTTAAGCCATTGGTAAGAATAAGTATCCGACATGTCAAAATAAGACTAATTTTCTTTATCTTAATAGTTTTTAAAGCCATTGGTAATTTCTGAGAATAAGAGTAAAGCCGTGGGTACCGACCGACATGTTACTTTTTATCCGACGTGTCCAAATATGACTCATAGTCTTTGTCTGTATAGTTTTTTAAGCCGTTAGGTATTTTTTGAGAGGGTCAGCTCGGGGTACCAATATGTTAATTTTACATCCGACATATCAAAAAATGATTCATTGTCTATGTCTTAATAGTTTTTAGCCTTGGTAATTTCTGAGAAAGAGGGTAAAGCTATGGTACTGGTACATATTTTTCATCCTATGTGATGAGGCTCAAGCCTCCTCCGATCCTAAGGATAACTTGCCAGATGATTTCAAGTCGGACATGGGAGGAAGCCAAGAATCATTTCCCAATATGCCGGTTTCAGCCATTGACCGCAACCATTCTCAACGTTATCAAACAAGGTTCAACCTCGTTATCAGTCAAGGATTAATGGAGAATGCATGGACCCGACCCGAACCTTGAAGACAGCCAAGGACCAAGTCCTTAACGTTTTCACCTTGACCCGGTGAAAACATACCACTAAAGTTATTTTGGCTAGGATACTCTTTTCCCTTACCAACCAATGGCTTATGTGTTTCCGTTCGGTCCTAATCTCTAACCTTTCCTCTTTTATGTTTTTTTGCCATTGCTACTTAAGACAATTTTTATAGTTTAATGGGCATGTAAAACGTCCAAGGACACACTGGTATTTTGCAAAGCTCAGATGCCCTAAACAATCTGCCTATTTAAAAACTTGTAACCTCACCCTTTAACGGCAGATTTGAATAAACGTATTTGCTCATAAGCTCACTCTCGAATCTCACTTAGTTTAAACACATTTGTCCTTGAAGCTCTGCTCGGACACCGGTCAATCGTATCACGGTGTTGTCCAAATGCCATGTGTCCGGCTATCGATCCATTGTTCTGTTTATCCTTTACGTTTTGATCCTTTGTTTCCATTTCATCTCTTACTTTTCATCTCTTATCATTATCTGGTTCCATTATCCTTACCATTTCATTCCATCGTTGTTCGTTTCAAGAGTCTTTTGCCTCTGCATCCATCCGTACTGCTCCGGTTGTTCCTATTGAGAAAATCCTTACCGCCTCGACAAACCGCTATTGAGGAAGCCCTACCACATTGGTAACTTGTAGCCGAGAAACCCTTACCGTAACGGCAACTCGTTACCAAGGAACCATACTGCATAGGGCCTTCACTATCAAGAAACCCACTTACCGCCTCGACAATCAACTACCGAGAGACCTTACCGCATCGAGAGCCAGCTAATAAGAAAACCTGACCGCCCTTAGCTCGTGATATGATCATGGACAAGCAAACACTTGGAGAAGAAGTAGAAGACGCCTTGATCATTCCTAGAGGTCCTATGACCCATGTAAAATCAAGAAGACTCCAAGAAGCTGTGGGAACAACCCTAAAGATGTCTTGGAAGCAAGAGCAAGTTCATCCAAGACAAATCAACCAAGAGAAGTTCACTTCCATTCAAGTCATTCCGAGTGAATCATCATCAAGTGGCTTGAGTGTGCTCTTTTCCCTTAGCTTGGTTTTATCCCAATTGGTTTCCAAACTAAGGTTTTTAACGAGGCTTCAAGTCCACTTCCACCACTTTGATGATTAACTTGGATGATTTCATGAAAACAACAAAGAACCAATCAGAAAACAACAAAACACAATTGAAACTTTTAGGGGTTTTGTTTTGTTTTTTTTGACACAACCGTAAAACTAAAAATAAAAGCCTCACACAACTAGCAACTTGAACAAAGACTCGAAACCAGACTCAAAGCAACAACAAACGAGAGATTTTTTATTTTTTTAATGAGTTTTAAATTAAAACAAAACAAAAACAAAAACAGAGGCAGATTGAAACGTTAAAAAAAATAAAAGAGGATGAAGAACACAAGAACCAATCAGGCACTTGGGCTCTGATACCAGATGATACAAGATAGAGGTGGTGGCTTCACAAGTTGGCGGTCGCTTCTCACTTGGTGAAGAGGAGATGATCGAAGATGCGGATCTGACACGATGGCGAGCGCTTCTCTCGTGTGGGATCAGTAAAATGAGTTGTGATGGCGGATTGAGGTGCACCACAGAGGTGTGATTAATCTCTGATACAGCACAAACACTCAGCCTTGCAGAATCACTCAACAAGACAAAGCAAAAACCCTAATCTCTTAAGAGGAACTCGCAGAGAAGAAGAGCAAGAAAACGGCGTTATTTTATTAATCAAAATGTGGCCAAATATTACACAGCTGCAGGGGGGCTTTATAAGAGTCCATCAGCTAGCCCTAGGGCCCAAAATAAAATAAATAAACGCAACAACAACAAAAAAAAATGCAAAAACAAAGAAACAACAAACTACCGTTTTTAGACAAAAAGGAAAATTCAAAATAAGGAAACTACTTAAACTTTCTTCAGCATATTGTTTGAGGACGTCCTTATGTGTTTTTGAGATTATCTTGACCTGCCAAAATGTTATAAATTGAATACAACTTACCTGGACACATTAGAGATTTAATGACGCTTTCTTGAACCCTCTCTTGTGCTCCACGATGATGCCCTGGCTCTGTGATGTGGAAATCTTCTTGGGGCTTCTCTAGCATGCTTTGATCACTTTCTGGATGTCCTCTCACGTCCTTGTTGATTGGATCATGTCCTTGACTCTCTTGTTCATCATTGGAGCTGAAACCTGACCCGTGCGCCTTTTGAAGCTTCAATGCCGTCTCCTCACTTGTAAAGATCTTTTCTCCTGCCAAAGAAGAGTCCATACCTGGGGCTTGATGTAGTCTGAGTTTAGTGAAAGCTTGAGAAAGCTATTCCTCACATAGGGTTGGTTCAGACAAGTAGACTCCTCCAGTTTCTAAATTGTTCACAATATTTTGTACAGCTAAGTTGAACCTTCTCCGGAGCTGTTTTGATTTAGAGCATGTCATGGGTCCTTCCTTGATCTCTGGTACTGAATGTGGCTCGTCCTCTATGGTATTAGGATTGATGTTTGCATCATTCCCTCCCTCTTGAAAAGGTTTTGCCCTCAAATTGGATTCCCCTGTATCATAGGAGGACAAGTCAGCAACATTAAACGTGTGGGACATTTTAAACTCACCTGGCAGCTTTAGTCGATACGCATTCTCATTGATCTTTTCAAGTATTCTGATTGGTCCATCGCCCCTGGGTGCTAATTTGGATGATCTTTGCTTGGGGAACCTCTCCGGCCTCATATGTAGCCAGACCCAATCTCCCGGTTCGAACAATATCTCTTTTCTCTTTTGGTCTGCTCTGCCCTTGTTATCCGCAGCCTTTGCTTCTAAATGCTCTTTAGCTTTGATGTGCAACTTCTTGATGATCTCTCCACGTCTCAAACCATCTTGGCTAACCTGTTCTATCTGTGGCAAAAAAACTAAATCCACTGGAGACAAAGGGTTAATTCCATAGACTATCTCGAAGGGAGATAGTTTTGTAGCCGAGTGCACAGCGCTATTATATGCATCATTGGTCTTGTCACAAGGGATGAAGTGAGCTATCTTAGAGAATCGGTCCACAACAACAAATATTGAATCTTTGTGTCTAATCTTTGGCAAATCTAAGACAAAATCCATGGATAAATCTACCCAAGGGGCGTTAGGAATAGGTAATGGTAAATAAAGACCATGAGGATGTAACCTGGACTTGGCTTTGTGGCAAACAATACATCTGGAACAAAACCTCTCAACGTCCTTCTTCAGATGAGGCCAAAAGAAAAGCTCCATTACTACAGCAAGAGTCTTGTCTACTCCAAAGTGATCCATCAGACCTCCACCATGTGCTTCACTAAGTATCAACTCACGCATAGAACTTTGGGGTATGCACAATCGCTTATCTTTAAACAGGAACCCGTCATGTAAGTAGAATGCCTTGTAAACTCCCTGACCTGGTCATTGGTAACACTTTCCTACCTCTGGATCATCCTTGTACAGTTGCTTGATGTGCTCAAAACCCATTATCTTGGCCTCCATAGTAGATATAAGAGAATACCTTCTTGACAAAGCATCTGCTACTACATTCTCCTTATCTTTCTTATACTTGATCACATAGGGAAATGTTTCTATGAACTCCAGCCACTTGGCATGTCTTCTCTTAAGCGAAGTCTGGCCCTTAAGGTGCTTGAGAGTTTAATGATCAGTGTGGATGATGAACTCCTTGGATAATAAGTAGTGCTGCCAGGTTTCTAGAGAGCGAACTAAAGCGTACAACTCCTTGTCATACGTTGGATAATTCAGCATAGCTCCATTCAATTTCTCACTAAAGAATGCTATAGGTCTCTTCCTTTCATGTAGTACAGCTCCAATCCCCAACCCCGAAACATCATATTCAACTTCAAACATAATCTCAAAATCTGGTAGGGCTAGAACTGGTGCTTGTGTGAGTCTCTCCTTCAGCGTATTGAATGACTGATCTTGAGCTTTCCCCCAAGAGAAGGGCACGTTTTTCTTGATCACAGCAGTCATTGGAGCAGCCACAGTACTAAAATCCTTGACAAACCTTCTGTAGAAGCTTGCAAGTCCATGAAAGCTTCGTACATGCCCAATAGATGTTGGAGTAGGCCACTCACGAATTGCTTTGATCTTTTCCTCATCCACTTGCAGACCCTGTTTACTCACTACAAAGCCTAAGAACACACACTTTTCAGTACAAAATGTGCACTTCTTTAGGTTGGCATAAAGGCCTTCCTTTTGAAGCTTTTTCAAAATAATTCCTAAATGCACAATATGATCAGAATAACACTTACTATAGATAAGTATATAATCAAAGTATACAACAACAAATTTACAAATGAAAAACCTAAGAACCTGGTTCATTAGACGCATGAAGGTGCTGGGGGCGTTTGTCAGTCCAAATGGCATGACAGGCCACTCGTAGAGACCTTGCTTAGTCTTGAAAGCCGTTTTCCACTCATCCTCTTCTCTCATCCTTACCTGGTGGTATCCACTCTTCAAGTCAACTTTTGAGAATATGATGGCACCACTTAGCTCATCCAACATGTCATCTAGCCTTGGAATCGGATGCCGATATTTGATGGTGATATTGTTGATGGCACGGCAGTCAACACACATCCTCTATGTACCATCTTTCTTTGGAACTAAAAGGACTGGTACCGCGCAAGGGCTGAGACTTTCCCTAATATATCCTTTCTCCATTAGCTCCCGTACTTGTTTTTCTAGCTCCTTTGACTCTTCCGGGTTCATTCGGTATGCTGGCTTGTTAGGTAAAGGTGAGCCTGGTATCATATCGATTTGATGCTCTATTCCACGGATAGGAGGAAGCCCTGGTGGTATTTCTTCCGGAAACACGTCCTTGTATTGATTTAGAACAGCTTGTATCTCCATGGGAAGCTCCACTTCTCCTATACCTGAACTTAAACACTCTTTAAAAACCACTAGTAGCACGGTGCCCTTGGCACACACAGTTTTATGAACATCATTAGTGCTTATATAGAGACTAGAGATCCTTACCTCTTCCTCTTTGTTCATGTGTTTTTGCAGTTCATGAACTTCTGATGGACTAAGAGGGGAAGATTAAACTTACGGTCATTATGAGTGAAGGAGTAATGGTTGCTCCGTCCATCATGACATGTAGCCCTATCATACTGCCAAGGCCTTCCAAGAAGAATATGGCCAGCTCTCATTGGAACAACATCACAAATAACCTGGTCTTCATACCTACCAATGCTGAATGGTACGGTGACCTGCTCTGAAATTTTCAACTCGGTATCATCATTCAGCCACCTGAGCTTGTATGGTCTCGGGTGTTTAGTCTTGGCAAAACCTAACCTTTCCACCATGTACTTGCTAGCCACATTAGTACAAGAACCCTCATCAATTATTAGATTACCTACCTTGCCCTTGATAGTGCATCTTGTGTGAAAAATATTTTCCCGTTGTACTTTCTCCGCGGGGTTGATGAAAACACTCAGCATTCTTCTAACCACTAAAAGTTCTCCTGTGTCAGGATATTCAATGTCTTCATCACGCTCAACTATCTCTTCTTCCTCTTCATCATGTGACTCATAATCCCCACAAGAGGTTATGATCATGACCCTTTGATTCGGACACTCCCTAGCCATGTGTCCCCTGCCTTGACATTTAAAACATGTTATGTCACGAGTTCTAGATGTATTGTTATGAAGCTTACCTTGATCTGATCTTGTGGTAGTCTTTGGTGCCTCAGTAATTTTTCCTTTGAACCGAGAGTCTAACTGGACGGCCTTACCTTGGTCTGGTTGCTTGGAACTACTAGAAGCCCATGATGTGGTAGTTTTACTGCGGTTGCTGAATGATGTTTTCCGCTTGATTTGTTGCTCCACTTGAACAGCTAGATGTAGCAACTCATGAAGACCACCATATTTAGCTCTTTCTACCTTCCTTGCAATTCTTTCTTGCAAACCATCTATAAACTGAGCCATCAAGGCTTCCTCGGATTCTTCTAACTCAAGCGTGTTCATTAGCTTCTCAAACTCTTCAAAATACTCATCCACGGTCCTGTTTCCCTGAGATAATTTCCGAAAACGTTTCTGTAAGTCTCGGTGATAATGATCTGGTACGTACCTGAGTCATAGGAGGCATTTCATGTCCCTCCACGTAACTACTGGTCCAAAACGTTGTCTTCTTCTTTCAGCCACATTTCTGTCCCACCAGGCAAGCGCATTATCTGTGCGTTGAGCTACTGCTACAGCCACTTTCCTACGCTCCTCATAACCATAACACTCAAAAATATGCTCCAATCGCCTCTCCCAATCCAGATAAACCTCGGGGTTTGATTTTCCTGCAAAAGTAGGTGGTATTAGCTTGAGTTCATGGTGAGTTTCACGTGTATCTACACGCCTAGCTCGATTCATCCTCAATGGATTTTCCCGCCGTGATCTTTGTCTCCATAAGGGATCAGGTGGCAGATCCTCCTCTTCCGAATCTGGTACCACTTCTTCCTCTTCTTGAACATTTCTTCTTGCTGGTACATTTCTCCCTTCAGCTCTAGCTTGAGGCTGCTCCAAACGTCCTATCCTATCTCCAAATCCTCTTAGCTCTTCTCTCATTGCTGCAAGCATCTGTAACACTGCATCTTGGGGAACTGTATTATTGTCATCTGCCATTGTATGCTCTTTGTTTTATCTTGCACTTACAAAAACAACAAAGGAATCAAAGCACAAAAGGAGTGGAAAGTAACACAATCTGAAGATTTCAAATAATTCCAAATTATTTCAGCAAAAGTTTTATGGTTTTTTTTTTTTAATAATGCAACCTATCTGCTAAATGAGACAGAGCGCACAAGATTATACCAAAAAACTAAGATCAAAAGAAACAAGCAGGCTCAAGAAACGTGAACAAAACTAAAAACAATAAACAACAGCAGCAAATATTGACTAAAGCAGCAAAAATTGACTTAAAAAAAAAGCAAAGAACCAATCAGAAAACAACAAAACACAATTGAAACTTTTAGGGGTTTTGTTTTGTTTTTTTTGACACAACCGTAAAACTAAAAATAAAAGCCTCACACAACTAGCAACTTGAACAAAGACTCGAAACCAGACTCAAAGCAACAACAAACGAGAGATTTTTTATTTTTTAATGAGTTTTAAATTAAAACAAAACAGAAACAAAAACAGAGGCTGATTGAAACGTTAAAAAAAATAAAAGAGGATGAAGAACACAAGAACCAATCAGGCACTTGGGCTCTGATACCAGATGATACAAGATAGAGGTGGTGGCTTCACAAGTTGGCGGTCGCTTCTCACTTGGTGAAGAGGACATGATCGAAGATGCGGATCTGACACGATGGCGAGCGCTTCTCTCGTGTGGGATCAGTAAAATGAGTTGTGATGGCGGATTGAGGTGCACCACAGAGGTGTGATTGATCTCTGATACAGCACAAACACTCAGCCTTGCAGAATCACTCAACAAGACAAAGCAAAAACCCTAATCTCTTAAGAGGAACTCGCAGAGAAGAAGAGCAAGAAAACGGCGTTATTTTATTAATCAAAAGGTGGCCAATTATTACACAGCTGCAGAGGGACTTTATAAGAGTCCATCAGCTAGCCTTAGGGCCCAAAATAAAATAAATAAACGCAACAACAACCAAAAAAAATGCAAAAACAAAGAAACAACAAACTACCGTTTTTAGACAAAAAGGAAAATTCAAAATAAGGAAACTATTTAAACTTTCTTCAGCATATTGTTTGAGGATGTCCTTATGTGTTTCTGAGATTATCTTGACCTGCCAAAATGTTATAAATTGAATACAACTTACCTGGACACATTAGAGATTTAATGGCGCTTTTTTGAACCCTCTCTTGTGCTCCACGATGATGCCCTGGCTCTGTGATGTGGAAATCTTCTTGGGGCTTCTCTAGCATGCTTTGATCACTTTCTGGATGTCCTCTCACGTCCTTGTTGATTGGATCATGTCCTTGACTCTCTTGTTCATCATTGGAGCTGAAACCTGACCCGTGCGCCTTTTGAAGCTTCAATGCCGTCTCCTCACTTGTAAAGATCTTTTCTCCTGCCAAAGAAGAGTCCATACATGGGGCTTGATGTAGTCTGAGTTTAGTGAAAGCTTGAGAAAGCTCTTCCTCACAGAGGTTTGGTTCAGACCAGTAGACTCCTCCAGTTTCTAAATTGTTCACAATATTTTGTACAACTAAGTTGAACCTTCTTCGGAGCTGTTTTGATTTAGAGCGTGTCATGGGTCCTTCCTTGACCTCTGGTACTGAATGTGGCTCGTCCTCTATGGTATTAGGATTGATGTTTGCATCATCTTTAGAGTCAATGAGAGTCAATCATGAGGAGCTTGAGTCTGTTCAAGTCTCCTCCCTATTTAAACTCGTGTAAGCCTTCATTCTAAGGCTTCCAACTTTTTATCAACTATTTTAGAGACTAATCTCTTTTGTTCTTTGAGAACATTTTTTGGTTGTTTGCTGAGTCATATCCAACAATCTCTTTGATTCTCCGGTGTGTCATATCCGGGAATCAAACCTTGTCACCACCAAGTGTGTCATATCTTGGCGTGCATTGAGGAATATCAGTGGACTTCCGCATCCATTATGTGACCATTCAATCCATTCATCAAGGAGCCTATTCTGCAACTTCTTGTGTTATCATTCGATCCACAAACCTTGATAAACATGAGTCTTTGATTCGTTTATGCAAGGATCTATCCAACATCTTTGTCCACCTTCTTTAACTTCCATCTTCTTGTGTTCTACCATCGAAAAATGCTGAGTTTTGGGTTTGATTATATCAGACCCGATCAGGCTGACTGTGGAGCCACTATTCTGGGAGCGTATCACTACGTGTCCATATATGACTCATACTCTTTGTATGTATATTTTTCAAAACCGTTGGTGTTTTCAGAGAGGGTCAGGCCATGGATAACAATATGTTATTTTCACATTCAACTTGTCAAAATATGACTCATTGTATTTGTTTTAAAATATTTTAAGCCGTTGGTAAGAATTAATGTCAGGCTGTGGGTATCGACATGACAAAATAAGACTCATTGTCTCTGTTTTAATAATTATTTAAGCCGTTGGTAACATCTGAGAATATCAGTTAAGCTATGGGTATCAACATATTACTTTTTATCCAACGTTTCCAAATATGACTCATAGTCTTTGTAGTATATTTTTCAAAGTTGTTGGTATTTTTCGAGAGAGTCAAGCTATGGGTACCAATATGTTGTTTTTCACTTCTGATATGTCAAATATGACTAATTGTTTTTGTCTTAATAGTTTTTTAGCCGTTGATAATTTTTGAGAATAACGGTCAAGGCATGGGTACGGGTACATTATTTTTATATCAGATGTGTCCAAATATGACTCATAGTCTGTATGTATATTTATCAAAGCCGGTTGTAATTTCTGAAAGGGTCAAGCCATGGGTATCAATATGCTATTTTTACATCCGACATGTCAAAATATGACTCATTGTCTTTGTCTTAATAGTTTTCAGCCATTGGTAAGCATAAATGTCAAGCCGTGGGTACTAACATGTCAAAATAAGAATCATTATCTTTGTCTTAATAGTTTTTAAGTCGTTGGTAATTTCTTAGAATAAGGGTCAAGCCGTGGTACCGACATGTTACTTTTTATCCACTATGTCCACATTCTACACATAGTCTTTGTTTGTATATTTTTCAAAGCCATTAGTATTTTTCGAGAGGATCTAGCCATAGGAACCAATATGTTATTTTCACATCCGACATGTCAGAATATGACTCATTGTCTGTCTTAATAGTTTTTAAGCTGTTGGTAAGAATAAGTCTCAAGTCGTGGGCATTGTCAAGTCAAAATAAGACTCATTGTCTATGTATTAATAGTTTTTAACCAGTTGGTAATTTTTAAGAATAAGGATCAAGCCGAGGGTACCGATATGTTCTTTTTTATCCGATGTATCAAAATACGACTAATAGTCTTTGTCAGTATATTTTTCAAAGCCATAGGTGTTTTCCGAGAGGGTGAAGCCATGGGTACCAATATGTTATTTTCACATCCAACTTGTTAAAATATGACTCATTGTCTTTGTTTTAATAGTTTGTTAGTCGTCGGTAAGAATTAGTGTAAAGCCGTGGGTACCGCCAAAATGTAAAAATAAGACTCATTTTCTTAGTCCTAATAGTATTTTAAGTCTTTGGTAATTTCAGATAATAAGAGTAAAGCCATGCGTACCGACATGTTACTTTTTATCCGATGTGTCCTAATATAATTCATAGTCATTGTCTGTATATTTTTCAAAGTCATTGGTATTTTCCAAGAGGGTCAACTCGGGGTACCAATACTTTTCACATCCGACATTCAAAATATGACTCATTTTCTTTGTCTTAATAGTTTTTAAGCCGTTGGTAAGAATAAGTCTCAAGCCATGGGCACCGACATGCCAAAATAAGACACATTATCTATGTCTTAGTAGGTTTAAGCAGTTGGAAATTTCATAGAATAAGGGTCAATTCGTTGGTATCGACATGTTACTTTTAATTGGTGTCTCAAAATATGACTCATAGTCTTTGTCTGTATATTTTTCAAAGCTGTTGGTATTTTCCGAGAGGGTCAGGCTGTGGGTAACAATATGTTATTTTCACATCTGGCTTGTCAAAATATGATTTATCGTCTTTGTCTTATAAGTTTTTAAGCAATTGGTAAGATTAAATGTCAAGTCGTGGGTACATCCATGTCAAAATAAGACACATTGTCTTTATCTTAATTTATATTTTTTAAGCTGTTGGTAATATCTGATAATATGGGTTAAGCCGTGGGTACCAACATGTTACTTTTTATCCAACGTGTCCAAATATGACTCATAATCTTTGTCAGTATGTTTTTCAAAACTGTTGGTATTTTCCAAGAGGGTCAAGCCATTGGTAAAAAAGACTCATTGTTATTGTCTTAATAGATTTAAGGCATTGGTAAGAGTAAGTGTCAAGCTGTGGGTACCGACAAATCAAAATAAGACTCATTGTTTTTCTTAATAGTTTTAAGCTTTAATAATTTATGAGAATAATTAGCAAGTTGTGTGATGAGGTCCAAGCCTCCTCCGATCTTGAGGATAGCTCGCCAGATCATTCTGAGTCACTACTGTTAAAATTCATCTTGAAAAAGATTTCAGCAGCTGGAAAAGAAAACAGATGCTGTAAGACAAATTACACTCACTTGTTAAATCAGATCTTTTGCTGGCAAATAACTGTGCATTTCACTATCCAAGACAAGCCTCATTGTTGGTGGCACCTGTGAAATCAAGACTTGTGTTTCAGAAACTACAGTTGGCTACATAAGACTCATTTTTATGTCAAAAAAGTTTTTAAGCAGTTGGTAATTTCAAAGAATAAGGGTCAAGTGTGTACCGATATGTTACTTTTAATCTGATGTGTTCACATATGACACAGTCTTTTCTATATATTTTTCAAAGCTGTTGGTATTTTCCAAGAGGGTCAAGCCATGGGTACCAATATGTTTTTTCACATTCTATATGTCAAAACATGACTCATTGTCTTTCTCTTAATAGTTTTAAGCGGTGGGTAAGCATAAGTGTCAAGCCATGGGTACTGACATGTCAAAATAAAATCATTTTCTTTTTCTTAATAGTATTTTAAGCCATTGTAATTTCTGAGAATAAGGGTCAAACCATGGGTACTGACATGTTACTTTTATTCGACGTGTCCAAATATGACACTGACATGTTAAATTTTATCTGATATGTCCAAATATGACTCATATTCTTTGTCTGTATACTTATCAAAATTGTTAGTACTTTCCGAGAGGATCAAGCCGTGGGTACCAATATGTTATTTCCACATCAGACATGTCAAAATATGACTTATTGTCATTGTCTTAATAGGTTTTCAAGCCGTTGGTAAGAATAAGTGTCAAACCCTGGATACCGACATGTCAATATAAGACTCATTGAATTTTTCTTAATAGTTTTAAGCTGTTCGTAGTTTCTGAGAATAAAAATCAAGCCGTTGGTACTGATATGTTACTTTTTATCTGACATATACAAATATGACTCATAGTATTTGTCTGTATATTTTTTTAAAGCCATTAGTATTTTTTTAGAGGGTCAAACCGTGGGTACCAACATGTTATTTTCACATCCAACATGTCAAAATATGACTCATTGTTATTGTCTTAATAGATTTAAGGCATTGGTAAGAGTAAGTGTTAAGCTGTGGGTACCGACAAGTCAAAATAAGACTCATTGTTTTTCTTAATAGTTTTAAGCTGTTAATAATTTATGAGAATAATTAGCAAGTTGTGTGATGAGGTCCAAGCTTCCTCCGATCTTGAGGATAGCTCGCCAGATCATTCTGAGTCACTACTGTTAAAATTCATCTTGAAAAAGATTTCAGCAGCTTGAAAAGAAAACAGATGCTGTAAGACAAATTACACTCACTTGTTAAATCAGATCTTTTGCTGGCAAATAACTGTGCATTTCACTATTCAAAACAAGCCTCATTGTTGGTGGCACCTGTGAAATCAAGACTTGTGTTTCAGAAACTACAGTTGGCTATATATATTTTACAGGAAGAAGCTATTATAAGAAGTCTTTTCCAAATCGAAACAGGCACCGTTAGATTCCATATAACACACTAAACAAAACTTAAGCATAAAGAATCAAATAAATCTGTTATACATAAACCTTAAGGAGGATTTATCCAGTGCTTAACTCAAAACCTGCATCATTGTTTCCAATCCCTGTAGCAAATTGACCATATGCTCCAGCAGGACACGTGTGTGATTCTGTTCCAACCAAAACCGATAATAAGGAAATATATCAATCAGAACATAAACAAACAAAGCCAACAATATCCAGTGACAGAGATTGTTGCCGCTCCTGGCCTGCAATGACCTTCTTGTGCCAGTGCAGATGAAAAACACTAAACTTTATACAAATGCAAGCGAATATAAAATCAATTCACATAAATGAGTTCAATATATGGATTCACCTCTTTATTTTGAGCCTCAAGTAAGGCAACCATTTGGAGAGCCTTTTCAGATCACATGCTTTATTCAAATTAGTGTCCATCAATGTTGCTTACAGCTTATCTGCATCAACAAGATCTTCCTAAATTCTGCAATGAAGAAAAATGAATTTTAAAGGTAAGTTATCATGCAATGATGGTACTGTTCCATATTTCTTCTTCATATCTGGAAATTTCTATTTCATATCTGGAACTTTGAACTCTGCATGTACCTGTATTCAACTCAAGTTTAGATGAAGAAAATAAGTTTAGATGATGAAAAAGACAATGAAGAAAAAGTGCATGCACAAACCGTTCTAGCTTCCTCCAAAGCTGTATTTGAGCTGGTCAATATTCAGTGTTAGGATGACGACAAAAAAGAAATACATTACTTTTAACTATTCCACCACATGAGAACATTCAAATAGACAGTCCCACTGTCAAAAGCCTGTTGAATGGATCTTCAACTGCCTTTCGAATCTGCTCGTAGCATTTATCTTTGTAGCCTTTTCCTTGGACTTTTAACTTCTGTTGTGCAAGACCCTTTGATGAAGCTGAGGTTGTAGTTGATTTCCTGATTCCAACCAAAAAAAAAATTTAGACATCTCACAAGTGATTATACCACTGCTTTCCAGGAGACTAGATCAGTGCATAATATAGCCTAGTTAAACCCACAGTGAACAAGTGAAAGAGATATTTAATAACAGCTTAGAAACAGATCAAGAAGAATACAAACAAAAAAAAATAAACTCACTTGCCAGGCCTACGAGGATTTGCTACAGATGCCATCGCACCTTCTCCCTCAGCCTCTGCTGCTTCTTCAGCAAGTTGTTGGTCAAGAATTTCTTGAATCTCAACAACCCTTTGACAGAAGAGACAATTGTAAGTTAGTACCAAACTTAGTTAACAGTTCACGTGAAAAGAAGTCTACTGAATAGGACATCATCCCGTGTTTAGGGAACTTCAAATGCCAGCATAAAATCAATGATATTGCAGTGAATGTTTCATAAACTAGAAAGAGACAATTTTGCTTACTTACAAAAATGGTTTTCACGTGCTGTTATCCTCTATAGAAGAACAAAAAGAATGTTATGTCCTACACCAGGCATTCACTTTCTCAAAAAGTGATTCAGTAAGAAATGTCTGGAATCCATGGGGAAGAGGAACTCATGCTATCTCATAAGTGTTAACGATTTCTTTATCATCCTCAGAGACTCCCGAGCTGCTGCACCTTCAACAGAAATTGACATCATACCTTCTACATCCTAGAAAAAGACAATGTGGTATAAAATTAGTTGAGATAAACTTGGAAGCATTTAAAACAGCTAAGACGACCGCGCAGAACAATAAGTTTTCGAGTTCTAGATTAAGAAAGAAGGACAATACTGAACCGTAAACTATTCAAGCAATAGAATCACTGTAGTGTATCTACTTTAAGAGTTTTGTTTAGATTATTCCTGTCATTACTCAGCAGCTTTATTTGGTCATGATTGTCAATCAAAGTTTGACATTCCTGGCAAAGCCTGTGGCATAAGCAGTGAAGTTAGAGGGGGAAAAATTGAAAGTTGGAAACTTCAAGAATCTCTGGGAAAGCAAAAACATACTTGTCGATAGAAATGAAATTATCCAACAGTTGGTAAATGGTTTTCCCTGATAGACGGTTAGGACTTAAGATTTTCCATCTGTAGTAATTTCAAACAGTATCTAAGTAACATACAGTTAATAAAAGGAAATAATAAGGTTAAACAGGTTCAGTAGGTAAGGATATTGAGAAAGCAAGGAGCAAGGAAGCAAAGGAAACAAAAAATAACAGCAAACCAAGTAACTAGGAGAGCTAGCAAGTAGCAACTACGAAATAAAGCAAAAAAAAACTCAAAAACAAATCAATCAAAGAAACAGATACAAGAAAGCAAGCAAAAAGGCGAAAAACAAACCCAACAATAAGCACATAGCAAAAGAATTGAAGAAACAAATGAACAAAAAAGCAAAAATGTTAAGAATGTAAAGAAGCAATCAAACAAATAATGTAGCAAAATAAGCAAAGAAAAACGCAAACAAACAAGTTGAGCATGTATGCATGTGTGAATGCGTATGTATGTATGCATGCATGAATGCTTATATACAGATGCTTATCAAAAGCACCACTGTCACTCTGTTAAAACAGGGGTCTTGTGTAACTCAATTTGACTCTGCATTTGCAGAGCTACTGGATCTCAATTGATCTATGCATCCAACAAAATGAGAAATCAGTAAAATTAAGAAAAGAAAAATATTATAGAAGCTAATAGCAGAAAGGAAACCAATCGCACCAGTAATATTACCTGAAGCAAACGATAACTAATGTGATCTCCTTCCTTCCTTACTCAGGCCTTCGTTATTTTGGATTCTGAGCAAAATATAACAAACCTCTCAGTTTAGTCATTGATCTCTCTTAAAAAACCAAAGAAGACTAATATATGACATAAAGGTAAATGCACACCTAGAGAGTTCTCAAATCTAGAATGTACAGCGCCTGGATATACCATGCTTGTCACTCCTGAACCATTTAAGAAAACATTTCCTCAAAAAATGACATAGCAAAACCAGTTAATCTTTAGAAATAAACATCATAGGAAGTGGTAAAATCCTAACTAGAGCAATCTTTCTTACTGAGGAGAGGCAGCATGAATTGAAAACAGAAGCCAATTCACCAAGTTGATTTAGTTAACAAAGACTGCCACAAGGAACTAGATTAAAGAATCAGAACATTGTGGTTTTAACAAGCCACAGAAAAATTGTTATGGAAATGAGCACAATCCAATAGCTAACCTCTGAAACTGCTCAGTGTCAATGAACATCAAGCAAACTGCAAGCGAAAGTGCACTATTAGCACATATGACAAATAGAGTCAGCAGCAAACTCTAAATTTAATGATATTTCACAAAGACTTATTGTATGAAGAACTCTTTCCATGCTTTATCAAATTTCTTCCATGTTTTTATTTAATAAGCTTAAAACTGACCTTTCCAAGTAGAGAAAGCTTGTCAATTTGCTCACTGTACTAAATTGATGAAATGCCACCAAAGTCTCTGCATACAATAAGCCAATTAGAAATTTTCTAGTTGATAACTTGAAACAAAAAACAAAGACATACTGATGCTACTTTGAACTGTGTTTAAATTGTGCAGAATTATTTTCTACAGGAAGTTTGACATTTTCTCACGCAATCTTTCACTCGCCTGAATAAAAAATAACACATATTATTAGCAAAAAATCCACAAAACCCCAATGTGAAATAAAAAAATACTGAAAACAGGAGGCAAGATAATGTAGACATACATCTGCAATGTGAATATCACGAAGATCCACCCACATGAGATCTTCTTCATCTAGAAGAACCTCTTTCTTCTTAGGATTATCTCCAGTTTTATTCGGAACCTAAACACTATGAAATAATATGGGAAATTATCATATGCTGTAGTGATAAACTACAACTAACAACTTAAACAAGATTTGAACGTGAAACCAAAATGTCACTTAGTGTCTGTATTTATTTCCTTCTATAGTACACAAACCATGCCACAGCGTATCGTATGACCACTCATGAAAGAGAGGTGCGATCTAAGAAGCATAAGAATGCTATTCTGCTATAAAGTGGCTATCATATAACTTAAATTTTATTTTCTAGTGAAGATACCTGGTCTATGGACTGATCCAAGATAAATAGCTCACATGTTTCAATCTGTAGAAAATCTTCTACTATCTGTTTGTATCTTGCCAGAAAATTCCAGACATTAACAACAAGCTTTGTAGAAATCAACTTTCGGTAAATTTTCAATGTTAAAGCGTCAAGACCTTAAGCTGCAAAGTAGCAAACAAAGGGTATTCCATACAAAATAAAACAAACAAGCTTTGAATTTGTACCTCAATACTCTCAGCGATGTCAAAACTGGAGCAATGCGTTTAGCTACCACACTCAAGCTAGCATCTGCACTTTGATGGTTTTCCTCGTCACTGTAAAGTTCTTCTAGAATATTTTCATTATTGTAACAAACGCCTGCATAAACACAATCCAAAGGAGGAATCAAAGAAATATATTTCAATATAAAAATTTATTTTGACAACGTCTATATCACAACATAAAAGGAATGGTCCATGTGGCAGCGACATTGATGACGACGAGGACTTTTCCTTGATAGACGGTTAGGACTTAGGATTTTCCATCTGTCGTATTTTCAAACAGTATCTAAGTAACATACAGTTGAGAAATTGAGAATAATAGTAAAGGAAAGCAAGTAAAAAGGTAAACAAGTTCAACAGGTAAGGAAATTGAGAAAGCAAGGAAGCAAAGAAACCATAAAATAACTGCAAACCAAGTAACTAGGAGAGCTAGCAACTAGGAAATGAAGCAACAAAAAAAAACAAAAATAAGCAAGCAAAGAAACAGAGACAAGAAAGCAATCAAAGAAACATAGACAAGAAAGCAAGCAAAGACGCAAATAACAAACCAAAAAATAAGCACATAGACATGAAAGCATATGTATGTATGCATGGACACATATGTATGTATGTATGTATACATGAATGCATATGTATGTATGTATGTATGCATGAATGCATATGTATGTATGTATGTATGCATGAATGCATATGTATGTATGTAGTCAAGGCTCAATACAATTAGACTGCATACTGGATTAAAAGGTTTCAAATAGAACTTTCTAATATTCGACCCTACCATACGGTGATTCTCAAGATAAGTGCTTCTTTGCCAAGAAAGAACAAGACTGATAAGCTAACTAAACAAGAGGAGAGGCAGCATGAATTGAAAACAGAAGCCAATTCACTAAGTTGATTTAGTTAACGAAGACTGCCACAAGGAACTAGATTAAAGAATCAGAACACTGTGGTTTTAACAACCCACAGAAAAGTTGTCATGGAAATGAGCACAATCCAACAGCTAACCTCTGAAACTGCTCAGTGTCAATGAACTTCAAGCAAAGCTGCAAACGAAAGTGGACTATTAGCACATATGAAAAATAGAGTCAGCAGCAAACTCTACATTTATTGAGATTTCACAAAGACTTATTGAAAGTCATAGCTATGTGTACAAGCGAAGAATCATTGGAAGACGACACGAAGTTCTCTTTATTCACTGATGACGTGTACACTCCTCGCCGTTTCTGTATTCCGGAGCTTCCATGAACGGACTAAGTTTATTAATAAAACTAATAAAGATTCGAGCTTTCATCACGATAAAGTCAAACTAGAAAAACTCTATCCTTCTAGTAATTAACAACTACAGTAACAAGTAATATAACAACGTATTCCAACCTGAAGAGCAGCCAAACGAGCCTTCTCTTTGGAGATATCCTCAGGCTCACGTTGAAGCTCAGGTACTGCAACTCAAGAAAGTGAAATCAATGAGCGAAAAAAAAACACTAAGAACCACAAGCAAAGACGATAAACATTGAATGGCATGTCAACTTAAGCATTCATGATAAAAGGCGAATGAAACATTTATGTACAGAACATCAAAGAATCAAAGATTCAAGAACGAAACCCTAACAAGAAGAGAACACGAAATTGCAAACACACAGAGACAAAATCCAAAGATTAACGCCAATATCGGAGAATCAAAACCCTAAAAGAAAAGAAAAGAAAAGCAAAGAAAAATTGAGGAATTTGATTTACCAGTTATCGATCTTGATTTTCATTTTCTTGGAGCTTTTTTCAGAAGCAGCGTCGTTGTCTTCATCCGTTGATTCTTCCTCTTTCTTGATTTCTTCTTTCTTTATCTTCTTCTTCTTCCCTTCATCTTGCGTCGCTCTCTTTTTCGTTTTCTTCTTCGAGATTCAAGCGCTTCGAGGCAGAAAGAATCTATACTTGAAGAAGAAGAAGTAGAAGCTACTGCTTTCTCCTTCCCTTCTCCGTCAGATTCACTCGTCGGTGGTACCATTGTAAGGACAAAATGAAGAGAGAGAAAGCTAGCTCTTAGAGAAAGAGAGAGAAAGCTTTGAAGAGAAGCTATCTCAGAGAGACCTGATCGAGTAATTGAAGAGAGCCAGGTTTGTAGCAGATTGATTTGAGAGTTGAGTCTTCGTCATTAGACATTGATGAAACTGTGGAGTAAAACTTGAAGATGAATATGTTGTTTCAAAGATTGGTTTAAAGACGAAGAAGAGTAAGTTTTTGGTGGGTGGAGAGAATCCGATGTTCAACACTAAGTGTAGATGCTTGTTATATCTAACAGTTGTCTTAATAGTTTTTAAGATGTTGGTAATTTAAGAGTATAAGAGTCGTACCGATACATTATATTTATAGTATATCATGAGTCCAACTCATATTCTTTGTCTGTATATTTTTCAAATTTGTTGGTATTTTCTATGAAGTATCAATATGTTATTTTTACATCCGACATATCAAAGTAAGATTCATTGTCTTTGTCTTAATAGGTTTTTAAGCCGATGTTAATTTCTGAGGATAAAGGTCAAGTCATGGGTACCGGTACATTATTTTTTTATCCAACATGTCCAAAATATGACTCATAGTCTTTGCCTATATATTTTCCAAATGCGTTGGTATTTTCTAAAAAAGTCAAGCCATGGGTAACAATATGTTATTTTCACATCCAATATGTCAAAATATGACTCATCATCTTTGTTTTAATGGTTTTTAAGCCATTGGTCATTTTTGAGAATAAGGGTCAAGCCGTGGTTACCGACATTTTACATTTTTATCCGATATGTCCAAATCTGACTTAGAGTCATTGTCTATATATTTTTCAAAGTTGTTGGTATTTTCCGAGAGGTTCAAGCCATGGAAAACAATATGTTATTTTTTACATCCGACATGTCAAAATATGATACATTGCCTTTGTCTTGATAGTTTTTAAGCAGTTGGGAATTTCTTACAATAAGCGACAAGCCCTGAGTACTGTTTGATATGTCAAAATAAGATCAAATTGTCTTTGTCTGTATATTTTTCAAAGCCATTGGTATTTTCCAAGAGGATCAAGCTATGGACACCAATTTGTTATTTTTCACATCTGACATGTCAAAATATAACTTATTGTCTTTTCGTGGGTACCGGTACTTTATTTTTTATTCAACTTGTGCAAAATATGACTCTTGCCTATATATTTTTCAAAAGTATTGGTATTTTTTGAGAGGGTCAAGCCGTGGGTACCAATAACTTAATTTTCACATCCAACATGTCAAAACATGACTCATTGTCTTTGTCTAAATAGTTTTTAAGTCGTTGGTAATTTCTGAGAATAAAGGTCAAGGCGTGGATACCGACATGTCAAAATATGACTCTTTGTCTTTATCTTAATAGTTTTTAAGCCATTGATACTTTCTGATAGGGTCAAGCCATGTGATGAGGTCCAAGCTTCCTCTGACTGAAGATATCTCCCCGGACGATACCGAGTCGGATACGGCAGCCAGTCAATGATCATTGCTCCACATACCGGTTTCAGACATTGACCGTGACAATTCTCAACAATATCAAATAAGGTTAAACCTTGTTATCAGCCAAGGGCTAATGAAGCATGCATGGACTGGATCCGAGCCATTAAAGATGATCAAGGATCAAATCTTTAGCGATTTCACCTTAACCCGGTAAAAACATGCCACTAAAGTTGTTTTGGCCATGATACTCTTTTTCTCTTGTTGGTTTTTATCCTTAATGGTTTTGCCAACAAGATTTTTAACGAGGTTTATGGCCCAATCACATTAGGCCCGAGCCGGTCATCACCCTTGCCAACCACTGGCTCCTGTGATACCGTTCGGCCCTAATCTCTAACCTTTCCTCTTTTATATTTTTACCGTTGTTAATTAAAACAATTTTTACAGTTTATGCGCATGTAAAATGCCCAAAGAAATGCTGGTTCTTTGTAAAGATTGGATACGCTAAACGATCTGCCTATTTAAGAACTTGTAACCTCGCCCTTTGAAGGCAGATTTGAATAAACGCATTTGCTCATAAGCTTGCTCTCAAATTTCACTTAGTTTAAACATTGTTATCCTCGAAGCTCTGCTCGGACTCTGATCAGTCGTATCACGGTGTTGTCCAAATACCGTGTGGCTGGCTATCAATCCATTGTTCTTGTTTCTTCCTACGTTTGTTCCGTCCTTCCCATTTCATCTCTTTACCATTTATCCCCTTGTCGTTACCTTGTTCCATCATCTTCATCCTTTCACTTCCATCATTTCCATCGTTTCCCATTTCCATTCCGCCTTCGCCTACATCCAAAACGTCCTGGTCATTGCTATCAAGAAACCCTTACCGCCTTGACATACCACTATCGAGAAAATGGTACTGCGTTGGAATCTCATCATCGAGGAAAACCTCACCACATCGGTAACTTATAGCAAAGAAATCCTTACCGCATTGGCAACTTGTTACCGAGGAACCGTACTGCACCAGGTATTTGCTATCAAGAAACCCCTTACCGCCTTGACAACCAACTACAGAGAGACCTTACTGTATTGGGAGCCTGTTATCGGGAAAACCTAACCATAACTCGGCATGTATCCGCAAACTTACTGTTGCTGTGTATGGTCCTTGGCTGTCCATACCGAGCCCGATCAGGCTGACAGTGGATCTAGTGTTCCAGGAGCGTATCAGCTGGTATCAGAGCCAAACTCCACCCTCATGTTATATCTCTCCGTCACCGTTACTATCTTTCTTTCACGTTTTACTTAAGGTTTCTTTCATCCCTCTAAGCTTAGTTCTGGCTCAACCATCTAAAAGCCTTGCACTTGTAGCTAGCCCTTGGCCGAACCGTGCGATAGATTAAGTATTAATCCACGAGACGCCATTATTGCCCTAGTGAGACTCGAAGTTGAAGATGAGTACGTGGGAACCTTACCTGGTTAACACAATTCGTCTGTTCTCTAGCCGAACCACGTGTGGAATAATATGTCCTTGCCTTATCATTGGGATTTGTCTCATTGGCCGGACACTCAGAACCGTGTGCGAGTCTGTCCTTTTCTTTTGTTTGTTTCGACCGTTCTTTTTGTTCCTCCAAACGTTTGAAAAACTGTACTATATATTTGCTGTCTTTTGGCGCTTAGCTAATGGTCCTTTTTAAAATCTTATCCTTTCAATCGTAACACATTTGTCCTTACCGCCTTAACCTTACAACAGTAAAACCTTTAGCATTAAATGTTTGTAATTATGCGTAGGTACCGTCCAAAGCTGTACGAACCTTGACCCAATGTTCGTACTGGCCGTTCACGGTAGCTCCAATAGCCATACCCCGCCGTTTCCGAATACTTCCATGACCGACCGATCTCAGTCTATCCCAATCGTAAGCTTGACCAGCCGACCCTACTAGGCCACCATTCTTCGACCAGGACCTCACCGCCGGTCTAACCTCTTAGGACCCAGCACCTCGGAAGGCCCTCCACTATCTGTACACCGTTGCCTGTACCCTACTGCTGTCCGTACTGGTCAATCTTGCCAGCAAGACCTCACCGACTCTGACCCCGATGACCTCATGCCAACATCTGTACCAACTGACCGTACCGACCATGGCCAAACCCGTAGAGAAGCTACCCCATCCTGTGGAGATAAGTACAGTACTGGCTGCACTCTAAGCGTAGCTCGAGCAATTAACTGAGTGTATGACGCGATACGACCTCCAACAAGAGGCACGTCTGCAACCCCCACACGCCTTAACCAGGCCATCCTCGACAACGAGAGCATCCGAACATCTACAAGCGAGACAACCAAGGCCCTCAACCCGAAGCACCTGTTCACAAACTGGTTCCACCTACTTTTGTGGAAAAGGTCGATCTAGAAGCATATATCGATTAGGAACGATGAATGGACCACCAGTTCGACTGCTATGACTACTCCAAGGTCAAGAAGGTGGCCTATGCCGCAGTCCAACTGACCAATCACACCCTCACTTCGTGGAATCAGAACCTGGCCGAACGTAGACGCCACCAGGAATGCATGATTCCTTCCTGGGAAGTCATGAAGTTTATTATGCGACGCTGCTACGTTTCTCCCCTCTACTACTGTGACCTCCAAAGGAGGTTCCAAACATTTGAGCACCTCTGCAACCATTTTACAGCTTGGATGATTGTAAAGAGATCTTGATGACCCAATTCCTGGATGGGATGCAAGACCGGATTGCCTGCAAGGTCAAAAGGCAATTCTACCATGGCTCTGAGGAGCTGCTTCACCTGTCCATCTAACTAGAAACCCAAATTAGGCGGAAAGCTGCTACCGTTTCCCAAGGACGAGCTCCTCTGAACCAGAACTGGTTCCACAACCACTCTGGACCATCCACCGGTGCCAAACCCAGCGATGGCCCCAAGGCCAGTACCGTAGACACCTGTTTCAAGCCTCGGTAACCTGAGGCGCCTAAGCCCAATCATCCCAACCCAAGGCGAGAATCCAATGCCAAAAAAGCCAGGACGTGATCTGCAATAAGTGCCAAGGATGAGGGCACTACTCCATGGGGTGCCCAAATAACCGAGCCATGATCATCACAGCTGAAGGCAACTATGAATCCCAGGACAAAGAATCAAAGAAATTGATCCAGAGCCGTTCAGCCGAACGAAGAGATTGAGTACCCGGATGTTGGTGACATGTTATTCATCCAACGGAGCCTAAGTACCCTGACCCTTCCCGAACTCACCGGACAGCAAAACAACATCTTCCACACTCGCTGCACCATCAATGGCAAGGTTTGTGGCTTGATCATCACTAGTGGGTCTTGTACCAATGTGGCCAGTTCTCACCTCATGGCTAAGCTTTCTCTTCCCACTAGTAAACATCCCACCCCTATAAACTACGATAATTAAACAATAAAATTGTTGTTCCTGTGATTGAGCAAGTTGATTAGCCTCTAGTATAGGGCAGTACCGAGACTCTAATGCGATGTCGTTCCTGTGCAAGCTAGTCATGTTCTTTTTGGGTGTCCATGGCAGTTTGACAACGACGCCACCCACAATGGCCAGTCTAATTTTTATTCCTTTATGCATGACTCTAAGCGCATCAATCTTCCTCCCTTATCACCCATTCAAGATCATGAGTTACAATCCCGCTTGACGAAAAACATATTATCTTGACCCAACTTCCTTGTATCCATTCGTAACACTTGTAAAACCATCGGCAATGAGTGTCGAGTTGTACTAATGATTTATAAAGATGTGTTGAGTGCAAGTACCATAAAACCCCGATTCCAGACGAGCTCCAAAGTGATATGGATCCATGTACTGAGAAACCAACCGGTATGGCCATAGGTCAGGATGATGTTGTCCCATGCACCGAGGAAACCATTTCCCATACCATAACCCTGACCATATCCCTATCCGGACTGAGGTTCCATCTGGTACCGGTTACCGTCTCGGACCACATGGTATCATGGAATCCATTCCCACTATTGGCCGTATATTTCATCAAGGCCCAGCCATTCCAACCATCCAGCCGGGTAACATCAAGAGGACCAAGACCAAACGTTATAGGATGCTCTTCAATGACTACCTTCAAGACGCTTTGGAACGAGGCACTTATGGGCAATGGACAGTGAACCATGACCCAAACCAGGATGCAAGAGAAGTCATCTTCAGTGTCCTTACAATCACTTGGTAAGGACCTCATCAAGACGCCAAGAGAATTGTACTATTTTCCCCCATTTGGGTTTATCCCAAAGAGGTTTACCGAATGTGTTTTTAATGAGGCAAGGAGACTTGGTGCATCATTGCCGGATTTTTGGGATTTAAGCATCACGGCAATGATCCTATCCAAGGAGGGCCATTATCATTGCCTTCCTTCCTTTCCCTTACTCGCTTTTGTTTACTTTTCTTTAAGCCCAAATTGCGCGTGTCTTAAGCATTGGGCATTGTCTTTTGTGAGGGGGATTTTCTCAAATGCCCTTCTGGGCAAGAAATCAATCTCAAATACCTCTCCTAATGAAAAGACAATTTTGCCCTTAATGAAATTCGAAAATTGATTAAATAAGTATATATATATAATTGTATACGATATCAAGAAAAATATGGTAGGCCAGTGGTTCGGAAACTTCCGCGCGTGTCCACGCGACCCGGGTTCGAATCTGGGATTCGGGGTACAACTAGGGGTTTATTACGGATTTAATAGTCAGTTGTACCATGTATCCGGTACGACTGGGTGCAACTTGGTACGACTAGGGGATATTACGGGCATATTGGATACGACTGCTAGTCAGTTGTACAAGGTATCTGATACGACTGGGTACGACTGGTAGTCAGTTGTACCCAGTTATACTAGACGAGTTGAAAATAATTTTAAATAAAAATGAAGGGTATTTTCGTCATTTCACATCGAGAGGCATAGAGATTGAAGAGGGGTATAAAGATTAACTCATATGCCCGAGGGCATATGAGAAATTCGCCCTATTTGTTTTGATGACCCAGTTGTTATAGTTATCCGTATCTTCTATAGCTTTAAAGTTTTGGATTAAAACAGTTGAAGACTGAACCATTGATAGTTAAAAATAACTATTTTGTCTGATATCTTAGGATGTGGCTGAGAAGTACAAAAAGACAGTGGCACAGGTTGTTATGAGGTGGGGAATCCAGAGGAACACAGTGGTGAGAGCGTTAATCTCAATTGCCCTTTTCTGCAATCCCCATTTCTCACTATCCCTCTCTATTTTAATTTCTGAAAGAATACCCCTCACCTCTTTTCTAATATATGTAAAGACCATTTGCCCCTTAATAAAACTAATATTAAAAAAAAATATCCTCGAGGTCCTGTCTCTCCCCAATCAACTTATCTCTCTCTCCTATCGATGTATTTATCTCTCTTCCGACGAGCACTGGATCTTTCAAATTAAAACTTGAAACTTCAAATTTAAGGTAAATACTTATAATTTATTGTATATTTGATGTAATTAGATATGTCTGTATACATATTTGGGATTAAAACAAAGTTAAAATTTGTAAATTGGAATTCTATTTTCAATAAAATTTCAAAATTTTGTTTAAAATTATGCACATTCAGTTTAAGAACTTGAATTCTAAATTCATTATGACGTTGGGTTGGTAATTAATTGATTATAGTATTTGATTTATAATAGATCGTAGCTAGATTATTATCTTTGGTCTAAACATATACAATTTCGCGATTCAGTACAACCAGAAAAACTGGTATAACTGACAAGCATTACAAAACCAGTTTCACGATTAAGTACAACTAGTACAACTGAAAAATACTAATATTATATTTATTCTTTTTAGGGATGATGAACAATATTTGTCGCACAACTGTACATTTTGATTATGGGGGATATTATTCGAGGATTGAAAATGGTGGTGAATATGAATGGATAGCAAAAGATCATGGTCAAACTTATGGTTTATTATTTAAGACATCAATCGATGAGATGACTTATCATGGGTTAATCGATAGGATACAGAGGAAGATTATGGTAGATGATGGTATGACTTAGCTGAGAATAAGTTACATTTCATCTTCAATACAATCTAAGAGACCGACCTTTATTTGGGATGATGATGACGTACAGATATTTTTAATTCTTTGTGATAAAGAAGTGTGTAAAAGTGTTTTGCATGTGGAACTCATCAAAGATACCCTAAAAGATCATTGGAGCGAGCCAAGTTCAGAAGTTATGAGTGATGAAGAGTTGATTTCAAGTGGTAGAGATAAATTTATAGTTATTGATGGTGGTGGCATGATAAATATTTATGATGACGTCGAAAAAGAACATGAGCTTGAAGAAGAAGGACATGAGCTAGAAAAAGAATAAGAACATGCGCCAAGAGAAGAACAAGAACATGAGCAGGGGAAAGAACATGAACCAGGGGAAGAACAGGAACATGAGCCGCGGGAAGAACAAGAACATGAGCCGATGGAGAATATTTCTTTTGGAGATTGGGAAAATGATTTGGATACAACACATGGTATAAGAGAATGTCCTATTGTGGAGGCCTGGAAAGATGGATTGGATTTTGTAGTAGGTCAAGAATTTGCTTGTAGACGGGCAGTAAAAGATTTAATTGAAAGAGTTTCTAATCTGAATTGTGATAGTGGTGGTCACTATGGTACTTGAATTTGTATTTGCTTCTTAGTATTTGAATTTTCATCTTAGACTATTTCAGTTTAATTGTGCAAGTTGTTTTATGTTGATTTATGTTTTTGTTAAACTTGTATAACTATGTTTTAGTAAGAGTCGATTTGGACATGTCAGATGAAAATATAACAGATTGGTACATAATTATAGACCCTTATTTTTGAAAGATACTAACGGCTTAGAAGAAAATTTTACACAATGGCTAAAAGTCAAATTTAGACATGTCGGATATAAGAGTAACATACATTTATTCATGGTTAGAACCTTATTTTTGAAAGATACCATTGGCTTAGAAAATAATGACAATGAATAAGAGTCGCATTAGGACATGTCAGATCAAAAAGTAACAAATTGGTACCCACGGTTAGACCCTTAGTTTTGAAAGATACCTATGGCTTAGAAACTATTATGACAATGACTAAGAGTCAAATCTGGACACGTAGGAGAAAAAAGTAACATGTGGTACCCACTTCAAGACCCTTATTTTTGAAAGATACCAACAACATATAAAATATTATGAAAACAACTAAGAGTTGAATATAGACATGTCAGATCAAAAGTAACATATTGGTACACATGGCTAGACCCTTACTTTTAAAGATACCAACAGCTTAGAAAATATTATAAGAATGACTAAGAGTTGAATTTGGAGGTTATACATTTTTGAGTTGCTATCTCTATCCTTCTCGGTTTTTATAGCTGTACGTTTTCATCTCATAAAAACCCATGAAAAATCATCTTTTTGCATTTCATCGCTTAGATCTTTTGTTTAGGTCTTACAACATTTGCATATTTCTGCATAGATCTGTCATCTAGGCTGAATTTTGATATCTATGCATTTTACATTTCTTAACATATATTTCTCATCTGTTTTCCATTGTTTCATTGATATTAAGATTTTTGCAATCTATGGCTATCAGTTACCCAAATGCGTTGTAGCATAGATGGGAATCAATCCAACTTGGAATCTAGTTTTAACACATTAAGAGTAAAAATCATGTTTTAATCTAAGTAAATAAGGTTTTTGGTTTTTGAAAACAGAATTTAAAATGCAAGTAAACAAACAATATGTAAAAACGGTTTTTGAAATCAAATTAATGATCCTTGGGAATGATAAAGATGATCTAAACTAATCAATGCTAAGCTATTGGAGTCTTGTTCTACCTCGTAGAGCTAATCCAATGGTTCCAAAATACTAAACTTGACTAATCCATTCTCATGGTACTAATCACTCTACTAATCATCTTAAATGTTCATAATTCTCGTTAAACACTAATTGACTAATGAGCATTAATCACAAGTTTTCTTAACCTCATCATCCTAAACATCAATTCTCATTGGCTAGGATTGAAAAGAGCTTGAAAAGTTTGGATCAAGCATTTCATCAAACACTTGTGGGTGTGAGAAATGCTTACGATCTAAACTAACAATATCTTGCTAATTTAGCATTAAACACAACCTAACAAGCATATATCTAAAGATTACAAATATAAACTCCACTAACCTAGCACTAATCAACCTAGATCTAACATCCCAAAGATCCTAACAAAAGACTACTCGCTAATAGACATGAAAACACAAAACAAATAGGTTGATATTTGCATAATCATCAATATTAGAGGACTAGAAGTAAATATAGAAAAGAAATCAAACTTTATAAACTCAGAAAACCCCAGAAAAACTCCAATCCAAAATATCTCTAAACAAATTTTTAACAAAAGATAAGATAAAATGGATTAGGTCTAGAGTATTTATAGTGAAAATCTCAGGAGACCAACCTAACCCATAGTTAACCAACTGAAATTGAAAATAGATTAAAGTTGACTTGACTAAACCAAAGTTTACTTGGTTTAGCTTTACAAAAAGGAATGGGCGGAGCAGGTCTAATGAGGAGAATCCTATCGGGTAGCAGTACAGTACATGGGACTCTAGAAGTTTCTTGGTAAGGATAGAAATGGGGCAAAGCTAGAAGATTACTTGATTCTAAGCTAAGCAAAATAGATGGATTCAAGTAAAAGGGGAAACATGAAGTGATGAGCCTCATGATTCAACACCGGATAGTGAATTCTGAGCTACAACTCAAGGAAGACTCAACGTTGGTTTGTTCAAAAGATACTACTTTCAAATTAGAGAGAAAATGTAAATGTAAAGGCCCTTTTATAGGACGCATCTTAGCTCAATTCTCACAAATCTCCATAAAGGCCTAATGCTCTAACTAACCCAATTTGGGCCATTACTAAAAGGAAAAGCATTTAAGTAAATAAAGATAGAACATAAGACAGCTAGGATATTGGTCTTGTAAAGATAGGATCAAGACCATGCTTGCTAGGTCTTGTCCTTGAAGTTTTCTCAGTGTTCACAAGTAGGTCTTGGTCATGATGCGCTAAGTTTCATTGCCTCGTTAAAAACCTCTGGTAAACCCTTTTGGGATAAACTCGAGTAGGAAAACAGTGCAAATCTCTTGGCATCATTATGGAGTGGCTCACCAAGTAATGTTGAGAATGCTGAAGATACAATCTTTGACGTCCTCGTTGGTGTTGATGCTCCTTGGAGGTAGGCATTAGAGAGTGCTTGGTGCTTCTTTACCTTGTTCCTCTTGATGGTTCCTGGTGGAAGGATTGGTATGGAGTTCTCCTGAATCCGTTAATCCTCGGGAATCCTTGGTACGCTGTCTCGGTCCTCAGGTTTCCTTGGTACCATACCGGGTGGAATCTCAGTACGAGGGATCTTATCAGGAATAAAGAAAGTAATGGGGAGAGAATTAATGCTCTCTGTGATGAGCTTATTCCTGCATTTCTGAGACTCAAGACTAACCCACAGATGGTTGAACCTGTAACGAATGAAGCTAGAGTGGAAACACGGAAGGCAGCATGAGGATAGTATCATGGTAGCCTTACTAGTATCAAGGCTCGTAGTCCACTCTTTTATGCTAAAAATGATATGTGTGCCTACTTGGAGTAGGAGAAGAAGGTGGAGATAGTTTTTGATTTTCAACAGTACACTGAGGTGAAAGGGTGAATGTTTCAGCTGCTGAGTCATATGACTATATATGCTTTGAACTGGTGGGATCAGCTTGTGACTTCAAGGATACGTAATCAAGAGAATCTGGTGGAAACTTGGATCAAAATGAAGAGGTTCATGAGGAAACGATTTATACCAAGTTACTATCATCGAGAAATCCACCATAAGCTAAGAAAATTATAATGAGGAAAAACAGTTTAGGAATGATTTATCAAGATCAGGAAATTCTTATTGTTAGGGCTAATGTTAATGAAGATCTGGAAGCTATTATGTCGAGATTTCTAGAGGGTTTACAGCAGGACATTCAAAACCGAATGAAATTGCATCACCATGTTGATCTTGAGGAGATGTTAGACCAGGCAATACTGATTGAACAACAGCTTAAGAGGCGTAGCTCTTCACGATCAATCTATGGAACTGGTAATGGTAGTTTCTCTATAGGAAGCTATACAAAGGCGGAAAATCTGAGAGTACAAGGAGACAGATCCCAGTCGGTACTACAAAATTGACAGCTAAACCATATATGGCTAGACAAAGAAATAAAGGCAAGGACTATTGATATCAAGTGTTACAAATGCCAAGGGATATAGCATTATGCTCGTGAATGCACCAACAAGCATATCATGGTTCTTAGGGACATTGGCGGGTATGAATCTGATGATGAACCAGAAGATACTAAGACCATCCACATTGATCCATTGATATAGGTGTCTTTACATTAAAGTACAATAACAAATGAAAAATTGCTTTAATAGTTAAGAACAGTCTTTAGGAAGACATTTTCTTAAGTTAAAGAACCTTATGTATACAATACTATTATATTTAACTTTAATTAATTCTAAAGACCTCCTCCTCTCTATGTACGATGTAGTTTCTCTAAGCCTCCAGAGGAAAATTTGATAAATTAACAACCTAAATGAGACTTTTCGATATGTATGAGGATGCTAAACATTCAACAAAAGACTCAGGAGCAAACCCAAATGGAGAACTTGTTCCACAGGCGATCCCTTGTTAATCTAAAGGTGTGTGGTCTCATTATTGACAGTGGTAGCTGTACCAATATGGCAAGTGAGAACATGGTTAATAAGCTATGCCTGAACATCAAGAACCATCCTAAGCCATATGACCTCCAATGGATCAATAAAACGAAGAAATGAAGGTTAAACATCATGTGGAGGTTCCGATCATCCTTGGAAGATATAAAGATAATTTTTTTAAAAAAATTTTGCTTATCAAAGCTGGACATATCATGCTTGGTATACCATGGCAGTCAGCTCCAAGAGTAATCCATGATGGATTCACTAATTTCCACACCTTTGAGTTCAATGACCGAAAGATCACTCTTGCACGACTAACACCACATGAGGTATATCTTGATCAACTTCAGTTACAAAGCAAATTATTAGCACGTTTAGCAGACTAGTCCTTTTATGATGGCTGGAAAAACTCATATGATGATCCTTTTGATCCGTTTTTTTTGTTTCTAATAAAAGGAAATTACCATAACCTTCCACCAGAGATTCCGAGTGAGTGTACTAAAGATTTGCAGGTTGTGGCGAAGGATAGTAAAAGAAACACATGGGAAACATTATCTTAAAAGAGAGCCACACTACAATGGAAGAATTAATTATTTCTACACATGGTAAATACAAGAAACTAGACACAGCTCTAAGGAAAAGCTAACCAAGAAAAGTGATGAGTACTTTTCTTATGATGGCGAGAAAACTTTATACATATTCAAGGTTGGATGACCATGAAGCTTGGGAAAGCATAAAGTTCTAGCCATGAAGATCTCCGACTTACCATGATTTCTTAAAACCTGTATATTAGTTTCTAATGGCTTTAAACTAATGATGGCACAACCTGGTCCTGTTGTTGATTTTCTATCATCTAACAATGACTTTTCTTACTGTTTGAACAACAGGAATGTCTTACGGAAGTAAAAACGGTGTTAGGGCATGCAAGTAACCATTGCATGAGTTGACGAACAGAAACTCATTTAATGAAAACACAAGCAAGGAAGTTAATACTTAGTGATTGCTTTGAAGATAAAAAGCAACAAACATGAATGTTGTTATCGTCAGAAATAATGGAAGCTCTGTCCAAAGCTCTAAAAATGAGACCAAATGAATCTGAACCCTGTTGATGTGACAAGACAATCTTAATTCACCAAATAGTCACCAATGTAAGTTTTCAATACATTCAGCTTTTAGCGATTTCAACTTGGTGTTCTTTGTGGCAGGTCATGCCACTACAACAAATCAACCGGTACTGACAGACATTTCTGTCAGAAATCCCATCCAAAAAAATGGTTTCTAATGGATGTACGCAGAAAAAAATAATAAGCAAATAGTACATAAAACAAAATTTCAAAATTTGTATAACAATCATTTATAAAAATTAATTTTAATCCATAATCAAAAAAATAAAAATTAATTAAATTCATATAAATTCATATAAAGTCATATAAAGTCATATAAAGTCATATAAAGTCATATAAATTTGTATAATTCATATAAATTCATATAAAGTCATATAAATTCATAGAAATCAAAATTTTAATTCATAATCTAATAATAAAAATTAATAATCAACAAAATCAAAACATATAAACATATCAGTAATCTAACTAATCAAATACATATTCAATAATCTAACCAATCAAATACATATTCCAAATCCACAATTCAAACTCTATAAACCCATAACTAACAATCCTAATTCCAAATAATTTATCAAGGTTTTGGTGAAAAACTATAAATCTTAATAAAGCTAATGAAGATAAAATAGGAGAATAGTCATTAAACATAAAAATTGTTGATTTCCTTTTTTCCGTAAGATGTGTAATTTTATAAAAAATTTAAATTAATATAATTATTAATTATACATTTGGTATGTGGAGATATCTTAGATTTGAACTGACATGTGTCTCAATCCTATTAGTTATAATTTTTGCAAGCATTGAACTCTTATGAAAGTAATCAAATATTATATAATTATATTGAAAACGAGATAAAATAAAAAGGAAACAATAGTATAAAGGGAAAATATTGTGTGGATAGACATAAGATCTATGAAGTCAAGACTTTTAGAGTTAGTTTTGTCTTTTCTACATGCTTCTACAGATATGTAGTTATTCTTGTGTAAAACATGCTTTACATAAAATTATTTACCTCTTTCATGTAGATTATTTTCTTCAATTCCAAAGAAAGTGTTTAAATAAAAGTATAATATAATTACACTTAAATTTGGGTATTGTTTTTAGTGATCAAATTAAAATGAAATTAATTAAATCACTTTCTGCTATATTGTTTTTCTTTTTGGGAAAATATTTCACTCAAATATAAATTAAACCTCAAACAAATTTTATTCTCAAAGGGCTTTCTTCGCGATAGAGTCGGTCACCACATTGGCTTCTCTTGGTAGAAAATTAAAAGAAATCTTACAAAACAAAGTGGATAATTGAGAAATACTGAATACAATTCTGTATGTCTCTTTCGATGGAGAATATGAACTGATTGCCCGGACTAGCTGCCGCGGATCCAGTCGATGCAACAATTTTTATAGCCGTGATATATCGCTTGACAAAAAGCTTTTTGCGTCGCCAATCCTTACAACATTAGCGCTGATCCGTTGAGTCATTGGGTTGGGGAGTCTTGTTTATTTGTATTGCCCTTACAGGTATGATTTTTTTATTCAAAGTTTTAAAAAAATCTAGCAGGGTTATAAGCCAGTGGTCTTATAAGTCTACAACATATAGCTATTACAAGCATAAAGATTACTCTATCTTGTTTATAAGGTTGTTCCATTGACTAGTTTTGAGCTTGTCATTGCATAACCTCTTAAATTTTAGAAGCCTGGTACAATTTTTTTATTTCAAATTAAAATTAAAATGCTTTTTTGCCTACCACAAAAAAACAGTCATTAAGTAATACCCAATTGGAATTCAACTATATATAAAAAAAAAATCACTCTCTAACTGGTGATCCCTAATTCTTCAATTTGCAAAACCAATAACTATCAACATGTACTTCTTTGACTTTGTTCTTGCTAAGTTTTTATTTATTTTATTATTTTCTTAATTATGATTTAATTAGCGCACTCTTTTTATTGATTACTCCCTTTGATTCTCGAAATTTGTAATTCTGAAACTTAATTTTTGTTTTACAAAGAATGATTTTTATGTTTTCAATGCAGATTTTCAAATTAAATCTCAGTTTCATGATACTTCTTTAGTGTGTTAAGAAAGGGTAAAAAAATAAACACGGTTATGAATTTGTGTGAAAATTATCAAAATCACACTATTTGATCAGTGAAGAAGTATATGACTTATTTATAAAAATAATTAATTTTAGGAAGTTGACTAGTTTTGAATACATTGTTTCCTGCATTATTTCAATTCGAATTTTATTACCAACAGTCACAAAACTTTTTGTTGTCTTAGATTGAATTTAAATCTTATGACTATTCTCTTTTCCTTGTGAATTCGTGACTTTAAATATTACAACGTGTTTAGAGTTATTTTGACACTCTTTGGTGTATGAAACCTCAATATCATGTGTTACACACTCTGACTATGCAGAAATAAATGACAAATTCAAACTCAAAATACATAAAATAAAAACTGTCACAAAAGCTCTCTCCTCTCTCTCCTCTCTCTTTCTCTTCCGTAACGACGTTGTGGAGCCATCACCTCAAATACCCTTATATGAACAAAAAAATCTCTTATACCCCCCCCCCCCCCACAAATCTTCATACCCATCATATTCATTAAAGTATTTGCAATTACAAAACTAGTCTTAGATAAAAAAAAAAATCAAAAACGCTCTCTCACCCACGAGAAACCGCGGTTTGCGATTTTGTGTTTTCTCTTTCAATTAGAAAATCTCACCGACGCCTGCTTCTTCTCTCTTTGTGCTCTCCTTTCCCAGTTCTCCGTCGTCCTCCACCGCCTGTAAGGCCCAATCGTATCTCCTGTCCATCGCTGGTGTATCCTCCACCGTAGTAGGTTCAAAGCGGGTATGTTTTATGGTTGAATATGTCTTGAATTAGCTGGGAAACATGATTGGAATAGATTAAGATGTTGGCACATTGGTCTTCGAGTCCATTCTGACTTGAATTTAGTAGGAGAATGCTCATATTGTTTGATTAGTAATGCATTGAATATAGATTTCAGAATCAATACTGTTACGAGAGGATAACTAACAAACTAGTATAACTAGTATAACTAGTGAAACTAGTATTATTGATCATTGTAGAAGAAGTAGTAATACTTAAAGTTTCCGCATAGAGATTAATTTTGTATGGATGATTTTTTATGCATAATTGATGGTATCAACATTTTTGGCAGGTTCGAATGAGCAACAACGTTATCATACACTTCAAATGTGAAGGGCACATATATTGTTTAGTGTTCAAAAATAATACGGAGAAGATAAGTCTTTCAATGGTCGAAGCACGGATTTGTAAAAAGCTCACGCTAGATGAAATTAATGTGAAGTTAAAATTGAGTTACATTCCACTGTTGGTTGGGTGTGATGATAAAATTTCAATTTCTGATGATGAGGACCTTTGTGGTTATCTATTTTCCATTGACAAAGAAAATCTTAGGTGCATTTTATTTGTGGAGATCATGATAAGGTCAGAACTCCCAGAGCAACTTTCAAGAGCGGGCTTACAAAGTTCTTTTGGTATAAACTATGAGGTGTGGCATTCGAATAATGATACAATTGGAGATAAAGCCATAACTTTATATGATGGCAACAATCAAGTTGATAAACAACCCGAGGGGGGATTATGGCGATTGAGGGAGTATTTGAAAACGATTATGAAGAAGTTGTTGAAATTAAGAGTATGGAGGCTTAGGGATAGTTGAGAGAGTGATAGTTGTGGCGTGAGAATGATAAGGAGTTTGAGATTTGGATACATGGAGAATGTTTAGGATGAAGATGGTGGCGTGAGTATTGATGTAATGAGGGATTATTGTTTGATAATGATGATAAGAATGATGATGAGAATGAGAATGATAATGGTTGATGAAGTAAGATGAACTAAGGAGAAGCATGGCGCCGGAGAGCTAAGGCTCCACCGGCGCCTTTAGGGAGATAAGAAAAGCTTCATTTTACTCTTTTAATCTTCTTATTCTCTTATTCACAACTCAATCTTTACATTAAGTTTACATAGATGTTTATAGAGAATAGGTTACAAACAACAAGAGAAGAAGGAAGAAGAAGCGTGAAGGATAAAGGAGAGAAGAAAGAAATTGGCGCCAAGAGGAGAGAAGGGAGCAGCTCACTGTTTGCCTCCTGTTCATGCTGCGCCCATACCCTGCTGCTGACACCTCCATGCTTGTGTCGATGCCCCTCTCTGGCACCCCATGCTCTCCTTTGCTTCCTCTTTTCCACTTAGTTAGTCTTCTAGTTAGTATGTAACAGCTTCCATTCTTCTAGTTACATCCTAACCAAGACTTCTTCTAGTTCCTTGTGAACTAGGTTTCCTTTCCCTCTTCCTCTTGTGTTTGAATTCTTCTATCATAGAGATCACATATTTCAACACTCCCCCTCAAGATTGGTCGGTATGTGTCCTTAAGGCCAATCTTGCCATGTACGTGATCCTCATTGATAGAAGATGATGCCATGATGAGGATGTCCGCTAGCTGATCATTGCTTGCTCCAAAGATGGTTTTGATGACTCCTAACCTCAATGAGACCTAGGAATCTGAATCCCATGGCCTTTACTCTTCCTTGCGGATTAGGCTTTGTTTTCTCTAAGCTTCACTCAGATCATATCTCTTCGGGCTTCTTGTCTCAAACTTAATCTTGACTTCAAGCTCCTCGGATGACATCTTCTAGCTCACGGAATACTCACATTGTCATTGGCTTCCTCTTGATGACTCTTGGGAGTATACTCTATCCGTTGGACGCCACTTCCCGCTGCTTCTCGGATCACCACACCTAATAAGGTCTGAAAGGTGGTTTCTCCTTCGGTTTTCTTACAACATCATCCATAGCTACTCGTATGTGTCTCCCGGCTTTCTCTCGCCATCGTCTCCTCATACGGTGCTTGGAGTTCCTTGTTGCCTTATTTACCGTTCCACAGCCTCCTAGGTGAACGCCTCTTGGTCTGAGCTTCACACTCCATCTATCAAGATCAATCTTGGCTTCAACCCTTCATAGATTTGATCTTGATTCTTCAAAGAGCCATCCGCTCTAATCCCACTTATCATAAGACTCTCCCGGCTTCCTCTCGGAATGCCGCACCTATCCATGGTACAATGTGATAGTCCTCTTCTTCTTGGACCATCACCTAACTTGGTATTTCAACGGTCTTCTTCAACAGAAGTAAATGTGGATGAAAATGTTGATGTAAATGTGGATGTAAATGTTGGTGGCAATGAGGATAATGGTAGGGATGACACAGAAACGCATTATAGATATGGAGATATTCCACTAGTTTCTGAACCGATTTCGTTTTTGGAGGAATGGGAAGATGGTATGGGTTTAAAAATACAACAGGAGTTTAGTAGTAAAAAGGAAGTGCAAGAATTGGTGGATAGAGGCGCATATCAGAAAACATTTGGGTTTAATGTGGTCAAATCGGATAAAAGGCGATTAGTTCTAAAATGTCCTAAGGAAGGATGTAAATGGGGTCTCCGGGCTGCAAAAATAAAAAAAATCTGAAATGTTCTCTATTAGGACGTACAACAAGATGCATACATGTTGTCATGGAAGTCAGAGTAATTGCAACTCAAAGAGGAGAGGCATGCCACAGCTAGTTGCATCTCTATTGCATGATGATTATCCAGGCCAAATGGAAACTCCTCCACCTAGAAGTATCAAGGATCTTGGGTGGACAAAATTGGGTGTTAATATATCATACTCCACTGCTCTAAGAGGTAAAAACAAAGCTGTGAGCATTTTGCGTGGAACTCCCGAAGAAAGTTATCAGATGTTGTATTCTTATTTGTACATGCTAGAAAAGATTAATGAAAAGACAATAACAAGTGGGAAATTGGATGAGTCAGACAGATTCAAGTACTTGTTCATCGGTCTGGGAGCTAGCATAGAAGGTTTTAAAGTGATGAGGAAAGTTGTAACCGTGGATGCTACTTTTTAAAAAATGGATATGGTGGTGTACTCGTTTTTGCAATGGCACAGGATCCTAATCGACACCACTATCCTATAGCTTTTGGGATCCTCGATTGTGAGAATAAGGACAGTTGGAGTTGGTTGTTTGAGATGTTCAAAACCGTTGTACCAGATTCATCGGAGTTGGTATTTTTGAGTGACAGAAATGGAAGCCTCATCAATGCCATAGCTAATGTATTTCCGATGGCTCATCATGCGCATTGTATATGGCATTTAGCTCAAAATGTGAAAGGCCAAGTAAGTAACGTGAAAAAAGAAATTGTGCAATGGAAATTTATGGAAATGGCTCGGATTTACACGGTTCCTGAATTCGATGCTGCTTATTATGCTTTCAAGACTCAATATCCATCTGCTGCGAAGTATCTAGACGAAAGTAGTGAAAAAGAAAAGTGGACGAGGTGTTGGTTTCCAGGAGATAGATACAACATCGACACAAGCAACGTGGTGGAGTCCATGAACAGCGTATTCAAGAATGCAAGGAAGTACTCTTTAATACCCTTGCTGGATACAATCATTAAAAAACTGCCGATTGGTTTAACGAACATAGGAAAGAAACCGTTAGAGGATCCATTGAACGGAAACTAGTGCCTGTGGTGGAGAACTTTGTGCATGAAACATGGTCTGTTGCAAAGAAGTTAATTGTGTCAGAGGTTAACTCTTTCAACCTTGAATACAGTGTCGTTGGTACTGATGGCAAGCCGTATTTGGTGAATTTAAATGCAAAACGTTGCAGTTGCAGGTTCTTTGATATCGAAAAGTATCCTTGTGTCCATGGAATAGCAGCTTATATTTTATACTCTAGTTATGAAAGTGGTTCTGTTTTCGAATTAGAAGATTTGATATCTAAATACTATTGGACAGAGCTGTGGACATTGGCATATTACAGGTCTATTTATGTAGTTGCTGATAGGAGTCAATGGGTTGTCCCAGATTATATCCAAGGAATGAAGATCATGGCTCCAAAGCGCGTTGAAAAGAAGGGAAGAAAGAAAATGAAAAGATTTCCATCAGGCGGGGAACGTCGGCCAAAGCCCAAAATAAAAGACGTCCAAGACAAAGCCTACAATGGTTGCTATTTGGAAATAGAAAAGTTTGAATTTACTATGGAACAATGGAACTGTGTAATAATAGTATAACTTTGTGAAACTGTGTAATACTAGTATAACTTTGTGAAATTGTGTAATACTAATATAACAATAGAGAAATGTTTTTATAGTGTAATACTAGTATAACTTTCTGAAAATGAATTTCGCTTTGAGTTTGGAAGTATATTTATTTGAAGAAAACCAAATAAAAATAAAATGTTATATACTATAACAAAAATAAAATGTTATATACTATAATCAAAAATAAATTATTATATACATAATCATAAATAAATTGTTATATAGTATAATCAAAAGAATACTTCAACACACCACATACACTTTTATAGTCACTTTGTTAAATATGTGTTTACTCAATATTCCATTTTGTTATACAACTTTGATCGATACTTTAATATGTAAAACACCAATAGTCATATTTCTAAATCTAATATTTCATTGTACAACTAATAAAACAAAATTTAATTACATATAATACTAAAATAATTGAAAATCCCCGGAAGTACAACTATTTATAATTTCTGTACAACTAGTATCTTGTGGAAAACTACTTTTTGTATATGCTTCAGTTGGGCGGCATTCTCGATGGTACTAAAAAATCATGAGTCAAAGTGGGATTCTCGATGGTACTAAAAAAATCATGAGTAAAAAAATCCCTCTCTCTCTTCTCATTCACCACACATCTCTTATCTCTCTACCATTTTAAAATATCTCTCTCTCTCTCTTCTCAATCACCTTTTTCTTTTATCCTTCTCTCGCATACTCTCTCAATTTCGAACAGGAAATGGATCCATGGGTTGAGAAACAGGAAAGGAAGGAGATGAAGAAGATGAAGAAACACTGCGACATGATTCAGTTTGTTTGCAATGCTGAGTACAGGATTCCATCTTCCTGCCCCTGTGGGGGACGAATCGTTGATGAAGTTTCTACAAATCAAAAAGATAAGGATTGGTTACCAGGCCAAAGGTACTTCACTTGCAACGTCTTCAAGGTAATTTCAATTCTTTTTCTTAGCTATATATATATATATATAAATTTTTTAACTTAGTGCAACTATATAAAACTGGCAGGATGATGGTCTCCACTTCCGTCAACCATGGGTTATCGGAGTTCAGGAAGAGGTTCGTCGTTTAAGGCAGGACATGGACGAAATGGCTGCAGAGATAGCGCAGCTCAAAAAGCTTATTCTTCAATAAATATTTGTTTGTTAATATTTTGAGATCTCTAAAACTTGTGATCTTGTGCTAAGACTTATTGGGTTAAGACTTATGATATTGTGTTACGACTTATGATATTATGTCATGATTTATCGGGTTAAGACTTGTGATATTGTATAAAGTCTTGTTATATGTCGAGTTATATGTCTCTAAGATTATAGTTTTTCGTAGTAATACTTGTTATACCTGTTAATCCAAATAAAAATCATCAAAAACTTAAGAAGTTTTAGTCCAATCCAAAAGCATAAGAAGTTTTAGTACAAACCAAAAACAATAATCTTAGGAAAAAAACCAAAAACATAAAAAAAAATTAATACTAACTTCAACCCAAACCCACAACAATCTCATTTTTTTTTTCTTTGACCTCTTCTTTGGCCTCTTCGAGTTGTCATCCATGGTGGTGCTCCTCCTTTTAACACCCCTTTCCTCTTCTTCCACATCCACACCCTTTGCATCTAACTGCTCCTGGATATAAGCTTCCGAAGCAGCGAGTCTTATGTCAAACTCATCAACCTTTTCTTCAATCCTCTTCATCTGCTCTCCTATATCTTCTTTGAAACTCTTAAAGATTTCTACCAATCATTTAACTTTACCGTGTTTTCAGTTTCTTCATTGATAGATCCTGTCTTGTTTAAACCATTCTCAGGGGGAGAGGCTTCTCTGGCAGCGACATCCTCCTCTAACATATCATCAAACCTTACAACATTTCCATTAGCCAACTTCTTCATCCAGCTCTCCACAATCACATCATCCTTATCTCTGATGTCCTCTGGATCTGTTATCCAACCTAGTAGAGTCTGTTCGTCGTCGGTAATAGCAAGGATGTTCTCAATGTCCTGCAATATTAACACCTTATTAAAATGTTCATACCATGTTGTCTAAACTTTTTGGATAAATAGGGCAACTAACCTTAGTATCACCAAGTTCTTTGTTTATTTTTGATAAAGGAAATCCTTTCATTTCACTTTTCTTGAACTTTGATCGGGACATTCTTGGACATGTTGGGTCAACGTCTTCACATGGCTCTTGGAATTTGGCCCCTAATTGGCCAATGGCCTCAAATGCTAGGAGCTACACATGTAAAAAAAACTCGGAAAGTTTCAATATCAAACTTTCCAGCACCATCACCATTACAAGCGTAACAGTAATATACACTTACCTCCATTGGAATACAAAAACCGGGAATTGGCCATATCAAACCTTCTTTTTTCACCGCTCCTTCAAAATGAGCCATAGTGTGTGAAATCTCTTTCATCATGTAATCAAATGACAACCTACCCCAAGGGAATGTTTCACACATATTGAGATTATCAACTACTCTCAGCAAGAATGGATCCACGGAAGGAGCATCATCACCAGTCTTTCTCTGGCCAACAATAATACTCGATAGAAAATATAAGACCAACAGCTTCAACCTATCAGCAGAAGGTTCCATTCCCTCAAGAACTTTCGCTTTCACGTCTTGATATCTAATTATCCTATTACCAAAACATCTTCTCACAAAACTTGTGTCTCCGGCTGACTTGTAGTTTAATGGATAGTTTCGACAATTCAGCCTAGATACCAAAGCATATTCTCTAATACCATAGCGTATTGGACAACCATTAACGATAAACCATGCGTCTTTTTCCATTTCTATGCATGCGGTTCGAAGAAGGAGCATCCACATACCCATAACCTTGTGGTTTCCACCATGTGGCATGTGGAATATGTGTTTGAACTGCGGATGTCTCTCAAATCAAATTTTCTCTAGCCTACTCATTGGAGGATCTAATTCTTTTAGAGTTTTCATTACATCAGCAATAAAACATCTCGTCGATATTTTGATCTTCTTCTTATACTCAGATGGTGGAAAGTACATAGCCAATGGTTTTATCGCCTCTTCATCTGAATCCTGCAAATAAACAATATTGGACACTAGTTATACTTAGTTATACCAATGGTACAAGATAACAACCTCTCAAATCTAAGCTACTCCTATACGAAACCAGAACAGTTACGACACTTACATCAATAATACCATTCAATTACTATGTAAGATCAAACATTATTCATTTTTCCTATCACAAGCTAACCAGTATTCTTTAGTTCTACCAATTTTTTTTCTCAAACTATGACACAGAGGTCTCTAGAAATTAGATAAATACTAACCTCCCTTATGGTTTGACTAGTACTTCCTTCTTCTATATGTCCTTCTTCACTGGTCCGCAAGTTCGTCTCCTCTTCCTCTTCTACTGGGTAATCATCTTCTTCCTCTGACCTCTCTTCCTCTTCTCCTGAGTTCTCCTCATTCTCTTCTATTTCATTTTCATCGAAGTTTGCCTCTTCTTCCTCTGACCTCTCTTCCTCTTCTTCTACATCGTTTTTAACCGGGTTCGGCTCCTTCTCCTTCTCGTCATCTTCAAGAGGGTTGTCATCGTTCTCGTTCTCTTCATCTTCATCACGGTTAGCGTCTTTCTCGTTCTCTTCATCTCCAACAGGATTCATTTCGGTATCGATATAATTCGAGTTATCTTCATCTTCATTAGGGCTTGTCTCCATCGAGGGAACTTCTTTTAAAGAAGGAGAAATTATATCCTTGAGTGGTTTCGTTTTCTTCTTCTTTTTGTTCTTCTTCGTCCATTGTGTCCTCGCCATTTGAGTTTTTCTGCAATAAATTTCACAATTTAGAAGAGTACAATGACGAAATGGAGATCGAAAGAGAGAACGAATGGAGACCCTAAATAAAGAGAGAGAGAGACATGATGGTTACACAAAGAGCAAAAAGAAAGGAGAAAAGATACAACGGTTACACAAAGAACAAGAAGAAGATGAGGAGGAGAGACACGATGAAACAGTTAAGAAAGAGGGAAAAAGAAAGGGAAAGAAAAGAGGAAGGGATTCAAAGAGGGATTTTGGAAGCGATTAGAAATTGTGTTTGGTTTTAGGGATTTAGCAGAATTAGAAATCAGGTCATTTGATGGGTGGGTTTAACTCTGATGTTTTCGTAAATATCTTTATTTCAGTTAGTTTCATTGTATTTGACAAACGTTTTGATTTAAAAATAAATCTTAATGAAAATAAAATTATAAGGGGATATTTTAGCAAGGAAAAAAGATAGAGGGGTAATAGAGATGATTTCTCCGACGTTGTGTGTAGGAGAACTTTTCTTCTCAACACCGTCAACGACGGAAGGAGCAATGGAAGCTTCATTGTCCGATCTGCTCTCTTCGGTGCTGGATATGGTTATCTGAGCTGGTTCTGGTCCTTGATACGCTCTCGCCGGTGACCACCACTCCCGTCTCCAACCTCGATCCTATTGCCGGTGACAAGAAGTCTCTAGAACGTCCGACAAAGTTCTCTTTCAAGCCATGTACCGTAGATCTGCATCTTTTCTGCTCAAATATTGAAGATCTTTCTTGAGATGAAAGAAGCTAATAAAAATACCTCAGATCTGTGCTAAAATCTAGCTGAGAGTCTCTTATTATCTAGCTTATGCTAAGAACTTTACTCGGTTGTGCTACAGTCACCTGCCAGAGTTTCAAAATTTGGATTCAAGCTTTCTAAAGGGACCCAAGGTACTGTTCCGGCGGAAATATTTCTGGATGTGGCAGTTGTAGATATGAACTTCAAACTTTCAGCTGCCTTGTAATCAAGTGAAGATTCTGATGTATTGGAAGTTTTTTGTGTGTTTAATTCAAAGAGATCTAAGTGTTAAATCACTTAATTATCTATTCTCATTGTTCTTTGATTCCAATTTTTGAAATCGAGATAAAGCTATTAGACAAGTCATCTTGACCTCAAGAACTAAGAGAAACATTCGGTTCCAACTTTTCAGTCCTCTGTTCCAATATTATCCAAACAATGATAATGAAAGAGGTGAAATATTCTTTGTCTCAAATTTCATTGTAGCGAACCAAGCTGCTATTGGAATTTTCACCTAAATGAGGGTCCTTGCGTGGAACTGTCAAGGAGTGAGAACCAAGAGGACTTCTCGCCGACTGAAAAAGTTATGTCGTTTATACTCTCCAGGATTTTTATTTTTATCGGAAACGAAAAACGACCGGTTGTATCTGCAAGTTTTGCAAGTTAAATTAGGATTTGATAATCTTCAGACCGTAGAACCGGTTGGTTCCAGTGGAGGTTTAACTTGCTCTATTTAAGTGAGTTTCCGGTTATGTTTCTTCAAATTGATGATCGTCTTATAGACATTGAAACCATTATTAATGGAAATCGTGTATTTATGACGTTCATTTATGGAGATTCGGTTGTAAAAAACTGAGAATATATTTGGGAAAGACTTACTCGAATTGGGATTATCCACTCTGAACCATGGTTTATTATCGGTGATTTCAATGAAATTACCAGAAATGAGGAGAAGCGAGGAGGTAGAATGAGGTCGGAAAAAAAATTTCTACCTTTTCGAGGTATGATTCAGGCTTGTGGATTTATCTATTTCCCATATAACGGAAATCAATTTTCGTGGATTGCAGAACGAATGAATGGAAGGATTCATTGTCAACTGAACAGGGATATGGGCAATGAATAATGGCATCATATTTTTCCCACACCAATGTGGAGTATCTTAAGATGTGAGGCTCGGATATATATCCTCTCAAAACCGCATAAAGCAAGAGGACGATTTATGTTTGATAAAAGATGGCTCGAAAAACCTGGCTTCAAGGAAGCCGTGGAAGAGGGGTGGAGTCCCTCTAACCTGCAAGAATTCCGGCCACTATCAAGAAAAATACAAAAGTGTCGACAACACATTTCTATGTGGAAAGACGCCTCAAAGACCAACTCAGAGAACTGATTATAGAGCTTCACGACAAAATAGAGGCGGCCCTTGAGGATGATCATACTTCCCCTGCAGATATACAGGGCATGAGGTTACAATTATGTGAGGCATATCGGGAAGAAGAAATTTTCTGGAGCACAAAAAGCCGTGAACAATGGTTGGAAGAAGGTGATACGAACACAAAAAAAAATTCATGCATCCACAAAGCAGAGAAGGGCCCGAAATAGAATTTTGGGGCTTATTGATGAAGCAGGGAATTGGATTGATAGTGTGGAAGGTGTGGAGAAGATCGCTGTGGAATACTTTCAACACCTTTTTACCTCCTTGAAACTGAGAGATCAAATTCAGGTAATCCGGGACTTACCGAGTATGGTGACAGTAGATATGAAAACCGCACTAACCCGAGAAGTTACAGTGGAAGAGGTTAAAAGGCCTTATTCTCGCTAAATCCTGGAAAAGCTCCTGGGCCCGACGGGATGAAAGCTCCATTCTTTCAACGGTTTTGGTCTACCATAAAAGCGGACCTAGTCCATATGGTTATATCCTTCTTCAGGACTGGGTCTTTTGATAGGAAACTAAACGAGACCAATATTTGCCTTATTCCTAAAGGATAGAAGCCTTGGGAAATGAAAGGATTTTGACCTATAAGCTTATGTAAAGTGAGTTATAAGGTGATATCGAAGATTCTGAGCCTCAGGCTCAAGCGATTCCTTCCAGATCTTATATCTGAGACACAATCTGCCTTTGTGGCAGGACGGTTAATTACTGATAATATCCTTATAACACAAGAAAATTTTCATGTGCTTCGATCTAATCCGGCGAATAGGAAAAAGTTTATGGCGGTAAAGACAGACATGAGCAAGGCCTATGATCGAGTAGAATGGTCCTTTTTACGTGCAGTTATGGAAAAAATAGGAGATTGAATGGATTATGCAGTGCATCACCAATGTCTCATAGCAAGTATTGATCAATGGCTAGCCAAAAGGAAGGATTAGACCATCTAGGGGTATCCGTCAAGGTGATCTCATTTCTCCATACTTGTTTATTCTTTGTACGGAAGCGCTTATGCTCAACTTAAAAGAGCAGAATCAGATGGAATGATTCAGGGACTTCGTATCTCATGTGCAAGTCCTAGAGTATCTCATCTGTTATTTGCGGATGGTAGCTTATTTTTCTGTAAAGCAGATAGATCATTGATATTATCCGCTTATATGGCGAGGCTTCGGGACAAGATATTAACTTCTCCAAATCCTCTATTATGTTTGGAGCGGATGTCCCTATCCTTATGAGACAGGAGATTAAGAGCATAACGGGGATTGCCCAAGAAGGAGGCATGGATACCTACTTAGGTCTCCCGGAGCAGATTAATGGCTCAAAATCTCAAGTTTTTGCATTCGTCAAGGACCGTCTTTAGAGTCGAGTCAACACTTGGATGGCTAAGTTCTGATCTAAGGGCGGGAAAGAAGTTCTAATTAAATCACAAGCGCAAGTGCTTCCGGCATATGTTATGTCGTGTTACTTATTACCTAAGGTTATTTCCTCTAAGCTAAGCAGTGTGATTGCCAAATTTTGGTGGAGCCAGAAGGAGGATAGCCGAGGTATACATTGGGTCGCATGAGACCAACTTTGTACCACACTAGCTGATGGGGGTCTCGGGTTTCATTCATTAGAAGATTTTAACATTGCCCTTCTTGCTAAACAATTATGGAGATTGCTCCGCTTTCCCGACTCTTTACTGGCCAGAATTTTAAAAGAAATATATTATCACTACTGTAGTCCGCTTGAAACAAATGTTTCGACTCGAGCCTCTTATTGATGGTGGAGCATGATGGCAGGTAGACCCATGCTCCGATCCAGCATTAGAAAGACAATTGGCTCAGGGTTCAATACATGTATTTGGACAGAGCCATAGATCCCTGCTGAGCCAGCCCGATCCCCTAAGGATCTAGGGGGTGTGCGAGATCCACTAATCTATGTCAATACCCTTATTGACCTTGATTCCAAAAAATGGAAGTTAAACCGTCTCTGTGAGCTATTTCCTCCGGAAGAGATTACCCTTATACTAGGGATCAAACCTACCCGACGAGTCTCAAATGATGGTTTTTGTTGGACAAAACAAAGTCGAGAAATTATACTGTTAGATCTGGATACATGGCTGCGAGAGCCCTTTCTCATCCTGCGTGCGACCTCCCTTTTAAGGGACTAACTGTCACTATACTTAAGGCGCAAGCATGAAATCTCAAAACTATACTTAAGGCCCGGGAATGGTTCATGGATCTAAAAGGCACTACCAAAGCATTCTTAGCTCCTTGCTCATCTATGTATTCATGTCTCAGCTAAGATCCTTGTTACAGGTTGTTGGAGCTATCCATAATTGCATCATGTTCTCCCTGTTGAAAAGGATTTTTCCTCAAATCTGTTTGACCTGCCACAAACAAAGCCAAGTTAGAATCATCAGAGTAAAATAATGGGATGCTTACCTTGGTGTTCAAGTTGGTAAGCATTTTCACTGATTCTTATTGTTAAGACATCAATACTTAGTGTCCATACTCGTTCCCCCACCCCAAAGGTCATCCTAAGATAATCCCTGGGTTTATTATTCTTCGCCAAATTAACTACAGTTCCAGTCCTATCAAATAATTTTAATGAGAGAACTTTTAAATCCGGTGGCTGCTTTTTTGTACCTGAAATATTTTCAACAGCTTTGGCAAAGATAAAGTTTGTTATCATAGTCGTGGAATTTTTAAAAACAAATTAACGCAATACAGTTTTGACCAAAACATTGATTTTGTCATGTTTTTCTTTTTTTCTTGCATTCTATGATAATAGTTTTGATTCTAGTATTCCGTGAATAATCCTAAATTTTCTCAATGAATTCTGGATATATAAAACTCATATTCACAGCCCTTAAACGATGAAAATATTGAGTAAAAGAAATACTTACCTTAATAATTTGATTGGCATGTTCAATACTCGTAATCATAATGGTAAATGGAAGTAGTGTTGGATTTGGTGGCTCTTCTTTGATCAGCATGAATCAACTGACGTTTCGGTGTCCATCCTGGTCTAGATCAGGTGGCTTTAGTCTTTTGTCTTCCGCTCTATTTTCAGTTCGTCTTATGCGCTTCAAAACTGCTTTGACATATTTGTTTGGCTCTTTTGACAAAGACAAGCGAATCATATGTGTGTTCAAGGATAAAAGATTCTTGACAACAAAGATACTTATCATAGCGAGATTAAGTTCATTTTCTCTGGCTCGTATTACAATTGTTGGTTTTCATCCATTGGCGTAGAGTTTATTCTCGATCAGTAGGAATTCTTCAAGACTGATGATGTTTTAGTTTATTCCTTTTGCAATCACATAAGTAATCGAAGACAAACACTCCAGTTCTTAAAAAAATTTAGTTGTGTCTCTAATTTTCAACTCAAATGTTTGCTCCCACCAAAGCTTAGGATCTCTTTTTGTTTTTATCCTATCAAAACAATAAGTAAAATCCATGTTAGATAATATGAACTCAACAACAGTACCAGGTTGTACTATCATCGGTTTAAAGCCATTAGAAATAATGGTAAAGGTAAGAAATGATGGTGGATCCGGAATGTCCTTTAGCTCGATCCCCCTTCACGAAGCCATTGATTCTCGTATGTACTTGGATGATCATTGACTTCTAATCCCATCTTCCTAACTGTATCACTGACTACATCTACCTATATTGATGATAAGACTGCACAACTTTCCTTTGATATGATATCGCGTGTAAATTAAATTTTCTCTTTGTGCATCAGGTCTTGATTGAATGTTCAGAGCTCTCCTAGATATAAGAAATCCCTTCTAATTCGTGCCTCAATATAACTGATAAGATCTAGTGCAGGCTTTGGATAAAGAAAATTTATCTCTGCATTCATCATTTGATCTATTTTTGCTGAAAATGATTCAATGAGGAGTTGTCGTGGTTGCTGATTTTTCCTCATCAAGATATGCCATCTTTGTCTTAAACTCAACACAAAAAATCATTAATGATTTCTTTGAAAGAAATCAGGATAAAAAAAAAAAGTAAAACACGAAAATGACACCTTATATGCCGAAGAACACTAATCACGACTGAGAGAAGTCGGTCCCTTACAATTACCAAAATACATCCTAAAATTCTCAAACCAAATTTAAAAAATAATATATTCAAAATAGGTTAATTTTCAACCATTTTCACGATTTATCACAAACCAATAAGTTTAAACAATTCAAACAATTTGATGCAATGAAACAGAATAAAAACATTTCGGCAGCAGTAGATGAACATGAACTTGAAAACTATCAAATTGATTTTAAATTTCCAAAACAATTTACACAGAGACATCCTAGCTATGAAGGTAATAAAATGCGTAATTTTAGCATTAGTAATGAGATGAAAATAATTAAAAGAAAACCGCTCCAAACGGCTTGACTTCCCTAGGGTGGCTCCAATACCACTTGATGCGATTTCTTTGAGGAAAACATGATCCCAATTTCACCAGAGAGAAGTCATGGGGGTTGTTTACATTTCTATATTTGATAGCAAGATAGGAAAAAGATTTATGGATCGATTGATGCCACATTTATCCGCGGAAAGGCCAAATGATAAGTTTAAGAAAACTATCTCGACAAACAAGATAAAATTCAATAATCTACCGAAAGAGAATTTTTTAAAAAAATAAACTGAAATCTGATTTCTACAATGAGTTCAGATCAGAATATAAAGAGGAGGGAGACAAAAAGAGAAGAAGAGGGAATTAAGAGTGTGTTTACAAGACAAGCCTTTGTAACAAAACACTTGGACCATGCGGAATTAAATCAAAAATTCAAACTCAAAATACAGAAAATAAATGATAGACATGAAATAGATAGGCCACGCCTAAGATAAGGATAAACGGTCATGGAGGTTAATCAGATTTAGCAAATGGCAAGATGACTATAGGTGTCAATTGGGCTGTCCAACGTCCGATTGGACGTGTCCATACAGACCATTATTTTCATGGGCTATAACTGGTTGGTCTGTAATGGACAATGGTCTAAAAATGGTCTACGCCCAATTAAACCCATGTCCATATGAGCATGTCCATGGGCGTCCAATATAAATAGCTGTTGCTTGTAGTTCTCTCATAAGCTCCAAATAGCTGAACCATTTTGTTACGCACATGAACCAAGTTTGAATGGCTAGTGGATGGATCCAAAGTATTGTAGCAATACTCCAAAAATGCAAAATTCAATCTTGGATCAAGAACTGCAGCAATTGCAAGTATGTCACTAAAATCTTCCCAGTATTTTTCAAATTTCTCAAGCATAGGTTCCACCATTTGACAAATAATTTCATCATCTGAATCTTCATGGTCTCTCAGCCAACATTTAATTGCCCACACTTGCATGAAATACAAGTTTGATGTGGGATAAGATGAACCAGAAATCATCTTTGTAATCTCATCAAATGGTTTTAAGAGATCATATATTAATTCTGCTCTAATCCATTCTTCATCAGTTGGGTAACTCTTGTAACTCCTATCTACTTCTGCAAGATTACTCAACACACTCTTGAATTCTATGGCTCTAGATAGCATAAGATAAGTCGAGTTCCATCGAGTACTGACATCCAAAACTAGACTAGCTTCAGACTGAATCCCCATTGTTTCCATACAAGTTAGAAACATGTTCTCTCTAGTCTCAGATCCCTTCACATACTTTACACTATCTCTGATCTTTTCTAATGATTTACTAATCACAACTAAGCCATCTTGCACTATCAAATTTAGGATGTGCGCTGAACATCTCACATGGAAAAACTCTCCATTGCACACCAAATCTCTTTGAAGCTTTCTCTTTAAAACACTTTGCATGCTATCATTTGAAGATGCATTGTCCACAGTTAGAGAAAAAACTTTCTTCTCTAATCCCCACTCCTTCAACAATTCACTAATCTTCATTGCTATAGCAAACCCTGTATGCGGAGGCGGAAAACCACATAAAGCTAGAATCTTCGTCTTCAAAACCCAATCAACATCTATGTAATGTGCTGTCAAACATAAATACCCTTCTACGGTTATCGCTCGCCAAAGATCTGTTGTTAAACAGATCCTACCAGGGATTTTACTCAAGATATCTTTAAGCTTCTTTTTCTCTTTCTCATAAACCTTAAAGCAATCTGATGCTGCTGTATTTCTACTCCAAAACTCTATGGAGGGATTAGCATAAGTAAATGCCTCTCTAATCCTTTCATACTCAACAAATGAATAGGGGAGATTATGCTGAATCAAAGCAACAGCAATCATTTCACGAAAAACTATCATATCTAACTTCCTAATACTAGTTTTAGGTGTACTTCCAGGAGTCTTTGAACATGAATTACTATGGCGATTCATTGTATTGGTTCCATTCTTACGTAGATTCAAGCAATAGTTCTTACCACAATGCATGCATGTAACATCAGTTCTGCCATCAGGATATTTTTTTACTATTCTAAAGTGTTTCCAACAATTAGAACGATGCCTACTAGAACTACTCGTACCTTGCTGTTTTTCAGCTGCCTGTGAAGAAGCTGTTTCTTGTACTATTGCTAAGTCGGTCATCTCGTTCTCATCACCATTATCACCATCCATATCTTCAAGACTAAAGTTTTCTTCATCAACCAAGTTTGGAGTATCAAAATTCATTTTCCTACAATAAAATCACAAACCATTAGATTCCCATGTAACAGAACAATACCTAAGCAAGATTGTATTGATTATAAGATACAGAACCATTGAACGTGTGGTCATATTTTGTTAAATCGATTACTAATGGAGGTACTAATTAGTGTATTAATTCACGTCTCCTCCTTACTATCAGTATGATCTTTTCACACATCTTTCATGACTTTTCAAGCCATTTATTCGATAATTTGTTTTATCATATGTTTGATTTTCCATTAGATCAAATCTGGATCAATCAAACCACTTTCAAAATGGATACATTTTGACTTTAATTGAGACAACATAAAAATTCACACTTTGATATAAATATAATCACCAACCTATTTGTGAATATGAGTTAACTAAAATACAGGATCAAGATATACACAGAAATGTTGAGATAGATGCTTATTTAAGTGATAGAGTAATCAAGAGGAATGAACTAGTTGAAAAGGAACTAGACAAGAAAGGAAGCGGTTGGATATCAACTAGATAAGCAAACTAGGAAGCAAGGAGGTATGGGAGAAGATATGGGCGCAGTATGGGTGAGGTATGGGCACCATTTACTGTTGAGAAACTGTTGGAGTAGCTCAGCCACAAGTCTCCTTCTCTTCTTCTCTCTTCTCCACGCCCCTTTCTTCTTCTCCTTGTAAAGTCTATATATATCCTTGTAAATCTCTTGTAAAAGACATGAGAAAGAAAAAGAACTGAATAAGATTATTAAGACTTGCATAAACTCTCTCCATTCTTGCTACTCTTTCTCTCATTCTCCAATCATTCTTCATTCTCTCTTAACTTCAAATCTATATTTCTACATGGTATCAGAGCAAGGTTGAGCATTCCAAACGCTTAACTCTCTTATAATTCTTCTAGCACTCTACAAATCTTCTAATCTATAACAATACACCTTTCTAAGTTCTATTCACTCTGAGATTAATATCCTTGAGATCATAGGATCTTCAAGTTGTGAAAGAACTAGAATTGTGTATTATTACTAGAAAATGGAGACAAATAGAGTAGCAATCTCAGTCATGCTCAAAGGGAACAACTACCTTCTTTGGGCAAAAACCACTAAAACCATTCTTAGAGGCCGAGGACTTTGGCGGTATATTGAGCCAAAGGAGGAAGCGGAGGCGGTGGTGAGAAATGAGAAGGAGGAAGCTAAGGAAGAGCAAAAAGAACAATACACTCTTTCTCTTCTTCAAAGCTCACTAGAACCATCCATCTTGGCGGCCTACTCATATGCGGATACCGCTAAGGAGCTGTGGGATATACTCAAGGGAGTATATGGAAATGTGTCAAACATATCAAGGATATTTGAGGTGAAGAGGGCGCTGAATGAGCTTCAACAAGAGGAGAAGCCATTCAAGGAAATATTTGGGGAGTATAGAAGCTTGTGGGCCGAGTTGGAGATCTTGAGGCCACAAACTATAGACCCCAAGGAGTTAGGTGAAAGGCGTGACCAAGACCAAGTGTTTGGACTTCTCTTGGCACTCAATGCATCTTACAAGGATCTTATCAAGCACATACTTAGATTTGAGAAGCTGCCAAGTCTAGCGGAAGTATGTGGCTTGATACAAAGGGAGGAGGGCTCAAGAGACCTATTCCGAGCACCAAGTGAAGCTGCACATCTTGCAAAAAGGAATCTCATGTTTGAAAGAAGGGTGTTGGACTGTGAGCATTGTAAGATGAAAGGGCATACCAAGGAGAAGTGTTGGACTCTCCATCCGCATTTGAGGCCTAAGCGGCTAAGGGAGAGTGGAAGTGGGCATAGGGCCTTCATGGGGGTTGCACAACCAGTTGAGGATACTGTCAAAAGATCAGAGTTTGAGGCTCTTATCAAGAGCCTAGCTAAGTTAACAGAATCTGGTAAGAGTTTCCTCAGCTCTAAAAGCGCCATAAGGAAGGGTAAAATGATTGTAGATTCCGGAGCCTCTCATCACATGATTAAGGATCAAGACTTGTTAAAAAATCTTGAGCCTTATCATGGAAATGTACAAGTAGCTAATGGAAGCTCAGTTCCGATTGAAGGGATAGGAAAGTTAGAACTTTTCAAGAAGGAAACAAAAGCTTTATACATGCCTAGTTTCTCATCTAATCTTCTATCAGTTCATAAAACTACAAAGGATTTGGATTGTGTAGCATTGTTTGGGACTGACTTTGTTAAGTTTCAGGACCCTAAAACAAACAATGTACTCGGAGAAGGGAAGGTAGAGGATGGTGTGTATCTTTTGGAAGCAAATAAACAAGAGGATCCAATGGCTCTTGGAATGAAGGCAAATGTAGAAGTTTCTGGTAGCAAGGAGATTGGAGATAGCCCATTATGGCATGAAAGGCTAAGACACCCAAGTTCAGCAGTTATCAAGATGGTCTTACCCAATCTCATTCAAGAAGAAGTAGTATGTGAAGCATGTGTACTAGGAAAACATTGTAGACAAGTTTTTCCTATCTCCTCCACAACTTGTGATGAAGTTTTTGGCATTGTACACTCGGATGTATGGACCGCACCATGTAATTCAAGGGATCAATATAAGTACTTTGTTTCTTTCATTGATGATTACTCAAGATACACATGGGTCACACTCTTAAACTCCAAGGACCAAGTTTATGAAGCATTCACCAACTTCATTAACTATGTTTCTACACAATTCAAAACAACAATCAAAGTCTTAAGAAGTGATAATGGAGGAGAATATGTAAGCAAGAGATTTAAGGAGCTACTCAACAACTTTGGCATCATTCATCAAACATCTTGTGCATACACTCCACAACAAAATGGGGTAGCAGAAAGGAAAAATAGGCATCTAATGGAAGTAGCAAGGACTATCATGATTGCCAAAGGAGTACCTAAATCTCATTGGGGAGATGCGGTAATGACTTCAAACTATTTGATTAACCGGCTTCCAACAAAGAACTTGGAAGATAGATCACCGTTTGAAGTGTTGTACAAAAAGAAACCAAGCTTACATCACCTTAAGGCGTTTGGATGTAAGTGTTTCATGTTTCTACCAGAAGGACAAAGAAACAAGTTTGAATCTAGAAGCATGAAGTGTGTTTTCATTGGATACTCACCAATTCAAAAGGGCTACAAGGTCTACAATCCGGAGACAAGAAGGGTATATGTGTCTAGAGATGTAAAGTTCAATGAAAAAGAAAGCTTTTATGGAGCCAAGAATCATGATACTCTTGAAAGTATAGTCTCATCGTCTATGGATTTGATGCTGTTCAATGAAGCGCCAATAACAAGGGATGAAATACAAGGAGAGAATGCACCATCTGAGAGCATCATGGAACATGGAGATGCAGATGATACACATATGGAACCAGATCAGGATTCAGCTGAAGAAGAAGCGGATGTTGAGGAGGGAGAATCTGAGCCAATCATACCTCTAAGAAGAAGTACAAGACAGAGGCGACAACGTGTTTTCTATGGCTACAACAATTCTGCTATGCTCCAAGGAGAGTCTAGTATGAGTAATCTTCCTTGTGTGATAGGAGAGTGTCCTGAGCGTACGGCGAGCTTAGATCTCGATCCTATTGGCGACAACACTCTCATATCACAAGGAGGAGATCACACTCAAACTAGTATTATCACATATCCCATTGAGCATTTCTGTTCCTTGGCGACATTACCCATGGAGCATGAAGTGTTTCTCACAAAAATCAGCAAGGAATACATTCCAAGCTCATATGAAGAAGCATGTGAGAGTGAAGTATGGGTGAAAGCCATGGAAGAGGAAATGAAGTCCATGGAAAGGAATAATACTTGGTACTTAACCGACTTACCAAAGGATAAGAAGTCGGTTGGGAGTAGATGGGTGTATACGATCAAATACACAAGTGATGGGAAGATAGAAAGGTACAAGGCAAGGTTGGTAGCAAAAGGGTATACTCAAGTTTATGGGGAGGACTATACCGAGACATTTGCTCCGGTTGCTAAGCTTCATTCCATAAGAATACTAATCTCAGTGGCAGTAAACTTAAAATGGGATCTATGGCAGATGGATGTCAAGAACGGATTCTTGCAAGGAGACTTGGAAGAAGAGGTGTATATGGATCCACCCCAAGGATATCATAAGGAATGCAACAAAGTTTTCAGATTGAAGAAAGCAATCTATGGGCTGAAGCAATCCCCAAGAGCATGGTACCAAAGGCTAAGCGCTTGTCTGTTGGAGAGAGAGTTCATAAGATCTGAAGCTGATCACACATTGTTCACAAGACAAAGTGAAGGAGGAACGGTTGTGGTATTAATATATGTGGATGATCTAATCATCACAGGAAGTGACAAAGATGGAGTAGATCAAACCAAGAAGATCTTGAAGGCCGATTTTGATATAAAGGACTTGGGGGAACTTAAGTACTTCCTAGGAATTGAGATGACACGGTTTGAAGATGGAATGTTCATCTCTCAAAGGAAATATGTGCTTGATCTCTTAGAAGAAACTGGGAAGCTAGGATCCAAACCGGCTAAAACTCCAATAGAAGAAGGCTATCAAGATAGTCCTGAGGGGGAGCCTTTGGAGAACATTAAGAGATATCAAAGGATGGTGGGCAAGCTCATCTATCTTACTATCACTAGGCCGGACATTTGCTTTGCAGTAAACCGTGTGAGCCAACATATGCAAAAGCCAACCACGCAGCATTGGAACATGATTGAAAGGCTGCTAAGATATCTGAAAAACAATCCCGGAAAAGGCATATGGATGAAGGCTAATGGAAACACAAAGGTTCAAGGATATTGCGATGCAGATTGGGCTGGAGATAAGAAGGATAGAAAGTCCACATCCGGTTTTTGTACCTATGTAGGAGGCAATCTAGTGACTTGGAGGAGTAAAAAGCAGAAGGTTATAGCCTTGTCTAGTGCTGAAGCCGAGTATAGAGCTATGAAGGAAGTGACGAAAGAACTTATTTGGGTAAAGGCATTCTTAGGGGATCTTGGAATACATGAAACTGAGGAAATGTTGCTATATTGTGATAATCAAGCTGCAATACATATAGCATATAATCTGGTATTCCATGAAAGGACCAAACATATAGAGGTGGATTGTCACTTTGTGAGGGGAAAGATTCAAGAAGGAATCATTAAACCTGCCTTTGTAACAAGTGAGAACCAACTAGCTGATATCTTCACCAAAGCAACCTCATCTGTCACTTGTGATCGCATCCATAGCAAGATCGGTCTAAAGGATCTTCACCGACCAATCTTGAGGGGGAGTGTTGAGATAGATGCTTATTTAAGTGATAGAGTAATCAAGAGGAATGAACTAGTTGAAAAGGAACTAGACAAGAAAGGAAGCGGTTGGATATCAACTAGATAAGCAAACTAGGAAGCAAGGAGGTATGGGAGAAGGTATGGGCGCAGCATGGGTGAGGTATGGGCACCATTTACTGTTGGAGTAGCTCAGCCACAAGTCTCCTTCTCTTCTTCTCTCTTCTCCACGCCCCTTTCTTCTTCTCCTTGTAAAGTCTATATATATCCTTGTAAATCTCTTGTAAAAGACATGAGAAAGAAAAAGAACTGAATAAGATTATTAAGACTTGCATAAACTCTCTCCATTCTTGCTACTTTTTCTCTCATTCTCCAATCATTCTTCATTCTCTCTTAACTTCAAATCTATATTTCTACAAGAAAAACTCTAGATATACACAAACACGAACCTATATAATGATGATTTATTCGAATGTACATGTGAGATTCATACCAAAAAGATTCCAAGTTAAAATTTTCTATACGAATTCATACCAAACCTTTCATACTTGATGAGATTATATAACACAAATCGTAAAATCAATAGAAAAGGGCTGAGAGAAACAAAAAAAAATCAAATCTTACCAAATAAGAAGCAAAACCCAGGAAGGAAAAGATGAGATTGGCAATCGAAGAAGCAAAACTCAGGAACGACGGATTTGAAGCAAGAGAGGAAGTGAGAGAGAGACAATGAAATTTAATTTTCCCCAAATTCAAAAACCTAGATTTTAAAGACCGTGGGCGTGCCCAATGTCCATACGGTCATGCCTATTTTTGACCGTAGGCGAAATTGGTGTCCGTCCATATTGTCCATTTAAGTTTCGGTCATGTCCATGGTCCGCCCATAATGATTTGGACTGGGCTTAGCCCACGGGCCGAGCGACCAATTGACACCTATAAAGATGACCATGTCACCCAATTCACCTTGTTAAAAACCTTTCCCAGAAAACAACTTGGGATAAACCGAGGAGAACGGGAAAACTTATGAACGTATCTCATGGCCAATTACTAAGATTTTTGAGCATGTATCATGACCAGTGTAGTCTTGACACAACATCTAAAGCTCAAGTGATCATCATAAGATTTGGCTTGCAAAAGTAAACCCCTAACTTCTTGAGACCATGCACTTCCAAAGCATCCTTAGCTCCTTGTTCATCTATGTCTTCACGTCTAATCTCAGATCCTTTTTTCAGGTTGTTGGAGTGATCCAAATCGCATCACCCTCCTAGGAGGGGAACCTCTTCCAACATTTGCTACACTTCAATTGGTAGAATGTCCCCACTTCCCACAAATCCTACAACGTGTTGGTAACCAAAGATACTCAAATGTAATACACACTTCCTCCTTTATCTTAAATAAATATGTCTTTGGCAATTATTTTGTTAGATAATCCTCAACAAAACTTTAGCCTAATCAAAAGTTGTTTCTAACTTGGTATCCTGATGAAACCGCTTTGGTTCACGAATAGGACTTGTAAAAAAAACTTTGCCCTTTCTAAGTGAACATAGACTGTATAACATTCTTAACCATACCCCCACATCAGCATAGACTTCATCTCTGTCTTAGCATCTTCTGCAATTGGTGTCCACTTTGAAAAAAAAATCATTTGAAGGTCAAATATATTCCACTTTTGTCTCGTAAGCACTCTCTGTCTCCCTGAGGAGAGTCAACCTCTAAACGTGATAACTTTTTAGTTACCAGTGAACACATCAATCTTAACACTCTTATCACCCTGAGTCAAAATTTTATCCATGTGGACATAAATATTCACCACATGGAGAAATTCCTCCCACAAAAGAATTGAATCTTCAAAAACTTGATCCAAAATTTCAAGCATAATTTTCCATCAATCACTAAAACGTCAACGTTGAACTTTGTTAGATCTGATTTATATTAGCATAAGATTTCGTAATACGAGCATCTGCGGACAGCAAAACCGCCACAGAACCATATCTAATCACTTCTATCATGATGAGAGATGCGGCAGCAACAAGAAATTCTTTGTGTGCGGCTGAAGAAGAGAACATTAATCGCTTTGGAGATCTCCCTTTCACTTGTAAATACTCTAATGAATATTAAACCACTAAACCCAAAAACATTAAAACCCAAAAGATCCAAAGTGAATCCGAACTGATACTTGAACGCATGTGCCTCATTTTTATTTAATATATTTAATGCTAAAACTATATACTATTTAAAATATTGTTTTTTGTGATATCCATGGTGAGAATTGTTTTATAGATAGTGCAAAGAAAACTTGAGAACTTGATTTATCCTTATTATGTCGATTAAAATTACAATATAATAATAACTGGTAAATAATTTAATTCAAATAGGAATATGAGAAATAATTTATCAAGGTTTTGGTGAAAAAAACTATAAATCTTAAATTAAATCTAATGCAGATAAAACAGGAGAATAGTCATTAAACATAAAAATGGTTGATTTCCTTTTTGCGATAAGATGTGTAATTTTACAATATTTTTGAATATATAGTAATAAATTATACATTTGGTATATGGCGATATCTTAGATTTGTACTGACATGTGTCTCCATCCTATTAGTTATAATTTTTGCAAGCGTTGAAATCTCATGAAAGTAATCAAATATTATATAATTATTTTGAAAACGAGATAAAATAAAAAGGAAAAAATAGTATAAAGGGAAAATATTGTGTGGATAGACATAAGATCTATGAATCAAGATTTTTAAAGTTAGATTTGTCTTTTCTACATGCTTCTACAGACATGTAGTTATTCTTGTGTAAAGCAATGCTTTACATAAAATTATTTGCCTCTTTCATGTAGATATTTTCTTGAATTCCTAAGAAAGTTTTTAAATAAAAGTCTAATATAATTACAATAAAAGTTTAGTGATCAAATTAAAATGAAATTAATTAAATCACTTTCCGCTATCACGTTTTTCTTTTTGGGAAAATCTTTCACTCAAATATAAATTAAATCTCAAACAAAATTTTTTCTCAAAGGGCTTTCTTCGCGATAGAGTCAGTCGCCACATTGGCTTCTCTTGGTAGAAAATTAAAAGAAATCTTACAAAACAAAGTGGATAATTGAGAAATACTGAATACAATTCCGTATGTCTCTTTCGATGGAGAAGATGAACTGACTGCCCAGACTAGCTGCCGTGGATCCAGTCGATGTAACGATTTTCATAGCCATGATATATCGATTGACAGAAAGCTTTTTGCATCGCCAGTCCTTGCACCATTAGCGCCGATCCGTTGAGTCATTGGGTTGAGGAGTCTTATTTAGTTGTATTGCCCTTACAGGTATGATTTTTTATTTAAAGTTTTAAAACAAATCTAGCAGAATTATAAACCAGTGGTCTTATAAGTCTACACCATAGAGCTATTACAAGCATAACAGTTTACTCTATCTTGTTTGTAAGGTTGTTCCATTGACTAGTTTTGAGCTTGTCATTGCATAACCTCTTAAATTTTTGAAGCCTGGTATAATTTTTTTTATTTTAAATTAAAATTAAAAATGCTTTTGGCCTACCACACAAAAGCAGCCATTAAGTAATACCCAATTGCAATTGAACTATAAAAATAAAAATAAAATCCATCCCTAACTTGTGATCCCTAATTCTTCAATTTGCAAAACCAGTAACTATCAACATGTACTTCTTTGACTTTGTTCTTGCTAAGTTTTTTATTTATTTTATTATTTTCCTAATTATGATTTAATTAGCGCACTCTTTTTATTGATTACTCTCTTTGTTTCTCAAAGTTTGTAATTCTGAAACTTAATTTTTGTTATACAAAGAATGATTTTTATGTTTTCAATGCAGATTTTCAAATTAAATCTCAGTTTCATGAAACTTCTTTAGTGTGTTAAGAAAGGGTAGAAAAAATAAACACTGTTATGAATTTGTGTGAAAATTGTCAAAATCACACTATATGATAAGAGAAGGAAGTAAATGATTTATTTGTAAAAATAATTAATTTTAGGAAGTTGACTAGTTTTGAATACATTGAAAACTTTGACTGTAAAATTAATCTTTTATTTCACTCTCTACCATATAAATGTTATCGTTAAAATTTTCCATTCTTGAAAAACTTTTTTGTCGTTTCCAAAAATTTAGAAAACAATTGTTGTAAAAGAGTTTGACAAAAAAAAAAAGTTTTTACTATGTTTAAATTATTTGACTTTTATTTGTTTTCGTATTTATGATAAAATTATAAGAATATGTAATAAGAAAATTTGGAAGATAAAATAAATTTTCTTTATTACACAATATAATTAAGTTGATTTATAAAAAATGATATTTCATGACACAATCTGCTGTTATATATTGCAAGTCTAGCTGTGCTTTATGAAGATCTCATTGTAAATAATATTTTTGATTTTGTATACAGAGTTTATAGTCATGTCTTCTCTTCGAAAGGAAATAGTGTTTCTAGTCCTTCAATTTCTCGATGAAGAGAAATACAAAGAGACTATTCACAGGTTTTTGCCATAAACTATCTTATTCTGGGTTAACTTAGAATTTTTTTTAGTCTTCTGCGTTTCTGATGTTCGAATAATACATATATATATATAAGTCAAGTTGGAAGTGAACAACTGTTTATATGAATCTCAGATTGGAAATGGAGTCTAACTATTACTTCAACATGCGTTATTTTGAGGAATTGATAAGTGATGGTAAGTGGGATGAGGTGGAAAATTATATATCTGGGTTTACAAAGGTGGAGGACAACAACTATTCCCTAAGAACTTTCCTTGAATTCAGAAAACAAAAGTATTTGGAAGCTTTAGACAAGTGAGTTCAACCCAAGAGTATTATCTGAATAAATTTTCTTCCCAATACTTTCGTTAGCCGAGTGGCATGTGTCTGAAAGATTTTCTTTACCTTGGAAAATATAGGCTAGATCGTGGAAAAGCAATGGAAATTTTAGTCAAGGATCTGAAGGTGTTTGAATGTTATAATGAAGATCTCATCAAGGAATTAACCCTACTTTTGGCATTGGATGACTTAAGGTTCTCAGAACTTTGAGTTCTAACATTTTCCTATAGATGCATACATATGATATTATAGACATTTTATTCACCTCTTTTCTTAACTACTTTAATTTTCAGACTAAATGAGAAAATATCCAAGAACGGCGATACAAAGTCCAGAAGGGGTTTCATGTTTGGTGAAATTAAGAAGCTGATAGAGGCTAATCCACTTTTCCGTGACAAACTTCAGTTTCCTGTTTTAGAGAGTTCAAAATTGAAGACTCTAGTAACTGAAAGGTGCTTGATATTTTTCTATTATTTATTAGTTTAAAAATCGTTTTTTCAATCATTATAAAATTGAAAATTTTGGTGAATTTTTCTTAGTTTAAACCAACACCATCAACAAAGTGAAAAATCTAGGCCAAGTCCTGACAGTAATAGATCGCTATTATTGGGTAATAATTGTGCCCAAGTTCCATCTCCTGTTACAAATCCTTTAATGTGTGGTGTAACAGCTTCTCCTGATGTAAGTGTCAAATGATAATATGTCCATTACCTCTATGGAAATATGTTGTTTTATACTAATTGTTGTCCCATATTTTGGACAGCTTATAATTCAATCTGCACTAAGTTCACTTCCAACTACTTATTCAAGACCGGTGGCTAATCCACAAGGCAGATCTCATCGTTCTGCATTTTCAGGTCGGATAGGTGCATGCTTTGTTTTAAGTTTCTAAAAAATTTCGTTGCTTAAAGATAAACCTCATATTAATGAGAAAATTCACAAGATAATTCTTAAAATATTGGAAAATAAATAATTAAAAGTCTTGCGGATGCTATATAATTTATCTTGCTATTTTGATTTAGGTGTCTTATATTTTAAAATTCATTCTAATTTAAAATAATAATCCTCTTTCTTGGTCCTACAGAATATCGAAATACTGATTCAGGCAATGATTTAAAGCGACTAAGATCGTCAGAAACCTATGAGCAGGTAGGTATTCCAACAATATTATTTAAAGATAAGTAGAACTTGAAATTTTATTTTGAAGATGTGATGGATAATAAGAGAACCCACACCAATAAGAAACTCTACCAATCTCTCAGAAATAATAGTAATATGTTAAATAGAATTTAATTATGTAATAGAATTTTTTATAATAAAAAGATAGTGAACCAATGAAAAATAACAAATGGGCACATGGGTAACTCATGGGTTCCTCCCCTTTTTCTCACCTTGTTATTATTGTCAATGTTTCATTATAGAAAAACTTCATTAGATATTGCAGCTGGAGAGATGTTCTAAAAACTGTCCAGCTTCTTGCTTAAGAAATAATATTTTAATTTCACTCATTCTTATTCTCACTGTGATTAAAATTTTAATTGATTTTCAGACAAGTAATACTCAAGGACATACTTTGTCAGTTGGATATCCTGTGCATACACATCAACATAGTACAGTATCTCCGGATGTCTTGCCGAAGATTGTTGTTATGACTCTTGACCATGGTTGTGCAATAAATAGCATGGACTTTCATCCTTTTAAGAAAATTTTACTATTAGGTATGTTCTATATTCTATAGAGTTTGCATGTTCTGTAATTTCATTTTTCAAAATTTGTTCTTTATCAATGATGTATGGAGAATATGTTTCTCAGTTGGTACAACTGGTGGTGTTGTTTACCTGTGGAACTTGGGATCTCGTAAACAAATTACAGAAAAGGTTTTTAACGTTTGGAAGCTTGCTGCGTGTTCAAATGAACTTCAGGTTTATTTTTCACTCTTAGAATATTTCCAATAATGTGTTATAAAAAGTGCTCAAGTTTTTTTTTAATTCATGAACAGACATCTTTGAATGTTGGTGGAACGGTGGCAGTAAATCATGTGGCATGGAGTCCTAATGGAAATCTATTTGGTACATTCCATCTGGTCTCGAGAAATTAATTGTATTTAAGACTCTTATATTACATCATTATTTATATTTCAGACTTAAGTGTAGTGGATAAATTTTGTGGAGAAACTATTAATCTAATTCAACGAATATGAATAGTATAAACCTGAAAAACGTACATTGCTTTCATATTTCAGGTGTGGCATATTCAAAAAACATTGTGCAAATATATTCTTTTCCTTGGGACAGTAACATACAAAACCATCTTGAGGTTCACTTGACTAATTATTTATTTAATTCATGATAGTTGGATACTACCTTTTTTGTGTCTACTATAATTTCACAATTTTGTTTACTCTTTCTCTGATTGCAGATTGAAGCTCATAAAGGGAGTGTTAATCATCTTGCTTTTGCATACCCTAACAATTTTCTTTGTCTTATTACTTGTGGTGATGATAGAAGCATCAAGGTTTGTACATTTGATTATCTCTCTTCTTTTATAAGTTTGTGGTTGAACACTATTTTCATGAACCAAAATAATTCAAAGGTTTGGGATGCTATTACTGGAGCCAATCTATTTACATTTGAGGGTGATGAAGCTCCTGTGTATTCTGTTTGTCCTCACTACAAAGGAAATATTCAGGTAAAAAGTATTATTTCTATTTTCCGTTATTGTAATTTATATGATTTCATATAATAGTTTTTCTTTAATGACATCAAATAGCCTTGAATATAATTGGCAGCTCAGATAATGTATTGTGAATATATTTATTATTTAGATTACAAACCCCTATAATTTTCTTTCTGTTTTTTGGATGAAAAAATATGTGTAATACAAACTGTCTAATGCATTTTAGATCCTATTTAGTTTTTTTTTCTCAACAGCAGTTGATGGAAAGATAAAAGCTTGGGTGTATGACAATATTGGTCCAAGATTTGACCACGTTGCACCAGGAAATGCTTCGATAAGAATGGCATACAGTTGTGATGGAAAAAGGTTCATCTAACTTTTCCAATCTGCATTTTAAGTTGTCATATTCTTTTAAATTTCATATCAACTTATATGTATAACATTTAACAGGTTGTTTTCATGTGGTACAAACAAAGAAGGAGAATCATTTTTGGTGGAATGGGATGATAGTGAAGGATCCAAAAAAAGAGTATATCAAGGCCTTGGAAAAGGGGCTGTAGGAATTGTGAAATTTGATACAATCAAGAATAGATTCTTAGTTGTTGGTGACGAGTATACTATAAAAATTTGGGATATGGATAACACAAATATTTTGACAACTATTCCTGCAGATGGTGGCTTATCGGTAATATTAACTAAGAATTGTGGTGTTAGCTATTTATACTACTCATTAACCAGCTACTAACTTCTAGTGCAAAATCTGCAGGCTTCTCCTTGTGTTAAAGTTAATAGAGAAGGAGTACTTTTAGCTGTCTCAACCAATGACCATGGTGTTAGAATTCTTGCAACTAATGATGGAATGAAATTGCTGAGAAATGAAGAAAATTGCATAATTGCCCCTACACATGTTATCAAGGTATAATTTCTTAAAAAGAACTATCTTACTGAGCATTGTCCTTATCATAAATTAATTATGGTTTATAGGTTCCTACAAATGCATGTTTTGGTTCTTTAAGTAAGTATTCAAAAATAACTAGTTCATATCGATCTACCAATTGTGCAGTTACATAAAGTATTGTGAGTATATGTTTGAATTTAGATGCATATCATTGTAGTCTGTTTACTAAATAGTGTATGAATAAATATATTAGTTATTAAGAACATTTATGTGCAAACTTTGGCAAATGTGCAGCCTATAATTGCAAAAGATTCAAGGGGAAGATCTGGAACTTGGAAAGTTAAAGAGATTACAGAGCCATCTCAGGTTTTTTCCTTGAGGCTCGGCGATAATGTTACAACATCAAAGGTAATATTTACTCTGTGATTTTCTATACATTTCTTATTTTTAACATTTTATGTGATGAGAAGCTATCATCACATAAATACATGGTCAACATTTACAAGTGTCAACATTTACAAGTGAAGAAGTTATAATCATGTTACTCGACTTTGATATCTTGTAGTAAATAAAGTTTTTATTCTTCATGTAGCATGAGGAATATCAGTCTCTTTACTAATGTTTTATTATGTTGTGCAAGTTTCAGATTTCTCAATTAATTTACACAAATTCTGGATCTGGATTATTGGCTTTGGCAATTAATGCAGTACACATGTTATGGAAATGGCATAAAAGTGATAGCAATTTGGCAGAACTGGTCTGGTGCTTCCTTCTTTATTTTATTTTTATTTTTTCAACTCTTAGGGAGGAAATCTCTATTTGATATATCTAGTTATGGCCATTCTGAGAATTATAGCATCTTTTTATTTTTATTAGGCAACAACTTGTACACAATGGCAAACTACTGGTGAAAATTTGATGACCAATGACATAAGTGATACAACTCCTAAAGATGTCATTCCTTGTTGTGCCCTCTCGAAGAATGACTTATATGTTGTGTCATCATCAGGGGGGGAAATATCTTTGTTCAGTCTAGAGACATTCAAGGTAAATACCCATATCTCTCTTTTAAAATTTCACTAACCTTAAGGAAAAATTTCATGGTTTAATGTTTTAACAAACATTGCATTTTTAAAAAACATTTAGTGAAATATAATTTTGATCTTTAACAGTTACTTTCAGTATTGGCTAGACATGATTGAAGCATTCTCATAGTTTGAATTAGCTAAACATATATGTAAATATTTCTTGCTCTAATTATGTATTGTCTGAAAATAGAATCTGGCAACGTTCATGGCTCCACCACCTGCAGCAACATTCCTAGCATTTTATCCTTTAAATCATAGTATAATTGCCATTGGCATGGAGGATTCATCAATCCAAATCTTCAATATTTGTACTACTAAGGTATAATTTAAAATTAAAGAAATAAGGTTGATTAATTTTCTTTATTAAATATTCTAAATATATAACAAGTTGCATGTTTTTATGAACTTGCCAGGTGGAAGCCAAGTTGAATGGTCATCAGAAGAGAATAACTGGTCTTGCATTTTCAGAAGCTCTGAACATTCTTGTTTCTTCAGGAGATGATTTCCAAGTAATATCTTGTGAATTTGGCTTCTCAAAAGATACTTGAGATACTAATTAAATTGGATTTTATTTGTTGTATTAGTAACTTGCTAACACATTGGGTATGTAGTTATGCATTTGGAGTACAACTGGCTGGGAGAAGAAAGGTTATAACTATTTGCCATTTCCAAAAGGAAAATCGATGACCTGTGCTTCAGACACCTACGTGCAGTTTCATATGGATCAAATTCATTTGTTAGTGGTCCATGAAGCGCAAATAGCCATTTTTGATGCTCAAAAGCTGCAATACTTAAAGCAAGTAGGTACACTAACAATGTATTCAAATAAATTAGTCAAATGTAACTAACTAGTTTTTTTTTTTCAAAATGAAACAGTGGTTCCGATGTAAAGCAACTGGTTCAGTCACATCTGCCACATATTCATGCGATTGCGAGTCAATCTTTGTGAGCTTTGAAAATGGTTTTGTATATGTTCTCGCTGCCTCAAATCTAAGACTGAGATGTAAGATAAATCCAATAGCTTACTTACCTTTCTACTCAAGGTAACTACTTTTCTTTCTATTAATTTAACAGGTACCAAATATTTAACTGCTGACATTGGAATATGTCTGTTTTCAGCTTAAGAGTATATCCTCTTGTGATCGCAGCTCATCCATCAATGACTAACCAGTTTGCAGTAGGGCTCAGTAATGGAGGTGTCTATGTGCTTGAACCATCAAAAACAGAAGGAAAATGGGGCACATCACCTCAAATCGAAAATAAAGCATCAGCTGACAACTGACTTGGCTTTTATCGCATGTCTTCATCTCCCTAAACTTTTAGATCCTTTCTCAGTAGTGTTTATGTGTTTCAGATTTAAACAACAACTAGTTTCTCAAACCTTTGCTTTTGGGTAAAACAAATTTCATTGCTCTTCTTAAAAAGAAATGTGTTCTTCAATTACTTTTTTTCTGGTTTATTTTATTTCCCTATTTTTTGTGAAGCTGGCTCATCACTAAAGCCTAAAGGACACTGGTAAAATCATTATTTTGCCTATCCTATCATGCTATCACTCTTTAAATGTTAAATACTATACCTTATCATGTATAAAAGCTTACATGTTCGTCAAGATCAACTACTGTCTCTTGTCCTTTCATAATTTCAATGCAGTTTTCCTTAGTAGCTAGATACAAAAATAAATAAATCAACAGTTTGCCAAATCTCTATTGCAGATGATGAATGTTTAATTAAAACAATAAGAGGAAATATATTTTATGTTTCATGCTAATTTTAAGTTTTTAATTTAACATGAAATCTGATATTAACAGTATGAACTATGAAGTATGACCAGTAAATAAGGAAACGTGTAAACAATGAAACCACAGAAAAACCTCTATAAATTAAATATGTTGAAAGTATAATGTTTTATTAGTTTATAAAAAATATTAATAAATTAATATTTATTAATTTACATAGATGTTACATTCAATTGGTTTACAATTTTAGTTTTTACTATAATTGTTGTGAAAATTTGAGTAGAGTAATTTGATAGAAATACAATTAATAATTTGGATATTATAAATTTGCAATTTTGAATTGGGTATTTAACGTTTAGAAGAATAAGAAAAACGTTTTGACAATAGATATCAAATGCTACGATGGATACAATTATATAAATGGCATGTCAAAATTCAAAATTATGATTAATGATCTCACATGTTTTATTTCAAGCATCATGTAGATGAATAGATGTGGAAGACAGTCAACTCAATGATTGTAGGGTGGATAAGGGCATATATTTTGAGTCCTATTCGTTGAACGGTGAACTACACAGCAGATGTGTTTAAGCTTTGGAGAGATTTGAAGAGAATATTCTCTATCAGGAATGCTGTACGCATTCATCAGCTCCAGGCAGATCTTGCTGCATGTCAGCAATAAGGCTCGTCTGTTCTAGAGTATTTTGGCATATTGTCGTTAAAGTGGGAGGAGCTTCAGAATCAAAAGCTGCCTCCGAAGTGCACCTGTGGTGCGTCTGAACAAATAACTTTAGATTATGAAGAAGAAAAGGTGCATCTGTTCCTTATGGGACTTGATGAAACTCGCTATGGAATTGTATGTACAAACATCATTGGTCTTGATCCACTAATGGATCTCAACACTGTTTTTTCCAACCAAAAATTGATTAATAATCCACTCCGCAGTTGGTTGTCCAATTTGGAGGAAAAGAGTTTACATAAGAAGTTTCACTACCTCTCGTGTGGAGGCAGGATCTGATGTGATTGAGTTTGTTGCGAGATCGGATGATAACTCACATAGAGCAGGTGAAGGCTTGTCTATTGTAGCTGGTTCCCCCTGTGGAAGCTGAGTGATGACTGTGTGCTCTCATTGTGGAAGAAGTGGCCACGACAAGAACGATTGTTGGCAATTGGTGAGATTTTCGGATTGGTACACTGAACGTGGTCAAGATGGAGGTGGAGACCGTGGGCACGTCAGTGGCAGGGGACATGACAGGTTTGGAGGATAGCTGTGATCCAATGCAACACAAGCTACGCAGGCTGCATCAGTTCCTAACACTACCTCGGAACAGTGGGTGTCATTGACTTTGTGACTTGAACAACATAAACCAAACCCAGTCCCTGACAATTTGAATGGTAATGTGCAAACTGGTGAGGTGATACTTGATACCGGTACCTCACATCACATGACTGGTGATATGAGATTGCTTACCAACATTCAGGGATTTTTTTCTTGTCCAGTGAGTTTTGCGGATGGGAGCCATGTAATGGCAATTCAAACAGGGAGCTTGAACCTTTCTGTGACATTTAATTTGCTGAATGTTCTTTATGTTCCAACCCTCAATTGCACCTTATTCTCAGTTTCTTAGTTGTTGAAACAAACAGGTTGACAGTCTTCACTGATGGTTTTATGTGTGTGTATGACTGTTTTATGAGGACCCTAAATGGAGGCAGCGAAGAAAAGGACGGTGTGTACATTTACGATATGTGATAGTCAAGCGAGGACTTCGAGTTAAGACTTCTGAGGGCCAGGCTTTGTGGTGCTTTTTATTTCCTTACCATAGTTGATGATTTTTTTTGCGTGCGGTATGGATTCATTTGCTTATTGAAAAGATTGAGGTGAAAACTGTGTTACCTAATATTTGTAGCCTTGTTCAATGCCAATTTGGGAATCATGTAAATTATTCAAAGCGACAATGGACATAGTTTCTAGGCTTGTCAAAGTACTTTATGGAACAAAGAATATTTCACCAAACTTCATGTGTTTCTACGCCCCAGCAAAATAAGAGAGTGGACAGAAAGCATCACCATATCTTGAATGTCTCCAGCTCACATTTTTATGCATCCTCACATGTGAAATTCTGGGGGGGGGGGGGGGGGGGGGGGGGGTGAGGGAATACGTTCTTGCGGCAGGGCACCTAATTAATCGTACACTGTCTCAAGTTCTAAATGGAAAAAACTCCTTACGAGTGCTTGGATGAGAAGTTTTCAGGGTATGAGAATCTGAGAACTTTCGGCTGCCTGTGATTTGCATACAAGAATTCGCGGGATAAAAATAAATTTGGCACTTGAAGTAGAAGATGCGTCTTTGTGGGGTACCCTTTGCAGAAAAAAGGTTGGAAACTCTTTGATTTGGAAACAAAAGAGTTCTTTGTTTCTTTAGGATATGGTGTTTGATGAGAAGAGCTTCCCTTTTTGCTGACTTGTAGAATAATGACGAGGAAAATGACTGTTTTAGTTTACTTGTCAAAGATTATGTTCCTCATTTTCCAGATGTTTGCCTTGGATGCACCAGTTGGTGATATCAAAATAAACAGGGAGAGTGATTGAACTGCTCCTACCCGATTTTTTTATTTTACTATTACCATAAATAATAAAAACATCCAGCATCATAATTTAATTAAATTAAAACCACCAACTCAACCTACATGATTTAACAAACAACAAATTCAAATATTAGAAACTAAAAACCTAACTGTTCACTACAATTCAACAACAAACAAAGATCTGAAATAAATAAATAAAAACCTCATAGTACGTCATCTCCACCAATAGTCGCAGGTCCAAGAGCTCCAAATAAGACTCCTTTTCTTTTTCTTTACATGTGCTATTACGTAACGACACAATTAATATTCAATAAATAATAAACGGGCGATCAACCCGTTTACTGGGTTAATTATGGACATAAAACTACAAAAGTTTTTCTGACATAATATTGCAATAAATACAAAAAATCAACACATAAATTAATAAATTAATATATATTAATAATTATTTCATCAATTTATTAATTAATTTCTACTCCAAAATAAAATTAATTAAATTCAGCAAAATAATAATTAATTAAAAATATTTTTAAGCCAGAAAATAAATAAAAACCAGCAAAACCATGATTTAATTACTACAATAATTTCAGTAATATTTCCAAAATTTAATAGAAATTTAAACACCAAAAAATTAATAAACACACATGCACAAGAAAAACAATTCCTAACACACAATTAGACCGAGAAAACATATAATTTCTGTCCGACCATGGTAATGCACTCACCTTAACCAAACGTAAAATATTTAGCGGCCAAATTCTACATTTCTGAAACTCACCTGAATGAAAACTCCCTATATTTTCCAAACACCACCGTGAGATATGGGAGGAGAGCGAAGCTCCACACATCACCTCCAAACTGACAAAACCACATGATCACTCCAGGTTGGCTCCATTTTCTTTGTTACAGGGAGGCAAAAACACTTCATGGAAAAGGAGACGGCAGCTTCAAGTTAAAGATAAATCAGCCTAGTTTTTTTTTTAAACTGCATTCAGGTTCCCCAACTTCCTGATCCTTAAAACTAGATACATACCTTTGATATTATCAATTTAACACATCTTAATTTTCCAATTTAACACAAATAATCTTAACTATAAATACACTTTTTATTAACATCATATATTTTATTTGATTTAAATAAAATCTAAAGAAACTGAACTCCTTACTTCCAAAATAAATAAATTCGACTCTTATTTTACTTGAACACGAATGTTACAATTCTTCCTCACTAATATTGATTCGTCCCCAAATCTAATAAATATAGCAAAACACCACACAATATAGATCTTCGACCATTTTTAACGCTGCATGACCTTATGGCTATAAACACTCCACAGCATAGTCTTTCGCCAACCTTGTATATATTTTGTTCATTTATCCCTTGGAATCTGACACCACGCACCCCCACTTAGTTTGAATAAAACTACGCCTACAGGATCTCTGGAATAGCTCAGCGCAATAAGAATTATGATGCATGTCAGAGTCCAATGTGACCCAATCATATAGTTCTAGGAAAATCCTAAGATCTCAAGTGGCTTTCCGAAATAGCATCAGGAATCACACAAAACCCTGACTGGTAAACACCACACAACAATGAGATTCCACAGCCTGAAAACTAATCTAACAGCATCAGAATAATGCCCTAATCATCCAAACTAAGTATTAGAATCAACAAGCATGATCCGCACAACCAAATTAAGTATAACCAACGACAGTATGGTCAACATATTCAATAAATCCATCTTATTAATGAATAAAAGAAAACAAAGTACAACGTTAAATTTTCAACAATAAAACGAACACAACAGCTTAAATGGAAAGAAAATGATAACAAACCTACTAACAATAGCTCTGGTACTCCAGCTAAGTTGCCAGCTTGCCAAACCACTTGGAAAACTTCCGCCACATCTTATTTTCAGGTTTCCAAGTTTCCTTCTCAGCCCCAATGCAATCCCACAAGACTTTCATCTCTGGAAATTTTTCCGCCTGATCATCCTAACCCTGCGGTCTAAAACCTCCAATGGCCTGGCCTCTACAACCATACATGGAAAAATATTAGATTGGATCTCAGCCATCACCTGATCATTCTTATGCAGACTTTTCTTCAACATTGATATATGGAATACCTTATGAAATGCTCGCATCGCATCTGGTGATTCCAACCCATAAGCAACCGGACCAATCTCCTCTAAAACTCTAGCAGAACCTAAATACTGAGGACTCAGCTTACTCTCAGAAATAGAACTGTTCAGTCATCTTAGTATGGTCATCTTCAAGTAGACCATATCTCCAACTACAAAATCTAACTCTTTTCTACACTTATCAGCGTAGCTTTTCTGCATGTCTTGTGCTTCTTTCATATTCAACCTAACTACACGGATTTTCTCTGTAGTCTCTTGCACGAAATAAGCTCTCAGCAAACTCATCTCCTCCACGTGAGTCCAACAGAGCAGTTTCCTACATGGCCTACCATAGAGAGCCTCAAATGGCACCATACATATACTAGCCTGATAGCTATTATTGTATGCGAACTATGCTAAACACAACTGATCAAACCAGTGGCCACCCTAATCCATCACACACATCCTCAACAAATCCTCCAAATTTTGAATAATGCAGTCAGATTGGCCATCTGTCTGTGGATGATCAGATGTACTCATGTGTACCTTAGTGCACATGTATACGAAAACTTGGGATCACGATCCGATACTATGCTCATCGGTACCCCCATGCAGCTTCACAATCTCACTGATATATCTTCTAGCCAAGACCTCAGCTCCATCAGTCTTTTTGATGGCAATAAAATGTGTAGACTTGGTCAATCTATCGAAAATGACCCAACTCGCATCATTGGTCCATGAAACCGGTAAACCAACCACGAAATCCATGGTAATCATATTCTACTTCCCACTCTGGAATGGGTAAGCTCCTCAATAATATGCTTGTAACCTGAAACTCAGTCTTCCCTAAGAAGTTTTTGCATAAGCACATCATCCTTCAGTACACACACCCTGCCATTCAGTTATATAGTTCCATTCCTAGAAACCTCATGTTCAAACTTTTCTGCTTTACTAGCCTTAACCAACTCCTGATAAAGCTCTTGCACAATACGCACTCTGCTCAAAATATCAGCTTGATTAGCTTCCTCTAAACCTAACAGCTCAGACCCCTCAGATACAACACACAACCGTAAGGCACACATCTTGCCCACCAGGATCCCAGCATTTCTTTGTGTTCGAAATAATCCATCTCATGCTTAACACGTCAGCTACGAGATTAGCTTTCTCAGGGTGGTAAGCAATCTCTAGATTGTAATATGCAACTAACTCCATCCAGCGTCTCTGTCTTAGATTCAGCTCGGGCTGAGTAAAGATGTATTTCAGGATTTTCTCGTTTGTAAACACATGAAATTTCCCACCATACAAATATGATCTCCAAATCTTCAGCGCAAACACTACGGCTGCCATCTCCAGATTGTGAGGAGGTAATTGCACTAATGTTTTCTCAACTGCCGTGAAACATAAAGGATCACCCTTCCCTACTGCGTAAGTACACACTAAATTCAAACTTAGATGCATCAGTGTACACAACATAAGGCTCATCTGTCTCTGGCAAACCAAAACTGGCGTACTAACTAACACCTCCTTAAGCTTTGCAAAGCTGTCTTCACACTCTGCCGACAACATAAAAGGAACATCCTTACCTGTAAGCTTGGTCATGAATTGAGCCATGCTGGAAAAACCCCTGACAACCAATATATAATAACCAGCAAAGCTAAGAAAACTCTTGATCTCCGTTGCATTCCTTGGTCTTAGCCACTCCTCAATCGCATGAATCTTTTCTGGATCACTAAAACCCCACTTTGTGAAACAATATGACCCAAAAAACAAATCTCGAGTTGCCAAAAACTGTACTTTCTCAGCTTAGCAAACAACTACTGCTCCCGCAGCTTCTGCAGAACTCTCCTCAAATGCTCAACATGTTCCTTGGGACTCTTGGAATACACCATGATATCATCGATGAAGTTTACGACAAACTCATCTAAATATTCTGAAATACTTTGTTCATCAACCTTATAAATGTAGCTGGCGCATTAGTCAACCCAAACGGCATCACCACAAACTCGTATTTTCGATACCTTGTCCTAAATGCCATTTTCCGAATATCCACCTCATATATGAGAATCTGATGGTATCCCGATTCCAAGTCAATCTTTGAGAACCATGTAACCACTCTTAACTGATCAAACAACTCGTCTATCCCCAGAAAATGGTACTTTTCTTCACAGTAACACGGATAAGTCCCCAGTAATCAATGCATAACCAAAAATTCATGTCCTTTTTCTTAACAAACAAAACATGTGCTCTCCATGGTGAACTACTCGGTCTAACAAAACCACTTTTCCAATAGTTCTTCTAAATGTTTTTTTAGCTCCGCCAACTCAGCTAGAGCATTCTGTAAGGAGCGTTAGACAACGGTGTTTTCTCCGGTTCCAACTCTAGAGTGAAAGGATAAGATTTTGATGGCGGTAACCCTCTCAATGGCTCAAATACATCCTCATACTACCGAACAACCGATTTGTCCTATAAAATGGATTCTATGACCTCACCCGACATAGATATAGTTACCAGTTAGGCTTCACAACCCAGCTAAATCAACCTCTCAGCCTGGATAGCGGAAACCACTATGCTCCCAGAAACTTGTCTTACCCCTTGATAAGCCAGCTTCTTACCCGCTTGCTCAAAAACAACTCGGCCTTTATGACAATCGAGATGGGCTTTGAACTTCCCAAGGCAGGCCATGCCCAAAATAACATCATACAATTACACTGGACACACAATTAAGTCGGTCGGCATCAATTCTCCCATAATAAGAATGTCGACGTCCTTAGCACAACCATGTGTCCTGAGCATACAACCCCCCATCAACGCCCACCACTCCTGAATGATCATCAGACAGCTCCTGGATCCCACTCTTAGATACCCAGCTTGGTGTAACAAAACTGTGAGATGCACCAGAATCAAACAAAACATAAGACTCTACCCCAGCTACGCTTAAGGTTCATACGCAAATTGTAAACTTAGACGACCAAACACAAACACAATGAAATAAATCTTAACACTTAAGAATAAACTACTAGAATGTGATAAAACTAACCAGTGTTTGGTCTGCTGCTGTTTGTTCCACCCGTCAATGCGCCTAAAGCATATACTCGAGGTGGTCATGTGGCCCACTTCAGCGGTGGTGCCTCCAACCTTGGTGCCTGCTGCAATAATTTTGGGCAGCTCATCTTGACATGCCCTAGTTCTTTGAAGTGGTAGCAAACAAGCTCGTCAGCTTTAGTGCAATCCGCAATATGGTGCTCTGGCCTACCACAACGATAACACCAGTACTCTGCACCAATAGTCTTATAAGTGTCTTTCCACTTCCGCTTTTGCGCCTGATCACTGCTACACTTACCTCCTTTGCTTGTAATAGAATTATGAGGTTTTTTATGAACCCCAGATCGCACAGCCTCCACTATAGACTCTTACCTCATGCCCTCTTCAATCAAGCCTGCCCGCTCATCCTACTCAGCCATTGAAGCATAACTGCAAACTATGCACCGGTTCCTCAGCTCCAACCGCTTACCATGCAGAAACCTATGTACTTACTTTCTCGCAATCAAGACCTCGACAATCATACCTTTTGAGCTGGTTGAACTCGGTCTCTTACTCTTTGGTAGACCGGCTCCCCTGTGACAAATCCAAGAACTCGTTCTCCATTTTATCCAAAGCTTCCTGCAGAAAATATTTGAGGTCGAATTCCTCGCAGAACTCGCCCAAAGTCAAGATCACATTACCCATCCGTAATAACACACCCTCCCAGCAAATGTAAGCATCACTCTTCAGAAAATAAACCACCAAATCAACTCGATATTTTCAGGGAATCTGATAGAGTGGAAGTTCCACTCCAGCCTGGACCTCCACTCATATGGCTCGACAGGCTTGCCACCTCCAACAAAGTATTTTGTGTCTAAGTTCCGCATGTGCTCCATCACCTTGAGATAAGTGGGAGAAACTGGCTCAAAAATAAAATCCGGAACTCCTAGAACGGCCCCCATTGGCAGAACATGTAATGCATATGGTGCCATCGGAGCAGGAGCCGGTACCGTAACACGTAACCTCTCCGAAAATTGGGTCAACAACCCAAGAACAGCCCCATCTGGTTCTAATCTGCCCACTGAGGAGCTACTCCATGTACTGGCACAACATTTCCAGCAACATATCCATCCTGATCACCCCCGTTATGAGGCTCCACTCCAACCTGCTCCACCGTGACACTCTGTGCCACACTCCCCTTTGGAGTAATCCCAGTCCTGCCAGCCCTGCTCCTTCGGCCAGCTTGGCAACCACGGCCAGCTCGGCCACCATGACATCCTCTGCAATGCCTACCAACTTTTTCTTAGTTTACCATCCTTCAAAAACAACAAATTTTAGGTTATTAACCTTTAATACAAAATATAGCAACAAACAACAAAACATGGGAGTCTTACCGTGGAACCATTATTAGCTGGGAAGATGACGTACCTCGTCACCCCATACAAAAATAACCATATAACAAAACAGGAAATCTAACACCCAGAATCGTAATTTAAAAAAACTTCCAACTCAACATTCATGAATTAACAAACATCAAATTCAAACATTAGAAACTAGCAACCTAACGGTTCACTGCAATTTAACAATAAACAGAGATCTAAAATTTTTTTTTTAAAATCCTCCCAGTACATCATCTCAACCCACAGCCGCAGTTCCAAGAGCTACAACTAAGAATCCTTTTTTTTCCTTAATCTGCACCATTACGAAAAGACTCACTCAGTATTTAATAAATATTATGGAGGCGATCAACCCGTATACTGGGTCAATTATGCATATGAAATTACATAAGTTTCCCAACATAATTTCTATGCCGGAAGAACAATGCAATAAATACCAAAAATCAACATATAAATTTCAACAATAATTGAAATAATTTAATAATTATTTTAAGATATTTAATAATTTATTTCTACTCCCCAATATTTTTAATTAAATTCAGTCAAATAATAATTAAAAATATATTTTTAAGTCAGAAAATAAATAAAAATCAGCAAAACCACGATTCAATTACTACAATAATTTCAGTAATATTTCCAAAATTTAATAGCAAAATAAATACCCAAAACTCAATAAACACACAAGAACAAAAAACAATTTCTAACACAAAAATTAGACCAAAAACCCATGTAAGTTCTTTCTGAGTACCCTACTGCACTCACCTAAGCGAAACGTAAAACCTTTCGTGGCTAAATTCTACAATTTTTTGAAACTTCCCGGGATGAATACTCCCTATATTTTCCAAACACCACTGTGAGAAATGGCAGAAGGGCGAAGCTTCACATGTCACCTCCAAACTGACTAAACCACACGGTCACTTCAGGTTGGCTCAGATTTCTTTGCTAGAGGGAGGCTACAACGCTTCATGGAGAATGAGATGGAAGCTTTAAGTTCAAAAGGAATCAGCCTATGTTTTTCTTAACTCCATTCAAGTCTCCTAACTTCCTGATTCTTACAAGGTCACGCCATACCTTTGATATTAACAATTTAATCCATCTTAATTTTCTGACTTAACACAAATAACCCCAACTTTCAATACACCTTTATTAACATCATATATTTTTTATTTAACTAAAATCTAAGGAAACTGAACTCCTTACTCCCAAAATAAATAAATTTGACTCTTATTATCTTGAACACAGATGTTACAGTGATGATCATGTCATAGTGATAGAAATAGCAGATGTGATAGCTAGTAATGAGAAGGAGGTGCAAGTTGAATCTGAAACTGCTGAAACAGAGAATCAAGTGACTGAAACAGAACGTCAAGCCACTGAAATAGAGAGCAGTGTACATGATGTGTTGTGTGACAGTGTGACTGCTGAACCAGCAGATGCAGAGCCAGTTGGACTTCGAAAAAGGTTTCACAACCTACTGTTAAGCTTTGTGACTACTACTTGTACAACACACACACACTCTCTGATAAAAGTACCGCTCACACTTCCATTCAACACTCCAAATCAGTGGCTTCCTTGTCTGTGGTCAAAGGTAAACCGAATATCAATTAAAGCTTATGTTACTGATGTAATATTTTTGGAAAAACACCAACAGTTTTTAGCTGCAGTCTCTGAGGGTCTAGCACTGAGCAGTTACAAAGAGGTGGTTCGTGACAAGTTTTGGCGAAATGCTAAGTCAGGAGAAGTTGGAGCTCTTGAACTCAATAAGAAATGGGACTTGGATGATTACATGCAGGAAAGAAAGCTATTGAAGCCAATGGATTTTTAAGCTCAGATTCAATGATAATGGGACTGTGGAAAGACATAAAGCTCAATTGGTCTGCCTTGGAAATCATCTAATCGAGGGAGAAAATTTTGATGAAACTTTCATCTAGTATCAAAGATAACAACACTAAGAACACTCCTGGAAGTTTCAGTCGCAAGAAACTGGGTGGTACATCAAATAGATGTGAATAACATATTTCTTCAGGGTGACCTGGAGGAAGAGGTCTATATGAAGTTGCCTCCAAAATTTCAAACAATTAACCCCACAAAGGTATTTTTGAGTACCCTACTGCACTCACCTTAGCCAAACGTAAAACCTTTCGTGGCCAAATTTTACAATTTTCTGAAACTTCCTGGGATCAATACTCCCTATATTTTCCAAACACCACTGTGAGAAATGGCAGAAGAGCGAAGCTTCACACGTCACCTCCAAACTGACTAAACCACACGATCACTCCAGGTTGGTTCCGATTTCTTTGCTAGAGGGAGGCTACAATGCTTCATGGAGAAAGAGACGGAAGCTTCAAGTTCAAAAGGAATCAGCCTATGTTTTTAACTCCATTCAAGTCTCCCAACTTACTGTTCCTTACAAGGTCGCGCCATACCTTTGATATTAACAATTTAACCCATCTTAATTTTCCGATTGAACACAAATAACCCCAACTTTCAATACACCTTTATTAACATCACATATTTTATTTAATTAAAATCCAAAGAAACTGAACTCCTTACTCCCAAAATAAATAAATTTGACTCTTATTTTTCTTGAACTCGGATGTTATAGTGATGATCGTGTCATAATGACAGAAATAGCAGATGTGATGGCTAGTAATGAGACGGAGGTGCACGTTGAATCTAAAACTGCTGAAACATAGAATGAAGTGACTGAAACAGAACGTCAAGCTAGTGAAACAGAGAGCAGTGTACATGCTGTGTTGCGTGACAGTGTGACTGCTGAACCAGCAGTCGCAGAGCCAGTTGGACTTGGAAAAAGGTTTCACGACCTACTGTTTAAGCTTTGTGACTACTATTTGTACAACACACAAACTCTCTGATAAAGGTACCACTCACACTCTCATTCAACACTCCAGATCAGCGGCTTCCTTGTCTGTGGTGAAAGGTAAACCGAATATCCAACTAAGGCTTATGTTACTGATGCAATATTTTTGGGAAAACACCAACTGTTTTTAGCTGCAGTCTCTGAGGGTATAACACTGAGAAGTTACAAAGGGGCAGTTCATGACAAGTGTTGGCGAAATGCTATGTCAGGAGAAGTTGGAGCTCTTGAACTCAATAAGAAATGGGACTTGGTTGATTTACATTCAGGAAAGAAAGCTATTGGAAGGCAACAGATCTTTAAGCTCAGATTCAATGCTGATGGGACTGTGGAAAGACATAAAGCTCAATTGGTCTGTCTTGGAAATCATCTAATCGAGGATGAATATTTTGATAAAAACTTCACTCTAGTATCAAAGATAACAACACTAAGAACACTCCTAGAAGTTTCAGTCGCAAGAAACTGGGTGGTACATCAAATATATATATGAATAACACATTTCTTCATGGTGATCTGGAGGAAGAGGTCTATATGAAGTTGCCTCCAAAATTTCAAACAAATGACCCCACAAAGGTATGTCATTTAAGGAAATCTTTGTACAAGTTTAAATAGGCTCCAAGGTGTTGGTTTGCCAAGTTGACAACAGCACTCAAGAGGTTCGGTTTCAAGCCATCATATGCTGACTACTCATTGTTTACTTGTATTAAAGGCGATTAACCTCTAGGAGTCTCGATTTATGTTGATTATTTAGTGTTGGCTGAAAATGATATAAAGATGATGACTAAATTCAAGGCTTATCTTTAATGATTGTTTTAAGATGAAGAATCGAGGTTGAGCTAAATATTTTCTTGGCATTGAGATCTGGAGAGGAGAATCTAGTATGTTTCTTACACAATGCAATTATATGATGGACATTTTTGCTGATGTAGGGCTTCTTGGGTGTAAACCATGCTAATTCCTGTAGAAAAAAGCATAAACTACTTGAAGACAGTAAACCATTTTACACGGACCCATATCAGTTTAGAAGAATTGTTGGGCGTCTTGTTTATTTAACGATTACGTGACCGAAGCTGTCTAATATGATCAATGTCTTATCACAAATGATGCAAAAACCACGAGTAGCTCGTTGGCATGCAGTGATCAGAGTGTTGTGATATTTAAAAGGTTGTCCTGCCCAAGGTATCATGTTGAAAAGGGATTGTGATGTGAAGATAGGTGTCTTCTGTGACTTGGACTGGCAATTGTGCCCACTCACGAGAATATCGTTATCTGCATTTGTTTTCTTCTGTGTAACTCACCTTTCTCGTGGAAGATGAAAAACAAGAAATTGTGTCACATTCATCTGCAGAAGCCGAGTATAGAATCATGGCAGCTTGTCTTCGAAAACTGAAATGGTTCAAAATATTGCTTGCAGATTTAGGAGTGGTACACCGTGAGCCTATGGATATGTTCTGTGATAGTAAGTCAGCTATTCACATAGTAGCTAACCCCGTCAACCATGAGAGAACTAAATATATATTGAGTCGGACTGTCATAGTGTGCGTGATGCGGTGAAGCTCATTCAGAAAATACATATTAGGACAACTGAACAGATTGCTGGTCTGACGAGAAAGTCGTTGGGACATTTAAGCTTTAATTAATTGCTAGCCAAGTTGGGTGTTTGCTATCTACACGCACCAACTTGAGGGGGGTGGGGCTGGCAAGGATCCTGAAGATATATCAATTATATATGTTACGTATATTCTATTATTGTGTAGATAGAGATGAATAACTCTCAGATCTTATTGTGTTAGGTGTATATAAACCAAACTAATGTGAAGAATAGAAACAACTTTCCCGTCAGCTTCTTACAATTGACATAATTCTTCTTCTGCTAATATCCCCAGCAAAGATAGGTGAAATTTTGATATTTTCGTTTCTTCTCTACATGTGTTAAATGAAGAGGAATTACCAGATGCGACATCACACCACCGTGTGTTCCCTAAATTATCACTAGTGACCTGTTAAGTAATTTTATAAAATATATGATTCAAACAACAAGAGGTAACAACATCAAGGGACATAATACATACCACATGAGGTAAGCGATATGAAATCGCAGTAATTAACTGGTAAGAAGAAATGAAAGAAGACGCCAGCCATTTTGGTCTTACAAAAGAAATAAAATTAACATGTTAGAGCATAAAAAATTAGGGCTTTTTCACTGAAAAATAACCTGAAATCTCGAATACTTCTTCAGTAAACTTTGAATATGCCAAGTGAACCATTTACAAGTGCAAATTCAAAACTTTCAGCAGCATCATCTTGAAATTCACCAGCACGTACAGTTTCTGTTAGAAAGCATCATAAGTTTCAAGGTAAGTCACTTACTAGATTCTGATGCTATTGAAGAAAATTTATATAGAAAGTCACTTACTAGATTCTGATGCTATTGAAGAAAATTTATGTAGAAAGTCACTTACTAGATTCTGATGCTATTGGAGTTTCAATGTCGTCTGGTTTGGTATTTGTTACTTGGTTAAAGACATGGAAGGCTGTATTTAAAGACTTTTTTGAGCTAAGTTGAGAATAATTCGGAGAGTCCATTCAAGAATTGTGAAAGGAGAGCTAGTGATCTAAGCTACATCAAGGTACAAAACACAGTAACTTATTACAAACCCATTTCATACGAATTTTCACAAGTATCTCCATTCTCCAAGAACCCAACTACCAGAACAGGGGTTTTAGTCGCATACTTCTACTGGAGTATTACGGAATAAAATAAGAAGGTAACTGAGAAAAAGATGTCAAAGACTCTTTTCTCTTTTTGAACCCTATGAATAAATAATTAAACCAACCTTCCTGAAGATCCCTTGGAGATTTTATAGGAGCTCGTTCTGGCCTTTGCAAAACACGAAAGCCCCTACTGACATCACTCTTTAGGCATGTAACAACAAGCTTATAACATACCCACATGTTCCCTTACTAACCTGAAACTACCAAAGCAACATTAAACAAATATAATGAAAAGACCTTATGGACTGGATTTTCATTTACCCAACTGCAAGAAAATGAAACGAGTCTCGAATTTCCTAGCAATTTAAACCCCTTATATATATTACTGTTATGTGCAGTGAAACTTATCGCCACTGCTTTTGCAGACACATCAACAACATTAATTGGGCTAGCTTCAGTTCCCAAAGCCACAAGACGAACTATTACGGCAGCAAAATTCCCTCCACCTTTAAAAATACATTCTTATCCATCAAATATGAGATTCACATTTTTTATTTGAATATTAACATTCATGATTTTTCGATGCAACTCAAGAGACAATGTTGCTTTCATGGAAGGCGTTGGTACCACAAGAACAGTTCACTGTAGATGATAGAAGTTGAAGTTGTCCAACTGATGTCATCTGTGTTAAAAGAAACTATATTCACTCCGATATCCCGTATATACGTCTATGGAATATGCCTTGTATTATTCTCTAGGTTAAATCACTCCTCATTGTATAAATACACCACTTGTACCGTTGATTAATGTATATGAGAAAGCATTATTGCTTACATGGTATCAGAGCAAGATTCTATACCTAACAAATAAAAACTCTATTGCAGCCGCCGTTCCTAACTTTCTTTCTTTCTTCCCTTTTGCCTCTGTTCTTCTTCTCCTTTGTTCTCTTATCGTTTCCCCCCTGCAACTCTCTGTTTCTCTGTCCTCTCATCCATGGCTGCTAATCAAGCTGATGTTGTAGATCAATCTCAGCAATCTATCTTGAACGTCAACATGACCAACGTAACGAAGTTAACGGCGACCAACTATCTCATGTGGAGCCTACAGGTGCATGCTCTCCTTGATGGTTATGAGCTCGCCGGCCATCTCGACGGCACCACACCTCCACCATCTGCAACTCTCACCGCAAACAACACCACCACAACCAATCCTGACTACATCAAATGGAGACGTCAAGACAAGCTTGTGTACAGCGGACTCCTAGGTGCGATATCTTTATCCATTCAACCAACGCTATCTCGCTCTCAAACTGCAGCAGATATTTGGCGAACCCTTGCTGCTACATACACAAAGCCTAGTAGAGGTCACATCAAACAACTTAAGCTCCAGCTCAAACAATGGACAAAAGGAACAAAATCCATTGACGAGTACTTCAACGGCTTCACGACGAGGTTTGATCATCTCGCGCTCCTTGGCAAACCTGTAGAACATGAAGACTAAATCAATTTTGTCCTAGAAGGACTCCCAGAGGAGTACAAATCAATTGTTGATCAACTAGAAGGCCGCGATACCATACCATCTCTCACGGAAGTTCATGAGAAGCTGCTGAAGCAAGAAGCAAAACTGCTCAACATGTCTGCTGTCTCTACCGTTGCACCTGTCTCGGCCAATACCGCATATACATGACCTCGTTACAACAACCGCTCATTCCAGAACACCAATCAGTCAGGACAAAATGCTTCTACGGTAACAGGAAACAATCCGCCTTATGACAATCGCACACAAAAAGGATATCAAGGAAAGTGTCAGCTTTGTGGTGTGCAAGGACATAGCGCTAAAAGATGCTCTCAACTGTACCAGCAAGGACGCAACACAGCTACGCCTCATACTCCTTGGCAGCCACAAGCAAACATGGCTCTACTACCACACCCTGATGCGGCTTGGCTCATGGACAGTGGCGCAACACATCATATGACAAGTGATCTCCATAACTTATCTCTTCATCAACCTTATCATGGTGACAACTCTGTTCTCATTGGTGATGGTTCTGGTCTACCAATAACACATACTGATTCTTTATCTCTCCCCTCAAACTCCAAAAACCTCTTGCTTAATAATGTTCTGTGCGTTCCTAACATTCATAAAAACCTTGTGTCTGTTTATCGATTATGCAACACTAATAAGGTTTCCGTTGAATTTTTTCCTGCACACTTTCAGGTGAAGGATCTCAACTCGGGGGTTCCATTGCTCCAAGGCAAGACTAAAGGCGAGTTGTATGAGTGGCCAGCTAATCCATCCACCCTATCCTCATTTTTGCTTCATCATCCACCAAAACCAATCTCTCGTATGGCATCAACGCTTAGGCCACCCGTCCTCCTCTATTCTTAAAAATGTTATTTCTCATTTTTCCCTTCCTTGTTTGCATTCAACTTCTCAAACTCTGTTTTGCAATGATTGCTCCATTAATAAAAGCCACAAATTACCCTTCTCTCAAACATCAATCCAATTCACAAAACCTTTTGAGTATATTTTTGCGGATGTATGGACATCTCCCATCATCTCAATAGACAACTTCAAATACTATCTGGTTCTTGTTGATCACTTCACCCGATACACATGGCTTTATCCTCTCAAAACAAAATCCCAAGTCAAAGAAACATTCATCCCATTCAAGGCACTGGTCGAAAACCGGTTTAACACAAAATTGGTACATTCTACAGTGACAACAGAGGCGAGTTTGTGGCACTAAGACCATTTCTCTCCCAACACGGCATATCTCACTATACCTCACCTCCTCACACACCTGAACACAATGGCATCTCTGAAAGGAAACATCGACACATTGTTGAGACCGAACTGTCACTTCTCCCTCACGTCGGTATACCCTGTTCATACTGGACATATGCTTTCACCACCGCCATCTATCTCATTAATCGCCTACCTACACCGGTTCTTGCTATGTCCTCACCGTATCAAAAGCTTTTTGAGGAAATACCAAATTACTCGAAGTTCAAGATTTTTGGCTGCTTATGCTTCCCTTGGCTCCGATCATATATGCAACACAAGCTTGAGAACCGCTCTACTCCGTGCGTTTTCATAGGCTACTCTCTCACACAAATGCCTACTTGTGTTTACAACCTTCATCGGGTCGGATCTACATATCAGGGCACGTCAAATTTGATGAAACTAACTTCCCATTCCATTCACAAAAACCGATCACCACCCCAAACAACACCACCAACGCTTCTTCGCCAAACACTACACCCGTTGAACTTGTCTCCCTAAGGCCACCACTCATACATCAGCCTCTGTCGCTGCCTGCAGCAGTGTTACCACCGATTTTAGAACCTCACCCGGTAGTGCTGTCAGAAAATACTATCGATGAAACCTCAGTTGCAAATCATGACAACACGTCCCAATCCCCTGCACCAACCAGGTACGAAACATCAAACTCTCCTTCAAACTCACCATCACATATCACACCACACCAAATCCCAACACCATCAACTCCCTTGTCTCCCGCAGTCTCGCATAACAACACTCCACAACAAACACACTCCTCGTCCTCATCCTCCAGCTCCGACAACCAACCAGCTCTTTTACACCAATAACCACCAGAAAATCCACCACCAGAAAACCTACACCCAATGCAAACCCGCCTAAAGAACAACATCACCAAACCAAAAATTAAACTTAGTCTATCCGCCGCCCTCTCCACCGAAATCCCACCAGAACCACTGACCGTTACACAGGCTATGAAAGATAAGCGGTGGAGATGTGCAATGTCAGAAGAATATGATGCGGTAGCTCGGAACCAAAATTTTGATCTTGTACCTCGGTTGCCAAATAAAAATATTTTGGGATGTAAATGGATTTTCAAAAACAAATTTTTGCCTAACGGCTCGCTTGGTAGGTGTAAAGCGCGATTGGTTGCCAAAGGGTACAATCAACAACCTGGACGAGACTACACAGACACTTTCAGCCCTGTGATTAAGTCAACAACGCTTCGTCTTGTGCTTGATATTGCTGTTACTCACTCCTGGCCAATCCGCCAACTTGATGTTAACAATGCATTTTTACAAGCCACCTTAACAGAAGAGGTATACATGGAACAACCTCCAGGCTTTGTAGATACCGACAGGCCCACACATGTGTGTCGTCTTCGGAAAGCGTTGTATGGACTGAAGCAAGCACCACGTGCTTGGTATCTGGAATTAAATTCTTACCTTCAACACTTTGGGTTTAAAAATTCTATGGCCGACACATCACTGTTTATTCTCAAAATTGGTACGGATTATGTCTATCTCTTGGTTTATGTGGATGATATCTTAGTTACAGGAAGCAGCACAACTGGAATTCAAAAGATTCTCACTTTGCTTACTGAGCGCTTCTCTGTCAAAGATCATGAAAACCTCAATTATTTTCTGGGAATTGAAGCACATCGAACACCACAAGGATTACACCTGTCACAACGCAAATACATCATTGATCTGCTTCATCGCTACAACATGATTGATGCAAGCTCGGTCACTACTCCAATGGCTTCCTCTCCGCGCCTCACGTGGAACACTGGCACAGTCCTAGCAGATCCAAGTGAGTTTTGGAGATTAGTTGGCAGCCTTCAATACCTTGCATTTACCCGCCTAGATATCTCCTTTGCGGTCAACCGGCTCTCGCAATTCATGCATAGACTAACTGATGATCACTGGAAGGCGGCTAAAAGGATTCTACGTTACCTTGCAGGCACTACCACTCATGGAATATATTTTTCTGCCAAGAATGAACTCATGCTACATGCCTACTCAGACGCTGCCTGGGCTGGTGATTCCGAAAACTTTCTATCCACAAATGCATATATCTTATACATGGGATCACATCCGATATCTTGGACTTCAAAGAAACAGGAAAGTGTCTCACAGTCCTCCACTGAAGCCGAGTACAGAGCTGTCGCAAACACAGCCGCGGAGCTCCGTTGGGTCTGTAATCTTTTAACTGAACTCGGCATAAAGCTGCACTCACCACCCGTAATCTATTGTGATAATATGGGTGCTACATATCTGTGTGCTAATCCCGTCTTTCATTCACGAATGAAACATGTGTAGAAATATAGATTTGAAGTTAAGAGAGAATGAAGAATGATTGGAGAATGAGAGAAAGAATAGCAAGAATGGAGAGAGTTTATGCAAGTCTTAATAATCTTATTCACTTCTTTTTCTTTCTCATATCTTTTACAAGAGATTTACAAGGATATATATAGACTTTACAAGGAGAAGAAGAAAGGGACGTGGAGAAGAGAGAAGAAGAGAAGGAGACTTGTGGCTGAGCTACTCCAACAGTTTCTCAACAGTAAATGGTGCCCATACCTCACCATGCTGCGCCCATACCTTCTCCCATACCTCCTTGCTTCCTAGTTTGCTTATCTAGTTGATATCCAACCGCTTCCTTTCTTTTCTAGTTCCTTTTCAACTAGTTCATTCCTCTTGATTACTCTATCACTTAAATAAGCATCTATCTCAACACTCCCCCTCAAGATTGGTCGGTGAAGATCCTTTAGACCGATCTTGCTATGGATGCGATCACAAGTGACAGATGAGGTTGCTTTGGTGAAGATATCAGCTAGTTGGTTCTCACTTGTTACAAAGGCAGGTTTAATGATTCCTTCTTGAATCATTCCCCTCACAAAGTGACAATCCACCTCTATATGTTTGGTCCTTTCATGGAATACCGGATTGGATGCTATATGTATTGCAGCTTGATTATCACAATATAGCAATATTTCCTCAGTTTCATGTATTCCAAGATCCCCTAAGAATGCATTTACCCAAATAAGTTCTTTCGTCACTTCTTTCATAGCTCTATACTCGGCTTCAGCACTAGACAAGGCTATAACCTTCTGCTTTTTACTCTTCCAAGTCACTAGATTGCCTCCTACATAAGTACAAAAACCGGATGTGGACTTTCTATCCTTCTTATCTCCAGCCCAATCTGCATCGCAATATCCTTGAACCTTTGTGTTTCCATTAGCCTTCATCCATATGCCTTTTCCGGGATTGTTTTTCAGATATCTTAGCAGCCTTTCAATCATGTTCCAATGCTGCGTGGTTGGCTTTTGCATATGTTGGCTCACACGGTTTACTGCAAAGCAAATGTCCGGCCTAGTGATAGTAAGTTAGATGAGCTTGCCCACCATCCTTTGATATCTCTTAATGTTCTCCAAAGGCTCCCCCTCAGGACTATCTTGATAGCCTTCTTCTATTGGAGTTTTAGCCGGTTTGGATCCTAGCTTCCCAGTTTCTTCTAAGAGATCAAGCACATATTTCCTTTGAGAGATGAACATTCCATCTTCAAACCGTGTCATCTCAATTCCTAGGAAGTACTTAAGTTTCCCCAAGTCCTTTATATCAAAATCGGCCTTCAAGATCTTCTTGGTTTGATCTACTCCATCTTTGTCACTTCCTGTGATGATTAGATCATCCACATATATTAATACCACAACCGTTCCTCCTTCACTTTGTCTTGTGAACAATGTGTGATCAGCTTCAGATCTTATGAACTCTCTCTCCAACAGACAAGCGCTTAGCCTTTGGTACCATGCTCTTGGGGATTGTTTCAGCCCATAGATTGCTTTCTTCAATCTGCAAACTTTGTTGTCTTCCTTATGATATCCTTGGGGTGGATCCATATACACCTCTTCTTCCAAGTTATTGGCGCTTCATTGAACAGCATCCAATCCATAGATGATGAGATTATACCTTCAAGAGTATCATGATTCTTGGCTCTATAAAAGCTTTCTTTTTCATTGAACTTTACCTCTCTAGACACATATACCCTTCTTGTCTCCGGATTGTAGACCTTGTAGCCCTTTTGAGTTGGTGAGTATCCAATGAAAATACACTTCATGCTTCTAGGTTCAAGCTTGTTTCTTTGTCCTTCTGGTAGAAACATGAAACACTTACATCCAAACGCCTTAAGGTGATGTAAGCTTGGTTTCTTTTTGTACAACACTTCAAACGGTGATCTATCTTCCAAGTTCTTTGTTGGAAACCGGTTAATCAAATAGTTTGAAGTCATTACCGCATCTCCCCAATGAGATTTAGGTACTCCTTTGGCAATCATGATAATCCTTGCTACTTCCATTAGATGCCTATTTTTCCTTTCTGCTACCCCATTTTGTTGTGGAGTGTATGCACAAGATGTTTGATGAATGATGCCAAAGTTGTTGAGTAGCTCCTTAAATCTCTTGCTTACATATTCTCCTCCATTATCACTTCTTAAGACCTTGATTGTTGTTTTGAATTGTGTAGAAACATAGTTAATAAAGTTGGTGAATGCTTCATAAACTTGGTCCTTGGAGTTTAAGAGTGTGACCCATGTGTATCTTGAGTAATCATCAATGAAAGAAACAAAGTACTTATATTGATCCCTTGAATTACATGGTGCGGTCCATACATCCGAGTGTACAATGCCAAAAACTTCATCACAAGTTGTGGAGGAGATAGGAAAAACTTGTCTACAATGTTTTCCTAGTACACATGCTTCACATACTACTTCTTCTTGAATGAGATTGGGTAAGACCATTTTGAGAACTGCTGAACTTGGGTGTCCTACCCTTTCATGCCATAATGGGCTATCTCCAATCTCCTTTCTACCAGAAACTTCTACATTTGCCTTCATTCCAAGAGCCATTGGATCCTCTTGTTTATTTGCTTCCAAAAGATACACACTATTCTCTACCTTCCCTTCTCCGAGTACATTGTTTGTTTTAGGGTCCTGAAACTTAACAAAGTCAGTCCCAAACAATGCTACACAATCCAAATCCTTTGTAGCTTTATGAACTGATAGAAGATTAGATGAGAAACTAGGCATGTATAAAGCTTTTGTTTCCTTCTTGAAAAGTTCTAACTTTCCTATCCCTTCAATCGGAACTGAGCTTCCATTAGCTACTTGTACATTTCCATGATAAGGCTCAAGATTTTTTAACAAGTCTTGATCTTTAATCATGTGATGAGAGGCTCCGGAATCTACAATCATTTTACCCTTCCTTATGGCGCTTTTAGAGCTGAGGAAACTCTTACCAGATTCTGTTAACTTAGCTAGGCTCTTGATAAGAGCCTCAAACTCTGATCTTTTGACAGTATCCTCAACTGGTTGTGCAACCCCCATGAAGGCCCTATGCCCACTTCCACTCTCCCTTTGCCGCTTAGGCCTCAAATGCGGATGGAGAGTCCAACACTTCTCCTTGGTATGCCCTTTCATCTTACAATGCTCACAGTCCAACACCCTTCTTTCAAACATGAGATTCCTTTTTGCAAGATGTGCAGCTTCACTTGGTGTTTGGAATAGGTCTCTTGAGCCCTCCTCCCTTTGTATCAAGCCACATACTTCCGCTAGACTTGGCAGCTTCTCAAATCTAAGTATTTGCTTGATAAGATCCTTGTAAGATGCATTGAGTGCCAAGAGAAGTCCAAACACTTGGTCTTGGTCACGTCTTTCACCTAACTCCTTGGGGTCTATAGTTTGTGGCCTCAAGATCTCCAACTCGGCCCACAAGCTTCTATACTCCCCAAACATTTCCTTGAATGACTTCTCCTCTTGTTGAAGCTCATTCAGCGCTCTCTTCACCTCAAATATCCTTGATATGTTTGACACATTTCCATATACTCCCTTGAGTATATCCCACAGCTCCTTAGTGGTATCCGCATATGAGTAGGCCGCCAAGATGGATGGTTCTAGTGAGCTTTGAAGAAGAGAAAGAGTGTACTGTTCTTTTTGCTCTTCCTTAGCTTCCTCCTTCTCATTTCTCACCACCGCCTCCGCTTCCTCCTTTGGCTCAACATACCGCCAAAGTCCTCGGCCTCTAAGAATGGTTTTAGTGGTTTTTGCCCAAAGAAAGTAGTTGTTCCCTTTGAGCATGACTGAGATTGCTACTCTATTTGTCTCCATTTTCTAGTAATAATACACAATTCTAGTTCTTTCACAACTTGAAGATCCTATGATCTCAAAGATATTAATCTCAGAGTGAATAGAACTTAGAAAGGTGTATTGTTATAGATTAGAAGATTTGTAGAGTGCTAGAAGAATTATAAGAGAGTTAAGCGTTTGGAATGCTCAACCTTGCTCTGATACCATGTAGAAATATAGATTTGAAGTTAAGAGAGAATGAAGAATGATTGGAGAATGAGAGAAAGAATAGCAAGAATGGAGAGAGTTTATGCAAGTCTTAATAATCTTATTCACTTCTTTTTCTTTCTCATATCTTTTACAAGAGATTTACAAGGATATATATAGACTTTACAAGGAGAAGAAGAAAGGAGCGTGTAGAAGAGAGAAGAAGAGAAGGAGACTTGTGGCTGAGCTACTCCAACTGTTTCTCAACAGTAAATGGTGCCCATACCTCACCCATGCTGCGCCCATACCTTCTCCCATACCTCCTTGCTTCCTAGTTTGCTTATCTAGTTGATATCCAACTGCTTCCTTTCTTTTCTAGTTCCTTTTCAACTAGTTCATTCCTCTTGATTACTCTATCACTTAAATAAGCATCTATCTCAACAACATGTAGCCATTGATTATCACTTCATCCGTGAGCAAGTTCATAGCGGGATTCTGCACGTCTCACATGTTAACACTAAAGATCAACTCGCAGACACCCTCACCAAACCGCTACCACGACAACGGTTTCAAGATCTCCGGAACAAGATTGGAGTTGGAAAACCCCCTCCATCTTGAGGGAGCGTATTAAGGGAAACTATATTCACTCCGATATCCCGTATATATTTCTATGGAATATGCCTTGTATTATTATCTAGGTTAAATCACTCCTCATTGTATAAATACACCACTTGTACCGTTGATTAATATATATGAGAAAGCATTATTGCTTACAATCTGCATCAATTATTTTATTTTAAACACACAATTAACAAGAAGAAAAAATTTAAATAAAGAAGTTTCAAAATTCCATCATATAAACCTCAAAAGACATATTTTGTAGGAGATCTTGATTGCCTTTAGTTGTGTTCTCTAGTAACTTCTCATTAGTTTAAGGATTAGAATCCATAGCTTCATTAAAAGTCAAGATCCAACTCCATATTTTACCATCATCTGAAATCGATATGAAATATGTTTTCTCGAGCATTGAACCATCCAAAAAAGCATCTGAATTGATAATCCTCATATTCTGGAGGGTTAAATCCAATTGAGATAGTAGAAGAGTAAGAAAAGATGGTGATGGTACCAAGCGCTGGCATCAACTCTTCAATTCCACATAAGACATGGACATGTTCACCTCTACAAAAGCAAAAACAAAAGACATACATTGAAAAATACCACATCCAAGAAGATAGAAAGGTGAAAAATAACTTTTTGTCTCAATCTTTACGTTTCCAAATGCTAAGCTTGCAATCAAGGTGAAGGCAATAAAGAAAATCATGGTTTGGGTCACACAAAACATCTACAAACTTGGCATAACCACGAGGTAATGCTACTACGTAAAGAGTTGTTTCGTACTGTAAATCAAACACGACAAGCTCTCTAGGAAAAATGAAGAAGTGTATGTGTTTCCATTGTGGTGACAAAAAGAATTTTACGGAATAAAGAGGGAAAATAGCTGATGTAGAAGACAATAATTAAATGTTTGTTGCTACCAACAATTTCACGTTCTAGCTTCTGAAGATCACTACAATCCTTTTGGATTTGAAACTCTTTCAAAATAATGTCGTTTTCAGTTATCCCAACAAGTTTTATAGAAATAGGTAACCCTTTGATGATAAGGACACAGGAATGGCGAGAATCGAAAGGGTCACAACGAATACAAGATAAGAACTCAGGAGATGCTTCATATTTCCAGAATAGTTGTCCACAATCTTTGTATGTATAGTGAAAGAGAAAACAGACCAGAGATGGCAGCGAGTATGTATGATTAAGCTGAACCAATATCCGACAAAGGTCTTGTATGCCTCCACCAGAGCCAAAGTTCTTTCCTCTAACATTTCCACAGCTTTGTTCAAACCATAAGCGGACAGAACATATGCGGAAGTCAATAAGAGCAATGCGGCCGAGGAGATCACCCATGGCTATGAGGAGGTCAAAGGAGAGAGAGAGACAGGAGCCCAACGAACATATGTAACCGTCAAAAATGCACAAGATGGAGGAGAAGGAAGAGAGATGGTGGAAATGAGTTGGAGAGAATGTGATTCAACAAGAGAGACTGAAGAGCCAGAGGCGAATGCTAGGAGGCCAGAAGAGCTTAGGTCAGCCGCGGATAAGTTACTTCGACTCGGTGGTCCGGGAAGAATATAGTCAGAGGAGCACATTTTTCTTTTTTTGAATTTTGATTGTTTGAGTATTGTGGAATTTTGTATGTTTTGGAGGGAGAGAGAATAATAGGATAATAACAGTTTCATTGATAAAAAAAAAATTAGTGTTTTTTAATTTCTTTTACAGTAAATTAAAGTTATTGATCAAGAAAGAGAAATAAAAGTGTTTTTACACTCTTTAACTATGCATCATGATTTAATTAGTTATATTTTCTATTTTAATATTTAATAAATAAAATTAATTAAATATAATTTTGATAGGGTTGAGTGATGAGGATGGTCTAACGAAGATAACCTTGTATTTAGGCTGAAAACTCTATTTATAGATGAAATCCCAAATCAGTAGGACCTCTACATTTTTTCCTTCTCTACTCTCGTTTTTCACATACAAATCTCTTGGTTTTTTTATTCTGTATAAATTTGTATTAAATATTTGGGGTGTTCAAATGAGTTGAGGTTAGTTTTTGGTTTTTTGTATTTTCCGTTTATGAATTAAATCAAATCTACAATTGATGGTTTCATACAGCTTTGGTTTTGGTTTAGATTCAAATTTTAGTCAATGATATTAATTATCAAAAATATTGTGCATATAGATCGGTTTTTTCATATTTGGTTCAGTTTTTTCGGTTTCTCGGACAGACTATCCCGGTTTGGTTTGGATCATGTTATCCGAATTGAACACCACTGAGGATTGTCTAGTTAAAATTTTGAATAAAATTTCATTTTGTGGCATTTGGACTAAGATAGCATCTAATCAGTAACTATTTTTAATTATTTTTTCTTAACCGATGTAGTAATAATAATCACTCCAACAAAATCAAAGTAGAGAGCCAAAATTTATGTATAAATTTGTTTACATAAGATGTATATATGAGAGTGTCTGATACGAAGTATGAGAATTCCAATAAATTTGTGCTCCTATAATTTCGTTAGCCTCTCAGCCCTAGTAATAATATATCATATTGCTACCAATGTATTACAATATCCGATGATCCTGTCACCAAAGATCAAATCATTTCCACAGTTATGTCATGACGAGGTAAACCGAGACAGAGATGACCAATGCCGCATAATATAGAGCCACCTGCAACAAAATGCAGAAGAGATTGATACTCAAGATGGTGGTCACTATGCATTAGCCTGAATCTAATTATAAACCCGTACGAATCAAAGAGCAAAATATCATACCAGGAGATCCTTACTCACAGAATTCATACCTTTGATGACGAAATAAGTGACTTGGTAGCTTCAGACTTAAGATTGTTGAACCCAATATCATATGATATGGTTCCATCAGGTTTAAAAAGTCCAAAGTATCTCTCTGAACTCTTACCTGGTTTTGAGTTTTCATTGAACAACGCAAAGATATAAGCTTTGAGCACTGTTTTCGGTCTGAGAGGTGTCCCTTTCTTCTTTGCAAGCCTCTTCCTAAGGTTATAATTATAAGTTCTAGCGTTCTCGGGTGTTGCTGCAGGTTCATCTGAATCACCTTTAGAAGCCCAGCCAGTTTCAGTAATAATAACCTCCATCTTCTTATACCCAGCATCTTCCAGCGCCATGTAGGCAGCATCAATCTGAGCATCAAGCATGTTATCATAACGGAGATTGGTTTTCGCGTCATAAATGCCTTCTGTTGGCTTGAATAGAGCATAGTTGATATCAATCTCCTTTGAATTATAAGTATACGCCAAAAAAGGATACGCATTTAAACAAAAAGGAGAACCAATCTGATTCAAGAACTCCAACAATGGCTTCATGAACTGAACAACATTCTCTTTAAACACACAAGACGATGGCGGGTATGAGTTCTCAAACACAGCCTGTGAATGAGCAGTGGTGATCTGCACCGTCTCCTCCAGATTCAGTTTCTTCAACGCATTATAAACATTTTTAGCTGCTCCCAACAAAGCTCCCGAGAGCTCAGAATCACCACCTCCAAGAACTTCATTTCCAATGGCAATACCACGAATCCGAGTCTTGGGTAAGAAAGATTGAACATTTTCTTTAACCCAAGTTAAAGCATGATCAGCATTTGAACTCATCTCTTTTAAAAACCCATTTGGTAAACCAACCACAAGATCTAAACCAGTCCCACTAAAAGCTTCAAGAACACTATGATCTGCGTCGTATATACGAACATTACGGATTTTTGCTTGCTTTAAAAGTAAAACTACTTTATCAGGAGATGGTATGTTATCAGCGATCCTTCCGTAATTTATCCCATAAGTTCCAACAAATGCTCCTTCAACTTGAAACTCTGGTGACAAAGTAAATATGAATCTATGAACATAAGTGCCAATTCGAACCATGCTCGATCAATTGATGAAATTAGTAGAATATATTTATCAAGAAGAATAATAATTTAGCAGAATACAACAGCCGTAAGTTAAGAATCGAAAAATATAAATAAAGTCGAGACTAAACATGTAAAATATAAAATATATAAAACTATTATGAACATATAAATAAATAAAATCGATTTCACTGAAACTAACTTAAAAAAAATTAAGAATAAAAAAAAAAAAGAGGAGGAACGATACAGTACCTATTGAAATCGGATTGAAGAAGACGACCAAGAAAAAGAACTTGAGACGAAGCAATTCAGAATTTCTCATCTGATAAAATTGATCAGAAAACTAGAAAAAGAGGTGATCGAGAGCAAATTAAAGCGAAAGCTAGAATCGGATTCGACAACGACATTAAGCCATAAACCAAAACAAGATTCCTCCGATCAAAACCATAAAAAAGTCTACAAGAGAAAGAACAAAAACCCAAGATTTAGTGTTTTGATGAAGCTTGGAGAGATGATTCTGCTTGACTTGAATGATTGCGAAAGGAGAATAAAGACTCAAGAGAGCTAATACTTTTGGTGGTGGTTGTTTTTGGGGTGTGTGTGTTGGGCTTTTGATTTTAATAGGACTTTTTTTTCGTTTTTGTCATTTGTCGAATTAAATATAAGTTGAAATTTACTTTTGTGGAAAAAAATATTAAATTGAAAAATTAAGATTCGAAATTTCGTAGTTGTTAAGTACTGATGTGGTTGGACGGTGAGGTTCTTTCGGACGTACCAACATTACAGCGAAATCAGACGTGTATGGCCCTCATTGCATCACTTTTTAACAAGTGCTTTTTTAAAAAAGAAAAATATGTTTGTGTACTAGGGATCTAACTATTTTTTTTTATTGGAGTTTAATATTCTTTTTAATTTGAGATCTAAATGTACATATTTGTTTTCATCAAATCTCATATATTTTATTCTAGGGCTGGGCGTTCGGGTATCCGATCGAGTTCAGGTCGGGTGTTCGGATGTTCAGGTATAGAGATATAGGATCCGATCGGGTATTTTAAAATTTCGGGTTGGGTTCGGGTAAACACCCATCGGGTTCGGGTATTTTTGGGTATATCCGAACTCAAATATTTTTTGAATCAAACTTTAAAAACTAATATATATTCATATATATTCACTATTTTTTTTTGAAATCAACCCAAATTCATTAAAACTAGATAGAATGTCAAAATAAATACAGAAAATTCAAACCACCAAACAAAAACACAAAGTTTATTTCTTCATTTGTTCTTGAATTTATAAAATATTTAATATTAAATAACAAAAAAATTTCAAGTAAAAATTATATAATATAACTAAAGTAACACATGAAAATTAACATATATGAAAATGAAAATAAGAAAAACTAAAACATTTAAATTTTATACAAGTTTGGATTACTTTGGGTGGAGTTCGGGTTTTTTGGGTTTTTCGGGTATACCCGATCGGGTACGGGTATCCGATGAGTAAAAAATATACACCGATCGGGTATTTTAGTATACTCATACCCGATCCGAACTCTTTACTTCGGGCCGGGTTCAGGTTCAGGTTCGGGTATCGGTTATTATGCCCAGGCCTATTCTGTTCTAAGGAATGACTAATGAACCTATATTAAAAAAAAAATAAAGTCTCATATTCTACATATTTTGCAAGATAATCGGCATGAAAGTTTTTACTATTACTCTGTTAAATAAATAGAATCTTAAATAATGGAAAAGAATTTATATCTGAGAAAAATATTTGAAGCTTTGCAATAAAAGTTGGCTAATCATCGGGATTTGAAGTCATAGATCCAAATAATATGTCAAAATGACATCCATAAGAGAAATATCCACCAAGCATTGTATTGCCTAAACAAGCGCCTCTAATTCGGTATGAAGGGGTGAAACACATTGGTGTGGTCCCTTCAGTCCTATGTGTAAGGTCTTATCGGCTTTGGTTAGCTCTCATCACTGTCTACTTCTCGTATCAAGCAATAGACGTGGGGATTGATATAGGTGAGTGATACCCTCATGTTGGGCATGTCCATGAATATTCCACAGGTACAGAGAAAAACCCTTCCCAGAATAATCTGATCATCATGACAAAACCTTATATTTCCACGATCTCGTCTATCAACTCTCCCACAGGATGTATCTCCACATCATTTCTCAGATACAGCTGCCTCTCAGTAGGCTTCAACTCAGTAAGACCAAGACTGTCAGCAAAGTATGATGGCATTATGCTCATGGCCTACCTGGTGTCGCATAAGCACTTAGGGAAAACCTTCCCTGCTATGTTCATCGGGATAATAAAAATCATGGGGTCTTTAAGCGTCTTCTTTATTGGAGTACTCCTGCTCCTGATGGTTATGTAAAACTGCCCCCACCCTCTTACCTCAAGTACATCCCCTATGTACATAATATGTTATTAAATATGAAAAACATTGAGTATATTTATATGTTATTATTTTTTTAGGAATACCTATTAAAACTTTAACATTGTATGTTTGTGTTAATAAACCAAAAATTGACCACAAACTCCTAAAGTCTTTGGTAATCCATCAGAATTTTTTATGGATTTCCTACAGATTCTGCCATGCTGTCAAAAATTCATTGGAAATTTCAACGGATTTTCGATGACATGAGTTTAAGTACAAAATTTTCAAGTTTAAACATCTTAACATTCTTACTTTGGACGGATTCAGACAATTCTTTAATACTCCAGCAGAAATCAGTCTGAAATTTAAGGATATAATAACAGTTAAATTGTCCGTCAGTTATTCGTTATTAATCTGTTAGAAATTTCTTTGTCCACCTGAAATTTTCATGGAATTCAGGTGGACATGCAAATTTTGCTCAGATAAACCGTCGGAAATCTGTTGGTATTTCTAGTTGATTTCTGACCATTTTGGGTTTGGAATAAAAAAAATTGATTCAAATTAGTTTTTCATGTTTCTATTATGTAGTGTGAGAATCTTTAAACATATATTATATGCTATACCTCACGTTTACCTAAACTATTGAAAAAAAAGATTGAACACTTATAAACTTAAACATGAAGTTATGTTATATCTTATTCTTAATATGTTATTAAACATGAAAATTGTTTTAAGATATTTAGTACATTTTATTTGTTGTTGTTATCTTAGGAATTCCTACTAAAAGCGTTAACATTGTGTGTTTATGCTAACAAACCCAAAATTGACAGATTTCCGCTTGAACCTTCAGTAATCCATCTGAATTTTTGACAGATTTCCGATGGATTCTGCTAGGCCATTGGAAATCTATTGGAAATTTCAATGGAATTCTGACAGCATGAGTTTAAATACATATTTTCAAGTTTAAAAGAAAACTATTTTCAAAAAACTAGATTTATAAACTATTCAAGTTAAAATAGATATATGAAATTACCTTATTAGATTTAAGTTGAAATCATAACAAATGTCATTAAAGTTATTTTTAATGGAATTTTGACTTTTCTTTAATATTTTGTTGGAAATCCGTCTGAAAGTTAAAGATATAATAGCAATTATATGTTCTGTCCGTTATCTGTTATAATACCATCAAAGATTTCTGACAGACTTAGATCTTTCAGAAATTTCTGATAGATTTCTTACGGACAAATGAAATTTGCTCAGATGAACAATCAGAAATCAATCGGAAAATTCTGATGGATTTCTGACGATTTTTAGTTTTGATAAAAACTTTTGATTCAAATTATTTATAAATGTTTTTTATTATGTAGTTTGAGGATATTTAGACATAAATTAATTCATGTTCACCTTAGTTATATTGGAAACCCAAAAAACAAAAATTTAAACACTTATGCACTTAAACATGAAGTGTAAGTTATATCTTTTACAGAATATGTTATTAAACATGTAACTTGTTTTCAAAAAAAAAAAATATTTTATATGTTATTATTGTCTTAGAAATACCTACTATATGTTATATTACATAAGAACTTTTTGTTGGTTAGGTCATAAGAACTTTTTCTGAAGCAAAAGTATTAGCCATTCCTACCAATAGGCCGATTCAAGACTTCGACATATTATGGGTTGGTGTAAGATGCAAAGAGAAGAAGAATAAAAACCTTAATTCCCAATTTGACATTGATTTAAAGTTAAATCAAATTTGTCGGTTGGTTTGGTTTGAATAATTAATTAGGAAATCACTATTTTCTAATCGAGATTTCAAAAATCTGATCATGATTGTCTAGATTTGATTGCAATTTAATTTAATTAGCTTTTTGGGTGCAATTGGCAGAGAAAAAGATAGGAGGGATTTATGCATAAACTGAAAAGATTGGGTAGAAATATCTAAGTGTTTAAAATATTATGGAGATTCAAGCAGAATCATTATTATAGGGGAGATTTATACAGTTAGCCCTAAATTGTTAAGAAATATCCTAGTCCACCTGAAATCAACCGTCGGAAATCCGTTGGAAAGTTATTACTGATTTCAGATGATTTTTGGGTTTTGATATTGATTCAAATTAGTTCTTAATGTTTCTATTATGTAGTTTGAGGATTTTTAAACTTTATATGAAATAACTAATATTAACCTTAGTTATATTAGAAAAAAAATAAAATTAAACACTTATAAAGTTAAACCTAAAGTGTATGTTATATCTTATACATAATATGTTATTAAACATGAATTTTTTTAAAAAATATTTAGTACTTTGTATTTGTTGTTATTTTCTTAGGGAATACCTACTAAAACTTTAACATTGTGTGTTTATGTTAACAACCCCAAAATTGACCACAAACCTCCAAAACCGTCATTAATCCGCCTGAAGTTTTGACGGATTCTGCTAGTCCATCGGAAATCCATTGAAATTTCCAACGGATTTTTGACAGCACGAGTTTTAAATACATATTTTCAAGTTTAATCATTATTATTTAAAAAACAAACAAGTAGATTTATAAACTATTTAAGTTAAAATAGATTTATGAAGTTACCTGATTATATTTAAGTTGAAATCATAACAATTATCATTAATATTCTTATTTTTAATGGAATTTTGACTTTTCTTTAATACTCTATCGGAAATCCATATGAAATTTACAGATATAATAACAATTATATTTTTCATCCGCTATTTGTCATAAATCCATCAAAAACTTCCGACAGAATTAGATTCGTCATAAATTTCAGATGGAATTCTATCGGACACATGAAATTTGCTCAGATGAACAATCGAAAATCCGTCGGAAAATTTTGAAGGATTTCTGATGAATTTGGTGCTTTGAAAAAGAAACAATTTGATTCAAATTATTTGTAAATGTGTTATTATGTAGTTTGAGGATTTTTCAACATAAATTATATGATAGAATTCATGTTTACCTTAATTATATTGGAAAAAATTTAAACACTTATAAACTTAAACATGAAGTGTAAGTTATATTTTATACATAATCAGGGGCGGTTCTAGAAATGAATTTTATGGGGGCATTATTAAAAAAACTTGAAATAATTAAGTTTAAAATTGCAAATTACGAGGGACAAAATTAAAAATATGAAAATTTAATATGAAAATATCAAAATGTACCAGAGGCAAGTGCCCCCTCTTACCTCCATTAAATCTGCCCATGTACATAATATGTTATTAAATATGAAATTGTTTAAAACATTGAGTACATTTAGATGTTGTTATTGCCTTAGTAATACCTACTAAGACATTAATATTGTGTGTTTATGTTAATAAAACAAAAAATGACCACAAACTCCTAAAACATTCGGTAATCTATTAGAATTTTTGATGGATTTCTGACGGATTCTGCCATACTGTCAAAAATTCATTGGAAAATTTCATCAGATTTCCGATGACATGAGTTTAATTACAAAATTTTCAAGTTTAAACATCGTTAACATTCTTATTATTGACGACAATTCTTTAATACTGTAGCGGAAATCAGTCTTCAATTTAAAGATATAATAACAGTTATATTTTTCGTAAGTTATATGTCATAAATTTATCAAAAATTTCCTAGTCCGCCTGAAATTTCTACGGATTTCAGGCGGACACGCAAATTTTTCTCAGATAAACCATCATGAATTCCGTCGGAAGTTCTTACTTATTTCTGACCATTTTGGGTTTGTAATAAAAAAAATTGATTCAAATTAGTTCTTAATGTTTCTATTATGTAGTTTGAGGATCTTTAAACATATACTATATGATACACCTTATGTTTACCTAAATTATATTGGAAATTTGGTTTAAGACATTTAGTTCATGTTTTTATTGTTATTTTCTTAGGAATACCTACTAAAAGCGTTTAACATTGTGTGTTTATGATAACAAATCCAAAATTGACCACAAACCCCTAAAACCGTCGATAATCCGCCTGAGATTTTGACGGATTCTGCTAGGCCATCAGAAATTCATTGGAAATTTCAATGGATTTCTAACAACATGAGTTTAAATACATATTTTCAAGTTTAAACATCATTATTTTCAAAAGAATAAGTAGATTGATAAACTATTCAAGTTAAAATGGATTTCTGAAATTACCTTATTAGATTTAAGTTGAAATCATAATAAATATTATTAACATTCTTGTTTTTGATGGAATTTTAACTTTTTAATATTTTGTCGGAAATCCATATGAAAGATACGGATATAATAACAATTAAATTTTATGTCCGTTATACATCATAAATCCATCAAAGACTACCAACAGACTTAGATTCATCATAAAGTTCCAACGGATTTCTATCGGACACATGAAATTTGCTCAGATGAACAATCGGAAATCCGTCGGAAATTTCTGATGGATTTCTGATGATTTTGGTGTTTTGAAAAAAATGATTCAAATTAGTTGTACATGTTTTTTATTGTGTAGTTTAAGGATTTAAAACATAAATTAAATGATTTAATTCATGTTTACCTTAATTATATTTGAAAAAACAATGAAACACTTATAAACTTACACTTCATGTTTAAGTTATATTTTATACATAATATGTTATTAAATATGAAACTTGTTTTAAAACATTGCGTATTTTTTATGTTATTATTTTATTAGGATGTTTACTAAAACGTTAACGTGGTATGTTTATATTAATAAATCAAAAATTGACCACGAATTCCTAAAACCTTCTCTGTCGGAATTTTTACATATTGCATGATGTTCATATAGTTCTGTATAAATCCATGTATAATATTATCTATTTTATTTCTGCATTAGGTTGTTAGTTTAATTTGAGTTTCTCGTAAACTTTGGTGTATCAATATGTTTAGTACATCAAACTACAAAAATAAAAAAGAGTGGATAAACTTAAATACATAAGTTTTTATTACCATAGTATCAACCCAAAATTTTAGTCAACAAATACAAAATACAAATAAAAGGGAATCACTGGTAATAATGAAGAAAATTAAGAATAAATATTTAAATCAATCAACTATAGACTAAAGTAACTTAAAACATCTATTTTACATAGAAACATATAAATAGAAATCATACATAAAATACCAATATATTCAAAACTACAAAAAGAAAAAAATCAGACTACACAAAAAAACATATAGCATATGGTTTACTTTTCTCATTTATGGTTATGAAGACACTATTGTAAAAAAAATATTGTGTCTACATAAAATACATTAAAACAAAAAATTACAATTGAATCATAATCTATTTCTTAAACTAACAAAATTAGGCTACTTTACAATGGACAAGAAAAGTAGTTTAAAAATAAAAGAATTAGTCAAAGTCAAAGACTAGCAATTAAATACAATTAAGACTAATAATAAAGAACAATTAAGTCACAAAATGAAAAATAATTACATATTAAACAATAAATAAATCCAAAAAATCAACATCTAATATACCTAAATATAGAAATTAATATGAACCACACATACAATACCAATGTATTCGTTACTTAAAACAACAAATTAAAAAAAGAAAAGAAAAAAGAGAGGGTAAAATCAAATACATACGATACTATGAAATGATAGAATCAACTACATACATTATTATGAAATCATATAATCAAATAAACAATCATCTTCAACTCAAAATTACAAGAGTTGAACGTGAAGAGACCAACATTAACTGTACAATTCTTTTTTTTAACGATCAATTATTTCAAATAGATGAAAATAACTTTAAAGAGTTGCTCAAACTCTACCTCATATTTCATGATATTGATGATAAAATATTAGTTATATTTACCAATTATTTATTAAAGTTCATTTATACAATAGTCTACACACAAGAACACTACATACACATCTTCAAAGTATTTTTCAAAATCGAAGTTCGTAACCCAAATGGTACAAAAACAAACCCTAGAATGAATCAATATATTCAGAAATTTAAAGGGGAAAATGGCATCAAAACATTATTTTGCAGTTACAAATTTTATTAAGAATGTATTTATAATTGATAACATTACAAAATAAAAACAATTCTTATTATAATGGAGAATTAGTTCAATATTGCTAACAACTTTTAGATAGTAAAAATAAATTACTATGAATTTCCAAATAATATGAATCTTAAAATAACAAAATTAGTGGCAACAATCCCCAAAAAAACTAGTTTTCTCAATTTAGAAACTCAACACGATAAATCTCATATAAGTTACGATTTCTAGCAAGACCAAAATCTAATATACTAAAAATTAAAGAATAAGTTAAAGAATCTCATATAAGTTAAAGAATACTAAAAATTATAAGTATATAAGAACATTATGTTCTATAGATACAGTTAAACATTTATAAATGAAAAAGAAACTTACATCACATTATTATCAAATATTTGTGAAGGAATAAATACAGTTAAACATTTATAAATTATTAATGTTGGGAGCTATGTATTTTACAAAAAAAATTTTTTTATCATGTTTATTAATTTATATAGGTGATATTTGAACCAAAATATCAATTTAGTACCGAAAAATTATTAATTTAAAGAGTTATTAATCTATCAAGTACTAATTTGTAGAAGTTTCACTGTATATATCAATCCATGCACCGTGTAACTTCCCCTAATTATATATATAGAATAATATTTGTTTGATTCAAAAGGTGAGGCGAGAACAAGTTATCAATGTACAGAATTCTTTAACAACATAACCGATCTATCATAATATATTTTGTTTATTACAATTCTTAACATTAACTTAAACTTAATCTTTATAATTACAGCGAAAGATACATAACATAAGCCACATAGAACGTTACTCTTACACTAAACTATTAAGAAAACAGCAAAGTAAAGATTCCAATTTAGCTTGCATAATCAATTGACTTCCTTTTTGATTTTTCTAATCTAGCAATATATATGATTGGAAAAAAGAAAGCCAAATATAGAAGACGTAAAATATCTTTTTTCAACTTGAAATAAATTGACACCAGCCCCACAAAATTCTCCTGTCCAGAGCAGATTTGTGCATTTGTAGAAATTTCAAACAAGACAGTAACAAATAAAACTGAAACCAAGGAATGAAGACAGAGGAGACAAAGACAATAAAATGTGCCAAAAATAAAAGGTTAAAAAGGATTGATCTTTTCCCTTTTAAGCTCCCTGCCTTGGTCGCCTTCTAAGGCAGAGGAGATTTATTTCTTTCTCTCCCAAATACAAAAATCTCAGAAAAATAATAGTAATATCGACATGGCGTTTCAGGATTTTGACAAGATCCAAGAACGCGTAAACGCCAATAGGAAACGTAAATTCAAGAAGAGGGTCATTGTTGGAACGGTCTCTTTGCTTATGGTTGTTGCAGCCATTATTGGAGGAACTTTTGCTTATGTTGCTTATGAGAAGAAAAATGAACATCAAGGGAAGGAAAACAACAATAACGAAAAGCCCGCAAAGGATAGTGGGAAGAAGAGCCAGAGTCCTCCAAGTCAGAGTCCTCCGAGCCAGAACCCACCGAGCCAGAAAGAGCCTGTTTCCGCATCGCAATCAGTAAAACCTGGTCAGGCTGATAAGATCATCGAGACTTTTTGTAGTTCAACGCTTTACGCGCAAATCTGCGAGAAAACTCTCAAAAACAAAACAGAGAAGGGTACTGATTTTGCCAATCCTACAACATTTTTGAAGTCTGCTATTGAAGCTGTCAATGAAGATCTCGATCGAGTTTTAGAAAAGGTTTTGAGTCTAAAGACTGAGAACCAAGATGACAAAGATGCGGTAGTGCAATGTAAGTTGCTTGTGGAAGACGCAAAGGAGGAACTCGCAGCATCGATGAACAAAGTCAATGTCACAGAAGTCAACAATTTCGCAAAAATTGTACCTGACTTAGACAGTTGGTTAAGCGCAGTCATGTCTTATCAAGAAACATGCCTTGACGGGTTTGAGGAAGGAACCCTAAAATCTGAAGTAAAGAAAAGCGTAAATTCCTCTCAGATTCTTACTAGCAATTCTCTTGCAATGATCAAATCATTTGACGCGAATCTGTCTCCTGTCACTGAGGTCTCAGCACGATATCTTCTTGATCAAACCCCTTCTTGGGTAAGTAATGAAGATAGAAGAATATTAAGAGCTATAGATGTGAAAGCTTTGAAGCCTAATGCAACTGTGGCTAAAGATGGCAGTGGAAATTTCACAACCATTAATGATGCTCTTAAAGCAATGCCTGATAAATATGATGGAAGGTTGGCAAACATAAAAGTTTCATTACGTGATCCTTACGTAAGGTTATCTTTGATTAAATTAAACTAAGTTTAGGTTTCGTTTGTATTTTATATCTTAGGTACATTATTTACATCAAACAAGGTGTTTATGACGAATCTGTGACTGTTGATAAGAAGAAGGCGAATCTTACTATGATCGGAGATGGATCACAGAAGACGATTGTAACCGGAAACAAAAGTCATGCCAAACAAATCCGCACTTTTCTCACAGCAACATTCGGTAAAAACCCTACAGTTCTCTTTTTATGGAATGAATGAAACCAAATCTAGTATATAAAGAGACATAAATCAATACATGATTATTACGTAAAACGTTTGTATATGAATCATGCATATAAGAGATATAAAACCAATACATTCACATCTAAAAAAGGCATCATAGAGCATAACCTTTTTTCATTTATCAAAACTAGATTATTTTCTAAGTACTTTGGTTTGCTTAATAGTTGCACAAGGAGAAGGGTTCATGGCACAGTCAATGGGGTTCAGGAACACGGCTGGACCAGAGGGACAACAAGCGGTCGCAATACGTGTAGAATCCGATAAATCAATATTCCTAAACTGCCGATTTGAAGGCTACCAAGACACATTGTACGCTTACACGCACCGTCAGTACTATAGAAGCTGTGTGATAATCGGAACAATCGATTTCATTTTCGGAGATGCTGCTGCTGTCTTCCAGAACTGTAACATTTTCATTAGCAAGGGCTTGCCAGGACAGAAGAACACAATAGCTGCTCAAGGGCGTGTAGATAAGTTTCAGACAACCGGATTTGTAATCCAGAATTGTAAAATTGCTGCAAACAAAGACCTTAAGCCAGTAAAGGCAGAGTATAAGAGTTACCTCGGGAGACCATGGAAGACTTACTCTAGAACGATTGTAATGGAATCTAAAATCGAGGATGTTATCGACCCAGTTGGATGGTTGAGATGGCAAGAGACAGATTTCGCAATAGACACACTCTATTATGCAGAGTACAAGAATAAAGGACCAAGTGGTGATACAACTTCAAGGGTTAAATGGCCTGGATTTAAGGTCATAAATAGAGAAGAAGCTTTGAACTATACTGTTGGACCCTTCTTACAAGGAGATTGGATCAATGCCACAGGTTCACCTGTTAAGTTGGGTCTTTATGATGCTTGATAACAGTATTTTCCTTGCAGGGAAAATGTAATTAAAGCGATTCAGAGAGGAACCTAAATTGCATCAAAGGAAATTTTACTTCGAAAATCGGATACTAGAACATATAGAGTGTGCTAAGAGAATGTGTTGTATCAAACTTATATCGATTTGTGCTCAAACCTATTTTTTGAAAGGAAGCGTATTATAAGTAAATTTTTAGGATCCAAATGATTTTCTTCTTTGCTCAATTGATATAAAATACAAAGAAAGAACCCACCTAAAGACCCTAGACATGTTGATAAATGCATAAAATCTTAAAAGACTTAGTTCAAGGTGCAAATAAAGTTACATTAAGGTATGTATTATAGTTGAATAAAGACTTAGTTTAGATACTGAAACAAAACTTGTTTCACATAATAGAATTAATCCAAAGACCAAATAAAAATCTAATCCATAAAGCTTATGATATCAATGCTAAGATCAAGTCTTGCAGTTATGACAATAATGAGAAAGGTCCCTCGATGGTGTTCCACAATTGTAGCAAAAAGCCAACCCACATCTGTATAATCAGTAATCACACAAGCATAATTATTTTTTTAAAGATTTTGCAACGTACAAGACGAAGAAGATACATACCTGCATCTCATGTATAAACAACCCTGAGATCTCTCAATATAGAATTTGCAAGAAGGACATCTTCTCCATTTGTTACTCTCTGCCATCTTCTTAAGCAAAATATCTGCTCTATCTCTTTCGTTCTCCGCGATCTTCTGAAACTCCTCACATGTTACCTCAGAATGCCACTTAGTCCCACACTGTACACAAACCATTCTATTACAATGAGGGCACTCAGATTCATTTATCTTCTTTTCACTCTCTTCCACGAAAAGCAAAGCAGCGCAATCCTTATACGGACAATAGAATCTCTTTGAACGCATAACAACTGCTTCACAAAGAGCATCACCCCAACGATCAAACACCTCAGCCGGCAAGATTTGACGGCATTGGTATGGCCCGAGCTGACCGGTGCAAGCAGAAACAGGACATTTGATTGAGAGAATGTTGTCTTGTAACTTAGCAGCTATGTATTTCGAAACACAATCATTACAGTAAGAATGAGAACATCCATTGATATGAAAAGACTCAATCTTTGGTTTTCTTTCAATGCATATCTCACATTCGAAAGAGCGTCTTGAATACAAGGACGAGGACGAAGACTGACCCTTTTCAAGAGATTTTATGATTGGTGTGAAACAGAGGATTCTGATATCATCGTCTTCGTCATTGTATTTATCAAGATCTATGTAGAGTGATGGAGATTCGGATTTGACTGTCGTTTGATTAGAAGAGCTTGACCTGACATGGAGGTGATGATCACGGTCGTAGTCCTCGACGCAGATTGCATCATGTTTGGTTGAGCCACGAGCAGAGAGAGGTGTGGAGTAGATGAAACTGTCGGAGTTGTTGTTTCCGGCTACGGTAAAAGTGGCCATTTCGTGATGATTTGAGGATTAAGATCTTGATAGGGCTTTTTTATGCTTTTGTTCTATCTCTTGCTTTGGCTTCTGAAGAGTCACCTGGTAAACACTTAATTGATAAGTCAAGTTTTTTATTCACCAATCGAGATAGAGATTTCACTCACTTATTTAAGTAAATAAATCTAGAAAAAAGCTGCTAAATAAGAAAATTACAGTTTTCATAATTGTAATTTTTTTTGGAAATTGTTTTCTTATGCTGACTATGTTTTTCCAGAACAATATTATATGGCAAACGGTTTATATTAAAATAATATTAATTATGTTTTACGGAATATTTATTATATACTCATAAATTACATTTACTAAATAAAATTTATTTTTCAAAATTTATTCAATTATAAAAAACCATAGAAGGATAACCAAATTTTGTTTAGCTAATAACAAAGTTATATTATTATTATTTTTTGGGCGCCAAATCAAGTTATTTAGAAAATTAAATTTTCTTCACTTTATTTGTTTGGAAGTTTCTTTTATGATAAATTGATAATTGTATTCCAAGAAATATTATATTATGTTCTTGTAAATTTATAGTAAACTTTTAAGTTTTTAAAAATTTATTGAATCTTAAAACTCATATAATGATTAGTCATTTTTTAATTAGTAATAAAATCAATTTATCATATATTATAATTAATTTATTTAATAAAATTCTTCTAGCCCGATAAGATCTTTGATACATGGTAAATTACCTTCACGATCAAAAAAATAAGGGCAATGCCAAATTTAGCAATCATTTTCATTTGGCCCAAATTTACCATTCATTTATCCTTCCCTCACAAAACATGACATTTTTTCCGAAAATAGCATTTCTCTATTTCCTACTCGACCCTTTATTTCTTCTCTCTGGAGAAACATACTTCTTAAGCTAAATTCCAAGGATTTCTTTGCTGGAAACATTCACATCTTTATGATTCTCTAAATTTCCCCCTTTATTCTTCATCATCATATTAATTCCTAGGGTATGCTTTCTGGATTATCTCATTTCAATTAGATTGATGTGTTATCCCTTATTTCTACTCTGCATTGTTTAATTGTGCACAAAGCTTATATTTTCTTTGTTTTGTGAGTGGTTAGGGCTGAAACTGATTTAGTTTCTTAGTTACATAAAGTTTGCGTATTTCTAAACTTGAGTTTATGGAGTAAGCTACAACAATAATAAAGAGTGAGGTTTGTGTGCAGAACCGTGTCTAGATTTTTAGGGGCCCAAGGCCAAAAAATTGTTTATCTATTTTTATAACAAAATATATATAAATTTTTTTTTATTTGTTTTATACTTGTTTTTTTGTATTTCTAATACATTATTTTGGAAAAAATCTATTATTATTCTTATAAAATGGTCAATTAAAAAAATAGTATATTAATACAATATAAAAGAGAAAAAAAACTTATTGTTTTATTCAATGTTCAAGAAAGCGCTAGGCGCTAGTCGGACGGTGACTCTCCGCTTAGCGCCTATAACACTTAATTGGAGTCTAGTCGATTTTAGGCGGTTTAAACGGTTTAAGTAATTTTATAATAAATATATATATTTAAATACATATATATTAACATAATATACTATAACATAATATAATATAACATAATCAATTTTATAATTTTTAATTATAAGAATCTGAAGAATATTGATGTTTTATAATTTTTAGTTTTTTTAAATAACTTTTTTTATTTTTATTTTATTTTTATAAAAACATAGATATTAAATAATATTAAATCTGCATATCCCCTATAATTCATAAATAATATAATTAGTGTTTAATTTATTTAATTATCATATATTTTACTAAATCTAACTATCCGTATAATATAAACCGATCTTTTAAAAATTTAAGCAGTCTACGCGTTAATCGTATGGCTTAAGGGGGTCTAGCCGCTAGGCGACGCCTAGACGGCCGCCTAGACCGTTTTTTAGAACACTAGTTTTATTTAATTAGTGTGTAAAATTCTTAAACTAAAATTAAATTAAGACACAAAGAATACTAAATTAGAGATAACTAACATTATTTCACAATCTATGAAAATAATTTTATAATATTTTTTTTAACCATAAAATACTATTTTATGATCTATTTTAGTTAACAATGTTTGAATCTATAAAAATTTGAAAGTTTAAAATATTTTTATAAAATACTAGAAGTATTTAATACTATATTTTAATATGTGAAATAAATTTTTAAACTAAAATAACATTAACTTATAATTTTTACTAATATTAGAAAAATAAAAATTTAGGGCCCTAAAATAAATTTTAAAAAATTGGGCCTAAGCTAGTGTTTTCATTTTTTTTCAATTAGCAAAGCCTCTGTTTTTGTGTTGTCAGGGTGAAAACAAAATAAAAGAGAGCAAATAAATGATGTAAATAATATAGAGAAAGTGTTGGGCATCAAAGAGATTGCATGAGGTTCCATAATCTATCTATCTAAAATAAAACCTAGGACAATGCATGTCTATTTCCAACATACAAAACATTAGAGTTTGATTAATTTATTTTTTTGGAATTAACCGACTAAATTTTTTATACTTAGTTACTCAACTTACGCAGGCAAGGACATATATAAGAGCATTATAATCAAACTGAATCATAATCCATAAATAAATGGTATGTACTTGTTTCAAACTAGTTATAACAATTAAGAGTGTGGATAGCAAAACTTAATAACCTAATCAGCAACTAGTTTATAACGCTAACTACATGCATCAAGACTAAACTTATGTAATCTACATGCATACAACCAACAAAATTTACTTATTTAGCTAATATGTCAACATAAAATTTTGAAATTTAAATGGCATTTTGTATATATAGAAATTTAAATTGAGTGTCATGAATCTCTGTATATATAGAAAGAACAGAACTAGTCGAGAGAAATTTGAGAGAGAATATGGGGTGAAATTATCATATTTGTGCATACAGATTCAGCATTTTAATTGATGAGCAGAACATACAGACATACGAGGAAACCCTAAACGCTCTCTCTTTACCATGGTTTCAGCCGCAGCCGCCGACGACCCTCCTCCACCAGAGCCTCCTGATCCGCCCGACCCTGTCAAACCCCTCTCCAGTTCCATCTTTTCCTCCATTCCCAAACCCATGTCTCCACTCCCCTCCATCTCCACCTTCAAACCTTTAACTGCTCAAACCCTAGATCTGGAATCTACCGCCTCTTATGATGTACCCTCTGGTGGTACCTTTGTCGCTTCTCTGTGTCTCTTTCCTGATGTATGCAGTCTCCTCTGGGCTCATCAGATCTACTTATTTCATGACGGTGGTCAAGCTATTTCAGGTGGCGGTACTGCATCTTCGTTGTTGGGACAAGATCGGCTAGGCTCTGTTACAGGATCTCTCCAAGGTGTTGTTCTTCCTCCTCTGTTGCTGGGAGTCATCTCGCCAGACTGGGAATACACTCAAGAGCTCCCTGAAACTTGTAGCTTTCGGACAACCACCAAGCTAGTAACTCCTCCTATGTCGTCCCTTCTGCCGCTGGGATTAATCTTGCCAGATCAGAAGCCTCCTCTTATATGGGTAGCAGCATACCTCCTTTCCACCACTGCCATATATGTAACATCTCCGACCCTTTCACTTTCCCAGGTAGTCTCCTCTTCACCTTCTGATTCTCCTGTGTGGGATCTATATTGTTTTAGGGAAGAATTTGTAGAACTGGTTTTGAAAGTGAGGGTAACTGTTGAAGAAGACCGTTGAAGCACCAAGCTAGGTGATGGTCCAAGAAGAAGAGGACTATCACATTGTACCATGGATAGGTGCGGCATTCCGAGAGGAAGCCGGGAGAGTCTTATGATAAGTGGCTTAGAGCGGATGGCTCTTTGAAGAATCAAGATCAAATCTATGAAGGGTTAAAGCCAAGATTGATCTTGATAGATGGAGAGTGAAGTTCAGACCAAGAGGCGTTCACCTAGGAAGTTGTGGAACGGTAAACAAGGCAACAAGGGAATCCAAGCACCATATGAGGAGACGATGGCGAGAGGAAGCCGGGAGACACATATGAGTAGCTATGGATAATGTTGTAAGGAAACCGAAGGAGAAACCACCTTGCAGACCTTATTAGGTGTGGTGATCCGAGAAGCAGCGGGAAGTGGCGTCCAACGGATAGAGTATACTCCCAAGAGTCATCAAGAGGAAGCCAATGACAATGTGAGTATTCTATGAGCTAGAAGATGTCATCCGAGGAGCTTGAAGTCAAGATTAAGTTTGAGACAAGAAGCCCGAGGAGACATGATCCGAGTGAAGCTTAGAGAAGACAAAGCCTAATCCGCAAGAAAGAGTAAAGGCCATAGGAGAGGAAGCCGTGGTCTCATTGAGGTTAGGAGTCATCAAAACCATCTTTGGAGCAAGCAAGGATCAGCTAGCGGATATCCTTATCATGGCATCATCTTCTATCAATGAGGATCACGTACATGGCAAGATTGGCCTTAAGGACACCTACCGACCAATCTTGAGGGGGAGTGTTGAAATATGTGATCTCTATGATAGAAGAATTCAAATCTAAGAGAAGGAGGGAAAGGAAACCTAGTTCACAAGGAACTTGAAGAAGTCTTGGTTAGGATGTAACTAGAAGAAAGGAAGCTGTTACATACTAACTAGAAGACTAACTAAGTGGAAAAGAGGAAGCAAAGGAGAGCATGGGGCGCCAGAACCAGGGCATGGGCACAAGCATGGAGGCGTCAGCAGCAGGGTATGGGCGCAGCTTGAACAGGAGTCAAACAGTGAGCTGCTCCCTTCCCTCCTCTCTTCTTCACGCAAACCCCTCTCTTCTCTCCTTCCTTCTTCACGCCTCTTCTCTTCTTCTCTATGTAAAAACTCTATAAATATACATGTAATGTGATGTAAAGAGTTGTGAATAAGAGAATAAGAAGATTAAAAGAGTAAAAGGAAGCTTAAAGGAAGCTTTGCTTATCTCCCTAAAGGCGCCGGTGGAGCCTTAGCTCTCCGGCGCCATACTTCTCCTTAGTTCATCTTATTTCATCAACCATTATCATTCTCATTCTCATCATCATTCTTATCATCATTCTCAAACAATAATCCCTCATTACATCAATACTCACGCCACCATCATCATCCTAAACATTCTCTAAATATCCAAACCTCAAACTCCTTATTATTCTCATGCCACAACTATCACTCTCTCAACAATCCCTAAGCCTCCATACTCTTAATTTCAACGTGGTATCAGAGCAAGTTGAGTGATCTAGCGCCTAATCTCTTGTTATTCTTCTAGCTCTCTACAAAGTCTTCTAATCTATAACCATACACTTTCTTAGTTCTATTCACTCTGAGATTAATATCCTTGAGATCATAAGATCTTCAAGTTGTGAAAGGACTAAGGGTGTGTATTGTTACTAGAAAATGATGACAAATTGAGGGAGATTTACTTGGGCTCTCCTTGGCTCCTTGCCTTGAGGAACTCGTTTTCTTTTGTTAAACACATGAGAGAGAGATTTTTTGGGGTAATTTGTTCCTCCCATGCGTTTTTAATAGGGTGTGTGTGAGAGAGTAAATATTTTTCTTTGTGTTTCTTTTGTGTGGAGTCTAGATCCACATACAAAACTTTGAAAAGGGGTTGTATCAACATCAATCCCTCGGTGATCCTCTTTGGAAACAAGATCCAGAGGATTTTTAGAATCATTCATCCATGAAGAAGCTTGTCATGGCGTGATGGTCTTTAGCATGTATGGCATGGGAAATAAGGCATCTAGGAGATGAAGAGTGTTTTTGGCGTGATGGTTTAGAAGAGGAGAAGGCTGGTTGGTGACCTTAAGTGGTGATCCAAGCAATCTCCAAGTGAAAACAAATCATTGAACAGGAAGTAAAGTGGCTGGTGATCAAATGAAGACATCCAGCAAGAAAGAAGAGGAAGCATTAAACCGGCTGTACAAAAAAAAAACAGTCAAAGAAAGTGTGAATCTAGTTCACATAAGACTTCAAGAAAAATATGAGACAGCTCATATTAAAACTTGGAGAAAAGGAGAAGCTTACCTTAGAAAGAGGAAGCTGAAGAAGGTTGAATCCCGGAAGAGACTTGCGGAAGAGAGGTGACAAGAGGAGTTCACATCTTTAACCCGGAAGAGACTTGCGGAAGAGACGTGACAAGAGGAGTTCACGTGGAAGGCTTGCATGAAACAGAGATGAAGCACAAGGCTGAGATGTTTCCTGCAAAGAAAAGGAAGTGGTCAATAATTTTTTGATCAAAGAAACACAGTTGATAAGAGAAAAATCAATTGTGGAAAAGAAGCAGTGAAGAGATAGTAAGCAATGTTTTTGGATGGGCTTGTGTTGTGATTCTTGAGAGTTTGATTCCAGTTATGGTGATTGGAAACTCACATTCGCTTGTAACTTCAAGCGTTAAGGAGGAGAAGAGTAAGGCTGCTTAGAAAGGGAAACCTCAGAGGAAGAGGTTAAGAGCGATTGTTGCTCTGAGAAGAAGAAGAGCAACAGCGACTCAGTGAAGCTCTTGGCGAATTCTCAGCCTCAGTAACAGGCAAATAACACTCTGCAAGACTCATTTCCAAGAAGTTCATGACTTCCAAAACCAATCTCATAGGCTAATGCTATCTTTCATTGGTGAATCTTTCAACAAGCGGAAGATTCAGATGGTCCAAGAAGTAGTTGCTCCAAGGTATTGATTAAAGGGTGCTTATGGAGGGTCATATTCTTCCACATGGTCTTCATCCTCTCTTGAGGCCGAATCACTTGATCCAGGAGGTCTTGAGAGAGTGGTGATCATACTCAACCATGTGGCGATCCAAGTGGAGCAATCTACAAGAAGAAGTGTGTATAGGCTCAAGCAAGCTATTCATGGTGGTGTTATGTGGAGGTAGATGATGTCCTTTGCGGCCTAATCCAAAATGGCTAGCAGACGAAAGCTTGTCCTAATTGGCAAGTGGGATAGATAGTCCAAGAGGAGGCGGCATCATTGGCATAATCAAGCTTAGTGCTCTTTCCTTTGCAAGAGTGGTCCCTTGGCAATGGGCTAGTCTTGAAGGGAAGTGTTGAAGAAGCGGTGAGCTCCAAATTATGCAACGGTCTTCCTTGTCAAGTTTGGTTCTTCCCATACTCGAACCAAGCTTGAGGGGGAGTGTTGAAGAAGACCGTTGAAGCACCAAGCTAGGTGATGGTCCAAGAAGAAGAGGACTATCACATTGTACCATGGATAGGTGCGGCATTCCGAGAGGAAGCCGGGAGAGTCTTATGATAAGTGGCTTAGAGCGGATGGCTCTTTGAAGAATCAAGATCAAATCTATGAAGGGTTAAAGCCAAGATTGATCTTGATAGATGGAGAGTGAAGTTCAGACCAAGAGGCGTTCACCTAGGAAGTTGTGGAACGGTAAACAAGGCAACAAGGGAATCCAAGCACCATATGAGGAGACGATGGCGAGAGGAAGCCGGGAGACACATATGAGTAGCTATGGATAATGTTGTAAGGAAACCGAAGGAGAAACCACCTTGCAGACCTTATTAGGTGTGGTGATCCGAGAAGCAGCGGGAAGTGGCGTCCAACGGATAGAGTATACTCCCAAGAGTCTGTTGAAATATGTGATCTCAAGAAGAAGAATTCAAACACAAGAGAAGGAGGGAAAAGGAGAAAACTGGTTGAAAAGGAACTAGAAAGAGAACAAGTTAAGAAGGAACTAGAAGAAAAGGAAGTTGTTGGATCTCAACTAGATGAACTAACTAAACTAAGTAAGGAAGCAAGGAGAGGCATGGGCACAAGCATGGGGCGCCAGAGAGAGGCATGGAGTGCAATACTGTTGGAGTAGGTGAGCTGCTCCCTCCTCTCTTCTTCACGCAAAACCTCTCTTCTCCTCTTCCTTCTTCACGCCATTCCTCTCTTCTTCTGCACCTCCTCTCATTCAAATGTCTATAAATATATGTGTAACCTCTTGTAAAGATTTGTAAGACTAAGAGAATAAAATACATACAAACTTTCATAATCTCTTGCTATTCTCACTCTTAGTCTCTAAACATTCTTCAATCTCTTTAAACTTATAATTTCAACATGGTATCAGAGCAGGTTATCTACTAAACCGCTTATTCTCTTCTTGATTCCTCTAATACTCTACAAGGCTTCTAATCTATAACAATACACCTTCCTTAGTTCTATTCACTCTGAGATTAATATCCTTGAGATCATAGGATCTTCAAGTTGTGAAAGGACTAAGATTGTGTATTATTACTAGAAAATGGAGACTAATAGGGTAACAATCTCGGTTATGCTCAAGGGAAACAACTATCTCCTTTGGGCAAAAACCACCAAAACTACTCTTAGAGGCCGAGGACTTTGGCAATATGTTGAGCCAAAAGAAGGAACAGAAGCGGCGGTGAGAAATGAGAAGGAGGAAGCTAAGGAAGAGCAAGAAGAACAATACACTCTTTCTCTTCTCCTAAGCTCACTAGAACCAACTATCTTGGCGGCTTACTCATATGCGGATACCGCCAAGGAACTTTGGGATATACTCAAAGGAGTTTATGGAAACATCTCAAACATATCAAGGATATTTGAGGTGAAAAGGGCATTGAATGAGCTCCAACAAGAGGAAAAGTCATTCAAGGAAATGTTTGGGGAGTATAGAAGCTTATGGGCCGAGTTGGAGATCTTGAGGCCACACACTATAGACCCCAAGGAGTTAGGAGAAAGGCGTGACCAAGATCAAGTGTTTGGGCTTCTCTTGGCACTCAATGCATCATACAAGGATCTTATCAAGCATATACTTCGATTTGAGAATCTGCCAAGTCTAGCGGAAGTATGCGGTATGATACAAAGGGAAGAAGGGTCTAGAGACCTGTTTCGTGCACCAAGTGAAGCTGCACATCTTGCAAGAAAGAATCTCACATTTGGAGACAAGAGGACGTTGGAGTGTGAGCATTGCAAGATGAAAGGACACACTAAGGAGAAGTGTTGGACTCTCCATCCACACTTGAGGCCTAAGCGGCTAAGGGAGAATGGGAATGGACCTAGAGCCTTCACGGGAATTGCACAACCTGTTGAAGAACTGGTTAGAAGGTCTGAGTTTGAAGCTCTCATCAAGAGCCTAGCCAAACTCACAGATTCGGGTAAGAGTTTTTTCAGCTCTAAAACACCCATAAAGAAGACTAGAATCATTGTGGATTCAGGGGCTTCTCATCACATGATCAAGGATCAAGATATGTTAAAGAATCTTGAACCATGCCATGGAAGTGTACAAGTAGCCAATGGAAGCTCAGTTCCAATTAAAGGGATAGGAGAGTTAGAGCTTTTTAAAAGGGAAACAAAAGCATTATACATGCCTAACTTCTCATCTAATCTTTTATCCGTTAATAAAGCTACAAAGGATTTGGAGTGTGTGGCTGTGTTTGGGACTGACTTTGTTAAGTTTCAGGACCCTAAAACAAACCATGTGCTCGGAGAAGGGAAGGTAGAAGATGGTGTGTATATCTTGGAATCAAATAAACAAGAGGAACCAATGACTCTTGGAATGAAGGCAGATGCAAAGTTTTTTGGGAGGAAAGAGATTGAAGATAGCCCATTATGGCATGGAAGGCTAGGACATCCAAGTTCAGCAGTCCTCAAGATGGTCTTACCCAATCTCATCCAAGAAGAAGTAGTGTGTGAGGCGTGTGTACTAGGGAAGCATTGTAGACAAGCTTTTCCTACTTCATCTACAACTTGTGATGAAGCGTTTGGCATTGTACACTCGGATGTATGGACCTCACCATGTAATTCAAGAGATCAATATAAATATTTTGTTTCATTCATTGATGACTACTCAAGATATACATGGATCACTCTTCTACATACCAAAGATCAAGTGTATGAAGCCTTCACCAACTTCATTAACTATATCTCTACCCAATTCAAAACAAAGATCAAAGTATTGCGTAGTGATAATGGAGGTGAATATGTGAGTAAACGATTCAAAGAGTTGCTCAACAACTTTGGCATCATTCATCAAACATCGTGTGCATACACTCCTCAGCAGAACGGGATAGCTGAAAGGAAGAATAGACACCTAATGGAAGTAGCAAGGACTCTCATGATTGCCAAAAGAGTACCAAAGTTCCATTGGGGAGATGCCGTAATGACATCAAGCTACTTAATCAACCGACTTCCAACCAAAAATCTGGATGATAAGTCCCCATTTGAAGTGTTGTACAAGAAGAAACCAAGCTTAAATCATATCAAAACGTTTGGATGCACATGCTTCATGTTTTTACCAGAAGGACACAGAAGCAAACTTGAACCTCGAAGCATGAGGTGTGTGTTCATTGGATATTCACCAACACAAAAGGGCTACAAGGTCTACAATCCGGAAACAAGAAGAGTGTATGTGTCTAGAGAAGTAAGGTTTAATGAACAAGAGAGTTTCTATGGGGCTAAGGATCATGATGCTTCTAAAGGAATGATCTATTCATCCATGGACTGGATGGTGTTTGATGAAACGCCAAGCCTATGTGAAGAAGTACAAGAAGAAACATCTGAGAACTTCATAGAGCAAGATAGTGCGGATAATGCACATGAGGAAGTGGATCAGAATTTGGATGAAGAGGGAGCGGATGCTGAAGAAGGACAGGAGCCAACCATACCTCTAAGAAGAAGTACAAGACAGAGGCGACAACGTGTCTTTTATGGCTATAACAATTCTGCTATGCTCCAAGGAGAGTCTAGTACGAGTATTTTTCCTTGTGTGATAAGAGAGTGTCCTGAGCGTACGGCGAGCTTAGATCTCGATCCTATTGGCGACAGCACTCTCATATCACAAGGAGGAGATCACACTCAAACTAGTATTATCACATATCCCATTGAGCATTTCTGTTCCTTGGCGACATTACCCATGGAGCATGAAGTGTTTCTCACAAAAATCAGCAAGGAATACATTCCTAGCTCATATGAAGAAGCATGTGAGAGTGAAGTATGGGTGAAAGCCATGGAAGAGGAAATGAAGTCCATGGAAAGGAATAATACTTGGTACTTAACCGACTTACCAAAGGATAAGAAGTCGGTTGGGAGTAGATGGGTGTATACAATTAAATACACAAGTGATGGGGAAATAGAAAGGTACAAAGCAAGGCTGGTAGCAAAAGGATATACTCAAGTCTATGGGGAGGACTATACTGAAACATTTGCTCCAGTGGCTAAGCTTCATTCCATAAGAATTCTAATCTCGGTAGCTGTAAACTTGGAATGGGACTTATGGCAAATGGACGTCAAGAATGCCTTCTTGCAGGGGGATTTGGAAGAAGAAGTATATATGGATCCACCCCTAGGGTATCATAATGGAGGCAACAAAGTGTGTAGATTGAAGAAAGCAATCTATGGGCTGAAGCAATCTCCAAGAGCATGGTACCAAAGGCTAAGTGCTTGTCTCTTGAAGAAGGAGTTCATAAAATCTGAAGCGGATCATACTCTATTCACAAGACAAAGTGAAGGAGGAGTAGTGGTAGTCTTGATTTATGTTGATGATCTAATCATCACAGGAAGTGACAAAGATGGAGTAGATCAAATCAAGGGACTCTTGAAGGCCGACTTTGATATAAAGGATCTAGGGGAGCTCAAGTACTTCCTAGGGATTGAGATGACACGATTTGGAGATGGAATGTTCATATCTCAAAGGAAATATGTGCTGGATCTCTTGGAAGAAACCGGGAAGTTAGGATCCAAGCCGGCCAAAACTCCAATAGAAGAAGGATACCAAGATAGTCCTGAGGGGGAGCCTTTTGAGAACATTAAAAGATACCAAAGGATGGTGGGCAAACTTATCTATCTTACCATTACAAGACCTGACATCTGCTTTGCAGTAAACCGTGTGAGCCAGCATATGCAAAAGCCAACCTCACAACATTGGAACATGATTGAGAGGTTGCTAAGGTACCTAAAGAATAGCCCTGGAAAAGGTGTATGGATGCATGTTAATGGGAACACAAAGGTCCAAGGTTATTGTGATGCGGATTGGGCTGGAGATAAAAAGGATAGAAAGTCCACATCTGGTTTTTGCACATTTGTGGGAGGAAATCTAGTAACCTGGAGGAGCAAAAAACAGAAGGTCATAGCCTTATCAAGTGCTGAAGCAGAGTACAGAGCCATGAAAGAATTGACAAAGGAGTTGATATGGATAAAAGCGCTTCTAAAAGACCTTGGAATCCAGGGAGATGAAGAAATGCTGTTGTATTGTGATAATCAAGCTGCAATGCATATAGCATCAAATCCGGTATTTCATGAAAGAACCAAGCACATAGAAGTTGATTGCCATTTTGTGAGAGGGAAGATACAAGAAGGAATTATCAAAACCGCCTTTGTAGCAAGCAAGGATCAATTAGCTGATATCTTCACTAAGGCAACTTCAACTATTACTTGTGATCACATTCATGGCAAGATCGGTCTTAAGGATCTCCACCGACCAATCTTGAGGGGGAGTGTTGAAATATGTGATCTCAAGAAGAAGAATTCAAACACAAGAGAAGGAGGGAAAAGGAGAAAACTGGTTGAAAAGGAACTAGAAAGAGAACAAGTTAAGAAGGAACTAGAAGAAAAGGAAGTTGTTGGATCTCAACTAGATGAACTAACTAAACTAAGTAAGGAAGCAAGGAGAGGCATGGGCACAAGCATGGGGCGCCAGAGAGAGGCATGGAGTGCAATACTGTTGGAGTAGGTGAGCTGCTCCCTCCTCTCTTCTTCACGCAAAACCTCTCTTCTCCTCTTCCTTCTTCACGCCATTCCTCTCTTCTTCTGCACCTCCTCTCATTCAAATGTCTATAAATATATGTGTAACCTCTTGTAAAGATTTGTAAGACTAAGAGAATAAAATACATACAAACTTTCATAATCTCTTGCTATTCTCACTCTTAGTCTCTAAACATTCTTCAATCTCTTTAAACTTATAATTTCAACAGAGTCATCAAGAGGAAGCCAATGACAATGTGAGTATTCTATGAGCTAGAAGATGTCATCCGAGGAGCTTGAAGTCAAGATTAAGTTTGAGACAAGAAGCCCGAGGAGACATGATCCGAGTGAAGCTTAGAGAAGACAAAGCCTAATCCGCAAGAAAGAGTAAAGGCCATAGGAGAGGAAGCCGTGGTCTCATTGAGGTTAGGAGTCATCAAAACCATCTTTGGAGCAAGCAAGGATCAGCTAGCGGATATCCTTATCATGGCATCATCTTCTATCAATGAGGATCACGTACATGGCAAGATTGGCCTTAAGGACACCTACCGACCAATCTTGAGGGGGAGTGTTGAAATATGTGATCTCTATGATAGAAGAATTCAAATCTAAGAGAAGGAGGGAAAGGAAACCTAGTTCACAAGGAACTTGAAGAAGTCTTGGTTAGGATGTAACTAGAAGAAAGGAAGCTGTTACATACTAACTAGAAGACTAACTAAGTGGAAAAGAGGAAGCAAAGGAGAGCATGGGGCGCCAGAACCAGGGCATGGGCACAAGCATGGAGGCGTCAGCAGCAGGGTATGGGCGCAGCTTGAACAGGAGTCAAACAGTGAGCTGCTCCCTTCCCTCCTCTCTTCTTCACGCAAACCCCTCTCTTCTCTCATTCCTTCTTCACGCCTCTTCTCTTCTTCTCTATGTAAAAACTCTATAAATATACATGTAATGTGATGTAAAAAGTTGTGAATAAGAGAATAAGAAGATTAAAAGAGTAAAAGGAAGCTTAAAGGAAGCTTTGCTTATCTCCCTAAAGGCGCCGGTGGAGCCTTAGCTCTCCGGTGCCATACTTCTCCTTAGTTCATCTTATTTCATCAACCATTATCATTCTCATTCTCATCATCATTCTTATCATCATTCTCAAACAATAATCCCTCATTACATCAATACTCACGCCACCATCATCATCCTAAACATTCTCTAAATATCCAAACCTCAAACTCCTTATTATTCTCATGCCACAACTATCACTCTCTCAACAATCCCTAAGCCTCCATACTCTTAATTTCAACAGTAACTAGGTTGTATTCGATAGTTTGTATGCCCTCTTGTGGCTCTTTTACCGCCCTGGTGCGGTTTTTTGTTGTTGTTTGTTGCAGCAGCTACACTGATCTCTTTGAGGTTTATGTTGCTATGTTGGGGATTACTTACCTTTGGTTGAAGACGAGACCAAACTCTCCAGTTATGGTAACTCTACCATGGAATCCGGTGCTTGTGGACTTTCATTGTCCTCCACTCTCCATGAAGGAGCTTTCTTTCCTCCCAAATACGACACTAGTGTATAGTGTTTCGATAGGGAGCAACCTGTTGGAGCTTGTTCTGCTTGTAGCAGAAGCGAAGATGTCTTCCATTCCCCGCTTAGCATTTGATGATGCTAACAACTCAATGTCAACCTCGATGGAGGTAGTATCTATTCCGTTTTGGAAACTCATCCTAGATCATCATGGTGAAGATGTTTTCTTTCCGGAATGTATCTATGAGTTTGTTACTTTGTTTGAGCATTGGTGTTGCTCTTATTTCGTATTGTTTTTAGCATTTCAATTTATCCAACCTTTATGTTGGTGGTTGTTTTGTTGTTTTAGGCTTATATGCCTATTTGTATGCTCCATTGTAGGGATTAAACTTTGTTCTTGAATGGAATTGAGTTTGAGTTTGACCAAAAAAAAAAAAAAAATGGCATTTTGTAAGGTGGGATTAAAACGTACACAAAACGTAAGTTCATGATTTTCCCCATTATTGAATAGAAAATTCAAAGTATTTATACAGCAGGGTTATAACTTCTTGTGAAGATATGATTCTTAAATACTGAATATACGATACAATCTGTTCTCTACATAAGTTTATTTGCCTCCTCAGGATGGACGCCGAGTAGAAAGACCAATTTTGTCCGAAAGATCAAGAAATCGACCTTGATGTAGAGGCTTTGTTAACACATCCACAAGCTGATCCGTTGAACTAATATGTGCAACTCGGAGAACTTTAGCTTGAACCACATCACGAACAAAGCGATAATCGAGTGCACGATACTTCATCCAGGAGTGAAAAGCAGAATTTCCCGACAAGTATGTCACAATCACAGAAAATTGTTGGAGAAAATGTTGACTAAATGCCAAGTTCAGACATAAGTGACAAGAGCCATTTTACCTCAAATGCAGTCTCGGTAACAGCTCGGTACTCAGCCTCTGTTTAGGACCTAGCCAGTCCTTTTTGTTTACGAGAAGACCACGATATTGGCTGCTTGACAAGATTTACACTGTCTGGGCCTGTTGGCAAGTAATCATCTCAAATTCCAACCTAGTCAACATTGGAGTATGCGTGAAGAGTTAGTGGTGTTTTGACATACAGATTTGGATGTAATTCTCGTTACGTTTAGATTTTGTGATCGTTTGTGTTATTTTTTATATTTTATTTTGGTAACAAAGGTTGAGAGTATCTGAACTCGTTTGTTTGCGTTGGTAACAATGGAGGATATATTATGTTCTGGTTTTTAACATATCTTTTGTTACATTTTAGTGTATGTTCAAATTAAATTAATGACACTAAGGTAATATATGTTGTCTTGGAAAAAAAACTTATCGAAAATGTTATTTATTCTCATGTCAATGCGACATTTAAATTTGAAGGTCCAAAGTCCAAACGATGGTGTTTTCTTTGCCAAATGAAGGTTTGTGGTGGAGGTTTTTTGGGAAGTCATACATGCAATTTAAAATGAGATAAAAAATATCTCAACTAATTATTAGTTTAAATTTTTAACCTCCAAATTAAGTTTCATGTGAAATCAATCATACCGTATTGTTTTTTTTAAATGGTACAAACATGGATGTATGTGTGGCACGACATGAATGCACATCAGATTTCTGCTGATGTGGCTTGCATGTGTATTTTCTTTAATTTTATTTATTTTACTACGAATCTTCTATATTCTCTTAATTTTAAAATTTTATAAAGTTTTGTAGATTATTATATATATATATATACACAAATATATTTTCGCTACATTTTTTTAATGATATGCTTTCTCTGTCAATTTTTATCAAAAAAATAAAACTCTCATACAATTTTGAATCTCCAAAACTTTAAAATCATATATTTACCTAATAAATGTATAGGTGGCATTCACGTCAGCAAAAATCCAACGGTGCCATACATGACATCAACGTCAATAGTACCATTTAACAACACCCTTATGACACGCTTGCTTTCGCACAAAACTTAATTTGGAAGTTTGAAATTAAATTAATATGAAATTTAAACTTCCAGAGGGTTTTTAAACCTTATATTCTATGCAATTTCAAGGATTTATTCTTTTTGTATTTTTCCTTATAATGGAAACTTAACAATTACAGTTTTAATTGAACGAGTTAATAAGTAAACATATGAATTATATAACATTTTTAAACTCAACATACAGATTACAGAGTACAGAAACCATCCAACCAAAACCTAAACAGAATTGAAGATACAAAAGAGATTCTGATTAGAGTAAACAGCAATAAAGATAAAATCAATGCTTGGATCTCTTAGGAGTCTGAGCATCCAAGGCGTCATCTAATGAAGAAACATCGATGCCCTCCTTCTCCATCTTCTTTCTTGTAAGTATCTTATTAATCTTGTGAAGATCGTTGTTTAGTTTCTGGTCACGGTTTTGCTTCCTCGTCTTTCTACCATCTTGCATCTTTACCCCAAATTGGAACGCTGCTTTAGGCATTGCTTCCTTCTGCTCATTAAATTTTTCCCATTCTTCTTCCGTCTCAAAATCCCATCGATGTAAACCTCCCTTGGCCTGTTCCATGAACACATAGAAACTGTGATTCCATATAATAACAGTAAATAAGAAATGTAACTGAACCATGAGATACCTTTCCACCCATGTCCATTTTTGACAAATCAGCTTCTTCATCGCTACCGACAACTTCATGGTTGTACTCTTGGTAACCCGGGTAACACTCTGAATAACTCTCTGATACAAAATTTGGATCTTTCTCCCGTGCATCACTCTCCCTCAACTGTTGAAGCCTTTCGTCATCTCGCTTGAACACTGATCCTAAACCTCTATCTTTCTCTTCCTGGGACATGAGCTGAGGATCTTGTAAAATACCAGTTTCTGGTTGAACTTCGTAACCTTCCATTCCAGGCTGAAGGTATTGCTCTTGATACCCAATTTGCTCTGCATATTGGTGATACTCCTGCCACTCTCCTGGGTACCCAGCAGCCAGTCCTTGAGTTTGCATTGCAGCATATCCATTCTGAAAAATACAGGACAAAATAAAACCTAAATGTGGGAATAAATTACATCTAATAAGCGGTAAACTTCAAGTCGAGAATCAAGATTCATGAATCAATTCAACCAAAGATGAATTAGGGCGAACTGACCATATCTTGCCATGCTTGACCAGGAGGTGGCTGCAGTGGACCATAAGCAGACTCGGCGAAATAAGGTACTTTCTCCTTATCCCTGGGAGATTCTTCCATGTCCTCAGAAATAGGACTCTGCGTCTCATCTTTACCAGGTACAGTGTAGTCAACGCCCTCGCCAACAAATATGTCATCGTCATCGGTCCTGGCAACAGGAGGTTCTTCTTGTTTCTTACTCAATTCCAGATGGTTGATCATAAGGGGTAGAGTGGCGGAGGAGGAGGCAAAACTTCCCTTTCACTCATGTTTATAGATGATCCATTCTCAATCTTAGTTTGATTTGTGTCTTCATCATAATCATTAGCAGTAGTTGACATCTTTCCTGCATTTGAAAAGTTGCAACGAATGTGATTGATGGGGCAAACAAAGAAACAAATGCATGAGCTTAAGATAGAATATTAAATAGCAACGGATATTGCAAAAATAAAAAAAAAATCAGAAACTAGAAAATTCTTAACTTGAATCGCATTAACAAGATATACAACATGAACTGGCACCACATTAGCATAATAAAAATTATTAGAAAGGAGTCACATAACCATGCATACACATAGTCACATATCCAGATACCCACTAAGCAACCAAACCAAGTCAACATTAAATAATACTAGTACTGCAGTTGAAGACTAGGGACATTCTCTACATACTTGGCTACAAATTGTTAAAGCTGATCAGTACTAAATTTGAGGAAAAGCAGAGAACCAACAATTTGAGGAAAGTTATTTAACTAGTGTAAATGAATCAGCTAATACTTAAATCATTGTTACAATGCAAGTGCAGCTAGAAAATGTCTCAATAGTACGATCGTACATTGAACATGCACCTTTGCCATCTTTTTCTTTCTTTTTCTTCTTGAGAACTTTCCCTGATGATCCAAGACGAAGGTATGACATGATCTTCGCAATTCGATCTAGTACAGAACCATCAACATTGACGGTAACAAGTTCCTGTTGGAGAGATAAGACAGATCATTAGTGCCTGTTAAAGAAAACTTTATCCTAAACAATTTGCTGCAGTGATTTCACATAAAATTTTAAAATATTGTCATTACATAACTTAAACAATACAAATTTTGGTTCAAGATTAGCAGAAAGAAAGATGAATCTACTGTACAAGATTCTTGTAATTACTTAAGAAAACTATATGCTTCTACCAGACCCATGTAATCTAACTAATATTAGATGAATAAATTTCATTATCACTATTAAAGAAGAGGCTGCAGATACAAGCAAAATGGGCTCTTATTTCATTTGATCACAACAAGTATGTCATATGTCCTAGGATATCTCCAGGATAAAGAAGACTATTCCAACATGGAGTTTAATGTATAAGTACCTCTGGCACTGGGCAGTCAGCTTTACTCCTATATAGCGTGGTTGGTATATCATGGCTATAGCCGCCCTCCTATGTAGCAACACATAGAATAATAACGAGTGATATGGTAAGAGATAACCAGGGAGGCCATCAAAGAGCAGAATAAAATCGCACTAAAAGATTAGCTGAATAGGGACAATGGTGAGTCAATTGAAATATATCAACAGAAACTTCACTCATATCGTTTCACTGATATATTCAACCATTTTTTCACTGGTAAGATATCTCTTTTTGCCAAAAAAGGATATGCCTCTTCAAGAAAACAAGACACGAAAGATGAACTAACCAAATTTCAACCAATTCTGAGCATAAGAATTCTTAAAATAGATAACATCATATGCTGATTAAATCATTTGTCGGGTAATGCGAAGCAGCTCAAGGTACCTTCCTTAGAATTTCCGGAGACACATGAATTTAATAGATTAAAAGACAAAAATTTAACCAACTAACACTCGCAGAAGAATTGTTCAAGCAGAATACACAAGTAGAGGTACTTCCTAATCGTAAGACAAAAAACGATACAAGAACACTGAACATCTAAGAAGATTAAACCTGCCAGGACAAAATAGAGGAAAAAGGCATTACCATATCATAGACAAATGTCATTCTACCAGGAAGAAACAAATCATTAGCCTTGATAATAGTTTGAGGCTTCACAATCCACTGGTAAACTGACTGGAAACAGATCAAAGACACGAGAAAGAAACATCAAAGCCTTATCTCCATCCCAAAAGATTCCATTGTACACAAAATTCTAAACTAAATCACATACCTTCGCAGCTGTAGTACGAAAAGTAACTCGTTGATCTTCCATAGCCACACTATCAGTAGAACACAAAATTCAGCACTTGAGTCAAAACAAACCCGGATGGCTCAATAAACCAAAAAACTTACCTTCTTTTGCCACCATCGTCTTCTTCACCATCAGGTTTCTTATCAATTTCGCTTCGTATTTTATTCAACAAAGCATAATCCAAACCCTTAACCAAATGGGTATGTTCAACATCACCTAACCATATAAGAAAAACAAAATACAAGAATCTAAATCAAGATCACAAAAGAAAATTAACGATTTCTTAAAAAAAAAACTAAACACAAACCTCCAAGATACTTGCTGTTCTCAATAGAGAGCTTAAGTGCATCAGCAGCACTACACAAAAACAGAAAATTTAGAAAACCCCAATTAAGATAAAGATACATATATAATAAAGTAATCAAAAAAATGAATTTTTACCGAAGATCAACAGCACCAGGAGGAGCAACAGCATGAAAAGAATTAAGCTCTGTTGGATCATAATCAGGATTTTGATTCTCTCTTCGTTCCTTAGCTCGATCTCTGTACTTTGGATTATCTAATTCCTCTGATTTCTCTTCCCTTTGTAAAAAAACAAAAGATACGAATTTTAGGGAAAACAAAAAACCCTAGTCTTGAAATAGGAAGGAGAAAGAGAAGATTACTGACTTCCGACGAGCAATTTTTTCCTTGTAATGAGATTTTGAAGAAGACATTAGATTCTTCCGATAATACTTTTGTCTTGAAACGGAGAAGATTGAATTGATTAAAGGTAATGTTTTGAAACTCTGTTTTTTGAGTGTTTTTCGATTTCAGGGCGATGGAGGGGTCTATTGCATCTCCTCTTCAAAAAATTTGCTCAGATACATCTTTTATATCAAATAATATATTTTATATATTTTTTTAAATTACAATTATAGTATAATTACAAGATTTCTTACCATTATAAAAATATTACTTATACAATTCACAATCTAATCAGATTTGGCCCAAATTCATAAAAATAACCAATTCAATTTGAAACTCAACCTAAAAACAAAAAAACACAACAAAAATCTATCTTTTTCTTTTTTCTTTCCACCCCACACAACCGTTTCTCGGTCCCGACTTTTTTCTCATCCGGATTCATCCATTTCACTTTTTTCCCAGATTTCGTATTTTTTTTCTTTTATTCAACCGTTTATATTTGAGATTTTTCCCCATTAAGATTTTTTCTAAAACCTTAGTTTATATAAAGTTAGATTCGATTTAATTTTTGTGTAAAAGAAGTTGAAATTCTTGTTCATGGACTTTTATTCGGTCTGGGTTTTTGGATTGCTAATGTTGAACTGAGTTCAGGTCTGAATTATAGGATTTAAAAATCTTGTGTCTCAATTGGGTTCAGATTCGATTTGGTCAGAAATTTTGGATTGAAATTAATAATGAATAAATTATTGTTTACAGATATGAATGAACATGAATTTGAGACATCTACTGGAGATACTTATGAGTGTATCCCTTTTGAGCCACCAATGAATCAGGTGTTCAAAAATGTCTTCTTGTTTTTTTTTTTGTTTTAGATTGATTTTCTGAATTTTAAATAGATTTGAACTAAGCTAAAGTAATTATGGTAAACATTATATACTTATGTTAGGCAGAACGGGGTAAACTTGATACAACTGGATAAATTTGGTACAAACTTGCTGAGCCTTCTTCAGCAGCAACACCTCTTCCTTCTCCACCACCACCTCATCCTTCTCCAGCAGCACCACCACCTCATCCTTCAAAACCTATAATGTCTCGGTGCTTTAATTATTGTCTCGGTTATTGTTTTTCCACCATGTTGGTGATTGTTACACACCATGTTGGTGGTTATTGAACTTAGAATGTTGATTCTTGAACTTATGATGTTAAATGGTAATTGTTGAACTTATAAAATCTTTATGTTTCTAGGTACAATGACTAATGGTACTTTACAATTTTTAAAATGAACTTTTTCAAAATTTATTTAAAATTTTTAGACATGAAATCTTTAAAAATAATCTTATATAATTATTAGTATAATTATTAAATATTTTATATAATTATAATATAATTATTACATATTTTATATAATTATAATATAATTATTACATATTTTATATAATTATAATATAATTATTACATATTTTATATAATTTTAATATAATTATTATACATTTTATATAATTTTAATATAATTATTATACATTTTCTATAATTTTAATATAATTATTATACATTTTATATAATTTTAATATATTATTACATATTTTATATAATTTTAATATAATTATTATACATTTTATATAATTTTAATATATTTATTACATATTTTATATTTTATATATTAAATTTACTTTATTTTGTGAGAAAACAATCATATAAAATTCTTTCTTGGACCAAGAAAGTATCTATGATCGGTAAAATTCTTTCTGGTACCAAAAAAGTATATAGGATCTCACAAAATTGGCTGACCTAACACCTGCTGTTCGACACATCTTATGTACTGATTTAAAAATAAATATTACATAGTTATACGATACGTGTACTCACTTTTATAGTTGTACCATGAATTATACATAGTTGTACATCAACGGTTTTTAGTTTTTATTAGTTGTACCGGATCTACACTAATTTTATATAGTTGTACTTGATTCAATAGAGTTATAATATTAATTTCAAATAGTTTCGTATACATATATTTGTGAAAAAATAAAATTCATATTTTTGTCAATTTCAAGTAGTTCACACACAAATAAACTATAATACTATAAAGGAAATATTGGTAAACCATGTTATATTGTAAACAGTTTTAAAATTTTAAATGTTTTTCATTATTTTGACATTTCTTTAGTCATTTTTTTGGAGATATTGTTTACAGTAATAAACACATGACAAAATATTTAGAAATTTAAAATCAAATTATATATATATTAGTACCAATTAGTTTTACCTAGTTGTACTATGACAAAAAAACAATCAAATCTCTTAACCACAAGTAATCAAACAATACATTCACCACAATAAGAAAAAAACAAAAATAGAAGATAATTAGTTTTCATCAGTGCTATACCGAAAGCAATTATATATCCTTCCCCTACTCTGAGATGATCCTCGTCCGCTTTGACTAGATATTATATCAACCCTTTCATTTGAATAATATACTCCATAATCAAAATGAATAATTGTACATGAAGCATTCTCCATTTTTCCCTGAAAATAATAAAATAAAAAATATTTTTTAGTTTTATGTTGTTGTTATTAGTACGTAATCGTACCAGTATTACCAATGTCCTTTAGATGTACCATTCATACCACTCGTACCATTCTCTGCAATTTACGCTTACCAAAAAAAAAATTATGTAAATATACAAATCACCACGATTATGCCACTATAATACATAAATTATGAAAGGTTAACAATATAACAATATGAACTATCAAGGTAATAAGTTTAATCGCCCAATGTGCATAGAAAATAAAATAATTTTATTATTAATTTTACAAAATTTTAAATCAAACATAAATTTCTATTGATAAAGAGGGTACATTGTTCATATACCCAGAAAACAAAGAATAATCGCTAATTAAAACAAAATTGCATCAAAGAATTACCAAATTCAAAGCTTTAATCTCTTCTTCAATGACATTTCTCGTTAAAGAAGAAGAAGAAGAAATAAATCTGAAAAGTAGCTGGGATAGATGTCCCATTTTGATTGCTCCACATTTATTTCTTTCATCAATAAAAATAGGTGATCTTTTCTTTCTCAGCTGTTAGATTTTGAGTCCACCCATATTTTTTTTATTTTAATATTTTTTTGCTTAGATTCATTAAGGTTAGTTTAGGAATTTAACATGAATGAGTGTATGTGAGATTAAAAAGATGTATTCAGATTTTCTGCTTCCTATGAAGTGTATATCAGCAATAGATCCACGATGAAGGTTAAGGTACCTGGAAGTGACTACGAACGCATGACAATTTTACCCTTGAAAAATGATAATACTGTAAAACTTTATAAATTAATAACGTTAATGTTATGAAATATTAATAGTAGAAAGTGGGATTATATAATATATATATATGTTATATATATTATATATTATTTTAGTGGAAGGAGAAGTAAGAAATTTTGGAAGGAAGTGAATTATTAAAAGCTTAGGATACATCTTCAATATTACATAAGCATGTCTATATATAGACATAGTAATTAATGGATAATTACAAAATATTATAATACTCTCTTTAATTATCTATTTTTATCTATGTATTATGTACTGTCTCGTTAAAAACCTTATCATGGAAAAACCCATAGGGAAAAAACCATGACGAGGAAAAAAATACAGTAACGTAATTTCCTCATGAAAATGTTGGATTTAATTTCCCCTTCATAAATCTTGTAATTGATGCATTCTGATATTATGAACATTTTTTCTGAAGGTTGTTGTGGGAACCGTCTTCGTAAATAAATCAGCTGCATTGTATGTAGATCGGATGTACTGAATGTTTACTTCTTTATTCTTCTCGAATTCTTGTATGTAAGAGAAAAATCTTGGGGGATATGCTTTGTTATATCGCTCTTGATATAACATTCTTTGAGTTGTGCGACACATCCAATATTATCTTCAAATCATTTTGTTGGCTCCTTATTGGTGACTATTCCGCTTGATTCTTGTATATGTTGATTTATCGATCTGATCCATACACACTCTCTACATGTCTCGTGAGGTGCAATAGTGTCTGCATGATTTGATGATGTAGCTACGAGGGTCTGCTTTTGGGAACGCCAAAATATTGCAGTACCTCCAACTGTAAAAACATGTCCAGTTTGCGATTTGGCAGTATGCGAATCTAATAAATAGCATGCATCTGCAAAACTAATTAAAATAAATTCAGAGTTTCTAGGATAAAATGATTCTAAATCAATTGTTCCATGAAGATAACGAAATATATGTTTAATTATATTCCAGTGTCTGTGCGTCGAGCCTGAACTATATCTTGCAAACAGATTTGTAGCAAATATTATATCTGGTCGAGTGCAATTTGCAAGATACATAAGTCCATCAATCGCACTCATATAAGGTATTTCAGGGTCTAACACTTTCTCGTTATTTTCACAATGTCGGAATGGATCTTTATCGATATCAAGCTATCTATTAACCATAGGGGTACTCAAAAGAGTCGTTTTATCCATGTAAAAGCGTTTTAAGATCTTTTTCATATAATTTGATTGATGTATAAAAATTCTTTCTCGGAGATGCTCTATCTGGAGCCCAAGACAAAATTTTGTTTGTCCGAGATCTTTCATTTCGAACTCTTCTTTCATATGAGTTCTTACATCATTTATTTCCTTTTGAGTCCCAATAATATTTAGATCATCAACATATACAGCAATGATCACAAATCCGGTTAAAGATTTCTTTATAAACATGCAAGGGCATATCGCATTATTGGTATATTTTGTTCTCAACAAATACTCACTTAAGCGATTATACCACATGCGGCCGGATTGGTTCAGGCTACACATATCTCTTTAAACTTTGAATTTAATGCTTCAGTCATTTTTAATCCTTCTGGGATTTTCATGTATATATTATTATCAAATGATCCATATAAATATGATGTCACTACATCCATCAAATACATTTCAAAATTTTTAAATGCCGCTAAGCACATTAAAAATCTGAATGTAATTGCATCAATTACCGAATAATATGTTTCTTCATAATCAATTCCCGATCTTTGAGAAAATCTTTGGACAACAAGTCGGACTTTATATATTGTTATCTCATTTTTCTCATTTATTTTACGTACAAAACCCATTTGTACCCAACTGCCTTTATATCACCAGATATAATGACAATATGTCCAAAAACATTTCTTTTATTAAGGAAGTTTAACTCATTTTTTATGACCATTTTCCATTTCTCCTAATCATTTCTTTGATGGCATTCTAATATGGACCTTAGTTCTGGATCATCACTTTTATAATCAATTTCTTTTGATACAAACAATAAAAAAAATCCATCATCATCTTCTATCTCATTTCTAACCCATAATTTTCTATTTTGGACATAATTGATAGAAATCTCACAATTTTATCATCGTTTTCATTTTCAGGATTTTTCTCTGTATATGGTTCTTTAGGACCATTTTCATTATTTAGGTTTTTTGGACCTTTATCATTAATTTCTCCCATTTTATTTTTCTTATAAGGATTTTTATCTTTTGATCCTATCGGCCTCCCCCTCTTTAACTGAACTTTAGGTTCATTTATTTTTCTATCAGTTTATTTTTCAGGAACATCAATTGTTGATGGAACAATTGCCGCGGGTATATATGATTTTGTTACCCTTTGCGTATCAATGAAAGCATCTGGTAACTGATTTGCCAAATCTTGTAAATGCACAATTTTCTGAACTTCTAGTTCATGTTATTTAGACGGGGGATCAATGTACAATAAAGACGGTAAGCACCATGTAATATCTTTTAGAATTTCTAGGGCTGGGCGTTTGGGTATCCGATCGGGTTCGGGTCGGGTATTTTGGGTGTTCGGGTGTTCAGTGTAGAGATATAAGACCCGAACTCAAATAATTTTTGAACCAAACTTTAAAAACTGATATATATTCATATATATTCACTATTTTTTTTTTGAAATCAACCCAAATTCATTAAAACTAGATAAAATATCAAAATAAACCCAGAAATTCAAACCACCAAACAAAAACACAAAATTTATTTTTTCATTTGTTCTTGAATTTATGAAACATTTAACATTAAATAACAAAACATTTCAAGTAAAAAATATATAATATAACTAAACTACCATATGAAAATTAACAAATATGAAAATGAAAATAAGAAAAACTAAAACATTTAAGTTTTATACAAGTTTGGATTACTTTGGGTGGAGTTCGGGTTGTTTGGGTATACCCGATCGGGTACGGGTATCCGATGAGTAAAAAATATACACCCGATCAGATATTTTAGTACACCCAAACCCGATCCGAACTCTTTACTTTGGGTCGGGTTTGGGTTCGGGCTTGGGTATCGGTTATTATGCCCAGGCCTAGGAATTTCTTTAATTCTTCCTCGTAACTCTGGAAATTCAGCTTTATTAAAATGACAATCGGCAAATCGTGCAGTAAACATATCATCAGTTTGCGGTTCAAGATAACGTATTATACTTGCTGATGTATACCCAATATAAATTTCCAATCTCCTTTGTGGTCCTATTTTTGTTCTTTGTGGTACAGCTATAGGGACATAAACTGCACATCTTAAAATACGGAGATGGGATATATCTGGCTTCTGGCCAGAGTTAATTCTATAGAGGAATATTTATGATATGCATTTGGCCGTAATTGAATTAGTGCCGTAGCATGCAATACTGCATGATCCCATGCTGAAATTGGGCGTTTTGTTTTCAATATTAACGGTCTAGCAACAAGTTGTAACCGTTTTATCAAAGACTGAACCAAGCCATTATGTGTATGAACATGTGGGACCAAATGTTCAACATCAATTCCTAATGACATACAATAGTCATTGAAGACTTGTGAAGTGAATTCACCAGTGTTATCAAGTCTTACTTTCTTTATTGTATAATCAGGAAATTGTGCTCTCAATCTGATTATTTGGGCAATGAATCTTGCGAATGCCATATTTAGTGTCATCAGTAGACACAAATGTGACCATCTGCTAGATGCATCAGTTAATACCATAAAATATCGAAATGACCCGCATTGTGGATAAATCGGTCTACATATATCACCATGTATTCTCTCTAGGAATACTGGAGATTCATTCCCAATTTTAGTTGGTGATGGCCGAATTATTAATTTTCTTTGAGAACAAGCATTACATAAAAAGTTTTCCGATTGAAAAATCTTCTGGTTTTTCAACGGATGACCATTTGAATTATCCACAATTTTTTTCATCATGACTGAATCTGGATGCCCTAAAAGTTCATGCCAGACTTTGAATATATCTGTAAACTTCTAGTTTACAGTAACATATGATTCAATCATATTAATTTTTATGGAATATATTCCGGAGGATAAAACTGGTACTTTTCTAATATTTGGTTCCTCTCCGAAATAACCGATGTAATAAAAAGATATTCAATGCCATTTTCATTCATAGTTTGTATGTGATATCCATTTCTGCGGATATTTTTGAAATTCAAAAAATTTCTGTATGATTTTGGAGAATATAATGCATCATTTATTTCAAACTTAGTTTCCCTTGGCATTGAAAAACTGACTCTTCCGGAGCCCATAATAATTTTTGCATTACCAGATATAGTATTCACACTTTTGGGTGAAATACTTATTTTAATAGAGGAGAAATACTTTTTATCTTTAAGTATTGTATGCGTTGTAGCACTGTCTGCGAGACATATATCTCCTTCCTCTATCTCAAATTTTGATATTTTCTGAATTTTTAAAATATTCATAAAACATGCATTAATACATAACAAAAATTCAGATTATAAAACTATTTTACATAAAGCATACCACTAAAACAAACATTAGATTATTCATTTCATCTACTTCATGAAGATTAACAATACATAGCTATCATGTCATATTATCTTTTTCAGGAAGATTTTACTCATTTTGTTTCTCATTGATAGCTTTAGGATCAACTATAAAATTCGTTATATCAAGATGCGGATCCTCACTTGTAACATCAAAAGAATGTCCGACTTCATTGTACATGAAGTTGGTTTCAATTTCTTTCTCTTTCGCCTTTTGCGATTCTTGATACAGATCGGCTAAATATTTTGGCGTATGTAACAAACATTTTCATGTTTCTTGTTTACCACATTCCTAACATCATTTCCTTTGGACCTTTTATTATTTCTTTTATTGTTAAAATCATCTGGCCAGAATTTTCTTACATATCCTTATCCACGTCCATAACCATATCCACTTCGTCCTCGACCACGATCATTACTTTGACCGCGTCCACGTCCATAATTATTATAATTGGACGATGCAATATTTACTTCAGGAATGATGCTGATCCTGTTGGACGAGTTTGATGATTTAACATCACAAGTTTATTACTTTTTTCTGCCATTAACAAAACTTGCATCAATTCTGAATACTTTTGGTATCCAGTTGCCCGGTATTGTTGCTGAAAGATTACGTTCGCGGGAAGCAATGTTTGGAGAGTTTTTTCAATCATATCATAATCCATTATCCTCTCTCCACATAAACTCGATGTAATTCCGAATAAAGCGGAATTATATTTGCGGACACTTTTGTAATCTTGAAACCGGAGATTCAACCACTCATGTTTTATCTTTGGTAAGATCACATATTTCTGGTGATCAAACATATTTTGAGTGCTTGCCAAAGATCTGCAGGATATTCTTTTGTAAGATATTCATCTTTTAAATCATCATGGATATGGTGGAATAAAAATACCATGGCTTTCGCCTTTCGTCCTCTGAAATTATTTTTGACTTTTAAATGGTATCAAAGAGTCTTTTTTTCCTTTAAATGCATCTGTGATGCAACTGCCTATCTTAAATAATTGTTTCTAGATACATCAAGGGCAGCAAATTTGAGTTTCTCCAAATTTGACATGATAACTGTATAACATGAAAATTATTTTAACATTAATTTAATGAAATCAATTTTAGTTTTAAATTAAATTTTGATAAAAGTTTAGAATTTGTAAGCATAATAAACCATAATTTAAAATAACGGTATTAAATAGAAATTAAAAGACAATAATTTAATACGTATAATTTGTCTTTAGTACAAATTTTATCATAAGTTCTTCTGGAATTTTATCATCAAATATGTTCTGGATATTTGTGAATATGGTATGATCTGAGGTGACATAATCCACCATATGACCATAAATCTTTTTGAGGTGGCAGAGCCTACCATATGATCTGAGGAGACATAGTCTACCATGTGATCATTATCGTTTGAGGTGGCAGAGCCTACCATATAATCGTTGATCGTAAAGGTATAGCCTCCATAACGATCGGTTTGGGGAAGGCAATGCTTATCATCCCAACATAACAAATAAACTGAAAAAACATAACATATCATCTCAAAATAGCATATAAATAGAGAAGGCAGAGCCTATCTGTCCGTCATCATAAAATAAATTTAATCATAAATTAAACCCCACCTTTCCGGTATATGGAACCTCTCCTTTTTGGTATATGATTGGATCGGTATATGAACAGTGTCAATATAGTCGTGCTGATAACGTGTTGTGAAATATTAATTGTAAAAAATGGGATTATATATGTATATATATGTATTTCATATATTATATATTATTTTAGTGGAAAGAGACGTGAGAAATTTTGGAAAGAAGTAAATTATTAAAAGCTTACATAAGCATGTCTATATATAAACATAGTAAGTAAGTCAAACCGACCTAAGTCGGTAGAAGTAATAGTAAGAAAATAATTAATGGATAATTACAAAATATTATAACAGTTAGAACATGAGATCGATTTATAGAGTTATTAATTTATAAAAAATGATAATTGAATCAAATTATTAATTTGGACCCAAAATTATATTAATTTATTAAAATTATTAATTAATTTAAATATTAATTTATTTAAATATTAATTTATATATATTTAATTATATATAGATTTAATTGTAAACGATAGCTAGATAAACATGGTATCTAAATGATTTGAACGTGTAAGCATCCATATATCTCTGAACGACAATGATTCAAAATCTAGTATTCGTATTATCACTAGTATAATTCGGATATATTGCGGCTAGTATGATATTGTAGAACACAGGCTAAACATAGATACCCAAACTGTGGAAGAGTCAAGTTTAGATGAGGGATGGCAAGAGGCATACTCAAAGGGGAGATCCGGAAATGGTACTGGAAAGAAATTCAGACAAAGGCACCCTGAGCTGAAAAATAGAATGTCGCTTAGTAGAAATCTCAATGGGAGGCAGGATGTTCAGCAACAGTATATATCTTCTCCCTTGCAGAAAAAAAACTCTAAGAGACTCCCTCTCTAAGTCATCATCCCATAGGACTCTGAAGAATGCAGAGATATATGTCAGTACAAATAAAACTAAGCCACAGTTAAAGGCTTCTGGTTCTGCTGCTGCAACCAATACTTCTTTGGCTTCAAAGTCTCTCATATAAAGAGGTTGCTTTGGCACCACCAGGTACAGTTCTGAAGCCAATTTTAGAAAAATTAGAACAGAATTTGGAGAGAACTGAAACTCAGATATACAGGATTTCAAGTGCTATTATAAACTCAGAGAATATCAACGAAAGAGAGAGAGTTTGATAAAGATATTCTTTATTTTTCTTATTAATGAAACTGTACAAAATAGAGTATATATACATATATTGTATACTACGTTAACCGATTCAAAACTAAACCAATATATACACTCTAATAGTCCCCCTCAAGATGAGATGTATATGTTGTATATACTCATCTTGGACAGCAAATGAGCAAATTGATGAGGGAACAAGGCCTTAGTTAGTATATCTGCAACTTGATCTTCAGTTCTAACATGAAGCATCTTCATCAGACCTTTATCCAACTTCTCCCTGATTGTATGACAATCAATCTCAATGTGCTTTGTGCGTTCATAGAAAACTGGATTAGTTGCTATATAGATCGCTGCAGTACTGTCAGAAAACAGAATTGGAACTGAGATTGTTATCCGTAGATCTGACATAAGATTGGATAGCCATACCATTTCACATGATGCCAAAGCCAATGCACGATATTCTGCTTCAGCAGACGATCTGGAGATAGTAGGTTGCTTCTTTGATCTCCAAGAAATGAGAGAAGATCCCAAAAAAAAAAAACCTGTGGTAGATCTCCTACTATCTGGACATGATCCCCAATCTGAATCAGCAAAACCTTTCAGAGTGAGATCTGATTCTGCAGAGTAGAAAAGTCCTTGTCCCACTGTGCCTTTAATGTACTCCAATACTTTGTACACTGCTGCAAGGTGAGCTGTTCGAGGTGCGGAAGAGAACTGACACAGCTTATTCACAGCAAATGTAATATCAGGGCGAGTTATTGTCAAGTACATTAAACGTCCCACTAAGCTTCTATACATCTCTATATTTTCCAATAGTACACCATCTCTTTTAGATAGTCACAAATTTGGTATCATAGGTATAGAAGATGGTTTGCAATCCAACATTCCTGTAGAAGTAAGTAATTATAGAGCATATTTCCTTTGACAAAGAGAAATACCTTTAGAAGTACGAGCAACTTCCAAACCCAGAAAATATTTCAATGGACCAAGTTCTCTCAACTTGAAACTCTGTTTTAAAGCTTCAGTTAATTGTTGTGCTGCAGTTTCAGTAGTGCTAGATATCACAATATCATCAACATATACTAATACTGCCAGAAACTCACTGCCAATGCTCCTGACAAACAATGTGTGATCACCATGCCCTTTAGTAAAACCCAACTGTAGTAAAGAATCTGAAAATTTGATAAACCATTGTCGTGAAGCCTGTTTGAGACCATAAATTGATTTCTCCAGATGACACACAGCATTTTTAGGCAAAACGTCCCCCTTACTATCAGCATAACCTTCTGGTAACTTCATGTATATATCCTCTTTCAAATCTCCATTCAAAAAGGCGTTGGAAATATCAAGCTGATTAAGAAACCATTGCTTAGATGCTGAAACTTTCAATAGCAATTTCACATTTGCCATCTTTGCAACAGGAGAAAAAGTTTCATTATAATCTAAGCCTTCCTTCTGAGTATAACCTTTGGCAACCAACCGTGCCTTGTATCGCTCAAGACTTCCATCAGCATGAAATTTCACAGTGAACACCCATTTACAACCAACAGCTCTCTTTCCAGATGGTAAACTAGTGATTTCCCAAGTACCTGTTGTTTCCATCGCATCAATCTCCTTATCAATTGCTCCACACCATTCTTTGGAATTCTTTGCCTCAGTATATGATTGAGGGATTGGAATTTGAGAAATGTTATTGATAAAAAGCATATGTGATGGTGAAATTTGTGAATAGGAGATAGAAGATGAAATGGGATGATTGACTTCATTAAGAGAATAACAATGATAGTCTTTTAAATGAGATGGTTGTTTCCTAATGCTATGAGAAGAAATTTGTGTTGGTGGAGAATTTTGTGGTGAAGGAAGAGAAGAAGGAATAGAATTACCTGAAAGCAAAAAATCCAATGGTGTATCATCACTATTCTTCTGTGCTGATGCCAATGGAAATATATCTTCATGAAATTCAACATTCCTGGATATAAACACAGTATTATTCTCCAAATCCAACAATTTATATCCTTTAAAACCTGCTGGATATCCCAGAAAAACACATGCTCTCGATCTTGGTTGAAATTTGTGTCTTTGTTTAGGAGATGTAGAACCATAACAAAGACATCCAAAAGTTCTTATCTGAATATAATCCGGTTTCTTTCCTGCAAGTAACTCAAAAGGTGTTTTGTTTGAAAGTAATTAACTTGGTGTTCTGTTAATAAGAAATACTGCTGTCAATATACAATCTCTCCAGTAGGACAAAGGCATGTTAGACTGAAATAACAGAGCCCTAGCCACATTAAAGATATGTTGGTGCTTCCTTTCTACCACTGAGTTCTGCTCTGGTGTCTCTGGGCAAGAATGATAAGAAACAATCCCTTTCTCTTTGTAAAATTCTGTAAAACCCAATTCCTTTGCATTATCTGACCTTACATATTTTACTTTAACATTGTACTGATTTTCAACTTGTTTGATGAAAGCAGGAAACACTGTTATCACTTCATTCTTTGACTTGAGTAAGTAAACCCATGTTGCTCTAGAGTGATCATCAACTATTGTCAGAAAATACTTAAAACCTTCCACTGTTTCCACTGAGAAAGGTCCCCAAATATCTATATGTAATAGCTCAAAAGTCGATTTACAAATATTATTTGTAGAGGAGAATGACAACTTCCTCTGTTTGGCTAAATGGCAAACATGACAATAAGCTGCCTTTTTATTCTTATGTCTACTAGTTCCCAAATCTTCAGATATAACATCCAATCTTTAGTAAGAAGGATGGCCAAGTCTCTTGTGCCACATATCAACATCCACCATTGCATTCACTGATACTGATGGCGATTGTTTGTCAAGCACATAGAGATTTTCAATGCGTCTACCTTGTCAAATCATCAACCCCCTAATAGGATCCTGTATTTCACAACAAGTAGAATCAAAAATCACTCTGGAGCCAAGATCAGTTGTCAACTGACTGATACTAAGCAGATTAAGTCTGAACTCTGGAATAAACAAAACATTTTTCAGCAGAATGTCTTTGTTTATCTTGATAGTTCCCACTCCACTAATTTGAACATGTGGTCTTGTAGGTAGATTCACATAACTCACAACAGAAGTATCTAAAGAATGAAATAGATTTCTATCATGAGACACATGATGTGTAGCACCAAAGTCTATCACCCATGTGTCATTAGACAATGTGTGTTGTGAAACTGTCAATATTCCCACAAAGCAATAAGTTGAAGAGGAAAATAAAATACCAGAATGATCCAAAGGAGATTGTGATGTACTTGCTTCAATTGGACTGGAAACAGATGGATTCTGTAACTGAGAACTGAATAGAGCAATGAAATTTTGAATCTGGTCTTTGGAGAGATTTCCAATGAGACTGTTGAGAGTATTAGGTATCTTATCTGGAACCTGAGCAGTAACCTGAGCTGTGATAGATTGAGTACCAACATGTGGCTTAGTAACCTTATCACCAGACTTTCCTCCAGGAGTGAAACCTGGTGGAAAACCATGTTTCTTATAGCATCTTTCTGCTATATGTCCAACTCTGTTACAGAAAGAACAAATAGGGCGACCTTTATTTGGTCCATTCTGAACATACATCACCGCAGGAAGCTCTACAACAGAAGGAGTTGATTCTGAAACTTGTAAAGCAGCAGAAGGATTAACAACATTCGAGAATCCTTGTTGACTATTATCTTGATCCAAGATATTGTAAACTTCTGCCAAACTAGGAAGAACTTTCTTAGCAATGATCTGTCTCCTGACAATTGCATATGATTCATTTAAACCAGCAAGAAATTTCATTGTCTTAGCTCTCTCAACTTTCTGTTGCCAACGAATAGCTTTCCCACAAGTACAAGGATCATCCATTTCCTCTGCATTATCTAGTTGATCCCACAGAGTTTTCAAAAGAGTATAGTATTCAGATAGAGACATAGACCCCTGACGAAGATCCTGAATCTCTTGAGTCAGATTGTAAGTTCGTGGTAAATTAGTCATATGAAATGACTAAACAAATCACGCCATATATCTACAGCATCGTCAATGCGCAAGATACTGCGATATATCTGAGAAGAAACTGAGTTCAACAACCAAGATTTTACCATGCTATTGCATCTATACCACAAACGAAAATTTCTATCCGTTTCTAAAGGACGAATCAGAGTTCCATCTATGAAGCCTAGCTTCTTCTTAGCATCTAACGAGATTTTCATAGCAACACTCCAATCACCATAGTTCTTTTCATCTAAGCGTTGAGAGATGATGTTCAAACCTGGATGATCAGCGCTATGTATGAAGAGTGGAGATTGAGTTGGATCTTCCATTTCCAGAGAGAATCCACCTTTCGAAGCTCCAGTGATTCGAGATCTTACATCTGGAGGAGAATTCGGAGGTGAATCTGAAGGAGAATCGATCACAGCAGCAGATCGAGTTGATTTCAGAGCTTTGTTCGTAGCGGAACTTGTTGTAGCCTTGGATCGGGTTGATCGACGAGATAATTTCATGAGAGACACCATTTCTAATCAAACTGAGCTTGAGGAAGCAGAAATTGAGCTTGAAAATGGTGAAAACGAAAGTAAAATTAGGAAATCAAGAAGAAATTGAGCTTGATGGCTCTGATACCATATTATAAACTCAGAGAATATCAACGAAAGAGAGAGAGAGTTTGTTAAAGATATTCTTTATTTTTCTTATTAATGAAACTGTACAAAATAGAGTATATATACATATATTGTATACTAAGTTAACCGATTCAAAACTAAACCAATATATACACTCTAATAAGTGCGTCCATAAAACCTAAGTAACATAAAGCGGAAATGATCGAGTACACATAAGTAAAACTTATGGACACGTGAAACGTTTTTTTTTTTTAAAATAAGAAATTGGTACTTGTTGGAATTTAATATCTATATATATAACTAAAATATAATAAAAACACTAAAATTACGTTGAAAACACAAATCCAATAAATAGTAATAATAAATTAAACTAAAATTAAAATAATAACCATTTAAATCAAACATATGTATTTTATATATCTGAAATAAAATTGAACTTCTATTTTTTTATAATTACTTTTTGGAGAAAATATAATATCAATAAACAAAAGCCTACATAGCAATTCCAATGCTGAGTATTTTTCTTAATGTCCCATAGTGAGTTCTATTTCTTGATGGGATACGAGATATAACTCAGCAGTAGCGTGTCACCTTGGCATGGTAGAATTCATCAGTGCATGTATTTTCAAATTATGGTGTTTAGGAAATGTGTTTTCGAGAGTTTCAGTGTTTCCAAAACTGTAATTTTCCAATAATGTGGATGAATCTTTACAGGCAGTCCCTAAGCAATTTGAAAGGAAGTCACATATCATAAAGTTAAGAATTGCAGTATTGATTCTCTCCACATCAAATTCCCTATTTTCTTTTCTAGATTCCATTTCTTTTTATTTTATTTAATTATACTCTGTCAAATTTGGTGGATAACATCCATAGGCTATGCAATATATTAATTTGGGGCTTGACAAAAAAGCCATTCAGTTACCACCTGATGTTCTTATTCAAGTTGCCGCTGAGAATATCTTTATCATTATTGGACAACCAGTGATATCGAGATGCTAAAATCTCCTATCAATAGGAGCAGTCATGCCGAGAGTTAAGAGACAATCTAGAATTGTTCGTTGTCTTATCATTGAAGGAAGAAGATTCTTATTTGTTTTTTCAACTACAGAAGAATTGGTTATGCGTCGAGGTTTATAGGCATTTGCAAAACGATTTCTGATTCTCCAAAAATGGACCCTAATGATGAATCAACTGCTCATACGATTCCTCTCTTTTTGAATTCAGATTTGCATATTCTCTTTCGATATCTTAATGAAAGGGTAATGACTTATATTGGGTGTGGAATTAGGAAATTCATGGAAGTAGACTATATAACCCTGAAGCCGTAATTTGTATGGCCTATTTGTGTGTGAGAATCAATTGGAACATAGATGAGCCTCTAAGATTTTGAAGAAATTTTCAATTTTCCTCAGGAGTGAATACTCTTTTGTCTCAATTATGAGCGTTAAGAGGATTTTTGAGGTCTATGGAATGTTGACTCATGGTACTAGAGCATGTATCACACAAAATGTAGGACCTGAAGATTACCCATATGATAATGATGATTGCAACGATTACCAAGTGGTATGTAATTGTGTGCTGCCCTCAATGGTGATGATCACAATGATGTGGAGCCACTCAATACCATGGAGATAGGAGGAGACTCAAGGATTAAATACTCATATACTGACATTATTAATGGGCTTAATCCCAGCTGAGACATCAACTTACCCATGGTGAATTGGTATGATGATTTCTTACCGTTGCTTTGCCCAAACATCCTCGTAGTTAGTTAAACATGGTGATTTCTTAGGAAACGTTCCCTGCAATCATCATTGAGATGAAACATATCTTGGGGTCTTCGAGCTTTGGCTGCTTTTTCCTCATGTGAGTACCACGATTCCAGACAGCCATATAGATATCCCCAATCTCACGCATGTTGTCATCCCTCTGCCAGAACTATATTTGCATGATACCATGACTCCATGCTTCAACAAAAGAAGTCCCTCCAGGAAAACCTTTCGCATGCTCAGCAAAGCTTGTGTAACTCATTGGTGAAATCTGAAAAAGAAAATTTGAATTAGTCTTATTTGTTTTGTTAGTCCTATTTTCTTTATTTCAGTTTGAATAAGTCATCATGTTTAATAGGAGTTGAAAACGTGAGGATTAGCACTTAGCTTTATGAATATGCTTAGTTGAGTTTCTTTCGTTTTCAGTTGTAAGGTATATTTAAGAGACCATCTTTGCAAGTTTAATTATTTGAACTATCAGCTCTGTTTTGTCTCTCTTACGACTCATTTAACAAGTGGTATCAAAGCCATTAACAAGCCTGTTACGTGAGAGACAGAAAAACATGAGTGAGAGAGATTCACTGATCATACCAAAATTTGATGGTGACTGTGAGCATTGGGCAATGATTATGGGGAATTTACTCAGATCAAAGGATTGGTGGGATCTCATTGAATCTGGGAGTACATGACCTGAAAGAAACGTGAGTTTGACCGAACTACAGAGGACGGAGCTGGGGGAGAAGACGGTCACATGTCATAAGGTGAAGAATAACTTGTTTGCATCCATAGACAAGAAAATTCTTAAGACAATTCTGCAGAATGAGACTTTAAAGGATCTATGGGAATCGATGAAACAGAAATACCAAGGAAATGATAGAATTCAAAGTGCACAATTACAGAGGTTGTGCAGAAACTTTGAGTTGCTCGAAATGAAATATGGAGAGAAAATTACTGGGTATTTCTCCAGAGTAATGGAAGTAGGCAATATTGGTATAATTAATGTTAAACTATAGTTAGATTTATCTACTGTAATCAATAGGTTCATGTATTTTCATTGTCTCTTGAGGTTCTTATCTCTTGAGATTCTGACATTCTACCTATATAATTATGTGTATAATGTTGTTAATGAAATCATCAGTTCATCAGTTCTTTATTGTATCAGAGTTCCTGATCCTAATCTAGCTTTTCTTTCAAGTTTTTTTTGGTTTCTTTCTCTCTCTCTCGGTCCTGTCTCTTCGTTTCTTTCATCCTTTCTGTTCTTCATTTCCTTCATTTCTGTTCCTTCGTAATCATATAAAAAAACTCCTCAGCAACCTCGGTTGAATCCACCATAATCTTTAATGTCTTCAACCGTAGCGCTTCTCTAATATCTCTTAACATTTCCAATATTAATAAATTAAACCCATCAAACTTCATCACTGGGAGACTACATATCTCTTCCCTTCTTGAAGCACTTCACTGGTTCATCAGTGATGAAGATCACACTCCGGCATAGATGATCACACTGATGACAGGCAACATTACACCAAATCCAAATTTCTTGGCTTGGAAACGACAAGACAAGCTGCTGTACAACTCTCTTCTTGGATCACTCTCCTTTGCGGTTTAACCAATTGTTGCGAGAGCCAATACTTCTCGTGAGATTTGGCAATTGAAACAGCAGCTCAAAAGCATCACCAAAGGAAACAAGACAATTCACGAGTACATGAGAAACATCATTGAAAAAACTGATCAATTGGCGCTGCTTGGTGCTGCACTGAAGCATGAAGATCTTCTTGATGTTATCACTGATGGTCTCGGAGAAGACTATAGGCCATTGTTGAGATGGTTAACGGCAGAGATGTACCAATTATGTTTGATGCGCTACATAAGAAACTCATTAATCATGAGATTGCCTTGAACTCTATGGAACCTCTGCTATATATGTTCCTGTCATGGGAAACACGGTGAAGTTTCGTAATCAGACTCATCGTGGAGGTGTTTCTGGTTCTCGTGGAGGATTCTCTCACTCTCGTGGTGGCTTTCGTCCATCATACCCTTACCTAGGCAAATGTCAAATTTGTGGAGTACATGGCCATGGAGCAAAGCGTTGCCCTCAATATCAACCATCACAAGTTTCACCCATATGGAAGTTTTCCGTATCGTGGTTATGTGCCTTCCCTTGCACCACATCTACCTCTTCCACTACCACAGTGGCACCATCAGGCTCCCCACACAACCACTAGCTCACCTGATCTCTCTCCATGGTTTCTTGATAGTGGCGCCTCACATCATATCACTAGTGACTTAATTAATCTCTCACTTCATGCTCCGTACAATAGGAGTGACACTGTGCTGATAGGAAATGGCTCCTGTCTCCTAATAACTCATACAGGTTCTGCTATTATTGCTCTCAAAACTCATAATCTTAATGTCAATGATGTTTTATGTGTTCCGGAGATGAAAAATAATTTAATCTCTGTTAACAAGTTTTGCAAAATAAATTACGTCATTGTTCAATTGTGTCCTTATGATTTTCAGGTGAAGAATCTCAGCACCAGGACAACATTACTCAGCGGAAAGGCTCATGAGGGAGTGTATGAATGGCCGATGAAACACACACCCTCTCAAACACCTATCTCCACTTTTCCTTGAATAAAAACCTCTCTCGAACTGGCACTCTCATTTAGAACATCCAAATCCTCAAACTCTCCGTCATATGATTTGTACTTTTTCTTTACCTCTTTCTTCTTCGTTATCGTCTTATTTAATATGCAACTCTTATTCTAGTGATAAAAACCTTTGTTCTAAAAATAGGTCGCCTAGGCGCTAGGCGAAGGTCGAACGCCGCAATTTTCTTAAAATCGGTTCCGATTTTGTTTTTTTTGAAACAATTAAAAAAAAAATTCAACTCAAAATTGTTTTTTTGGTTGAAATTACTAGTTTAATTACTTTAATACTATGAACAAAATTATTTTCATGTGTATTTGGAACTTTAATTGTATATTTTAAATATATTTATGATGAATGTTATTTTTGTGAAGTAAAAATTTAAAAATAATCTAAATACTTGAAAGATATTTATAGTGACAAGTTTATGAAACTTTAAATGTTATATTATATCAAAGTTATAAATTTAGTGAGGATTTATAAATTAAAATAAGTTAAAAATACTATAAAAACTCTAAAACTAATCTCTCATTAATCCCCGTTTACTCCCCGATTAATCCCCTAGCCGCTACGCCCCCTCCCCCCGCCCGACTAGCGCTATTATTTTTTCTGACGTTTGGACCTCAATGATTCTTTTCGTTGATGGTTTCAAATACTATGTAATTTTTGTTGACCATTTCACTCGATACTCTTGCGTTTATTCTCTCAAAACCAAGTCCCAAGTAGCCCAAATTTTTCCAACCTTTAAACACCTTGTCGAAAACCGTTTTAAAGCACTAATGACAACCTTATATTCTGATAATGGTAATGAATTTATTGCTTTACGACAATACCTTGGCAAACAAGGCATCTCCCATCTAATAACCCCACCATATACTCCTGAACATAATGGTTTAGCTGAATGACGACACATGCATATAGTTGAAACAGGGCTTGCACTCCTTTCACATGCGGGTATTCCAACAACATATTGGACGTACTCTTTTGTTGTCGCTGTTTATCTAATCAACCGTCTTACTACTCCGAACCTTCCTCATTTATCTCCCTTTCAGCTTTTTTTCCAAACAGTCTCAAACTACAACAAACTCCGATTCTTTGGCTGTCTTTGCTATCCTTGGCTTCGGCCTTATGGCCAAAATAAGTTTAATGCTAAGTCCACACCTTGTGTATTTATGGGATATTCCTTAAGTCAGAGTGCCTTTCTGAGTCTTGATATTGCTACTTCTTGTATTTGTATCACTAGACATGTTGAGTTTCATGAGTACGTGTTTCCATTTATCACCTTATCCAAACAGTCTTCTACCCCCTCCAACTTTTTTTGACACAGTTATAGTATCCAATGTTACTGCATTTCATTGGCTACTCGTGGTGTATCCGTGCTCAGCTCTTCTCATGCCATAATCATGACATCACCATCAACATCAACATCAACTCTGGTCTCCTCTCCTACTATACTTCCTCTGTTGCCAGCTAAATCATCATCTGCTTCTATAACCATTCCTCTGACCCCATCAGTGTCTGTGACATCTCCGAATCTTCCACCAGTAATCTCACCGGATGTTGCTGCTCCACAGTCCATTTTAACTCATTCAATTACTACCAGGTCAATAAATAATATTTTCAAGCCAAAAACTAAGTATGGGCTCATAGCAGTAGTAAAGGAAATTGAACAAGAAAATCATACACAAGCCTTGATGGATAAGAAGTAGCGCAGAGCAATGAATGATGAATATGATGCTTTTGCTACTAATGATACCCTTTAATTGGTTGACAGGGCAATGACAAAGAACATAGTTGGATCAAATGGGTTTATCAGATAAAACGGTTACCAGATGGAAGTGTTGAGAGATATAAAGAAAGACTAGTTGCCAAAGGTTTTCATCAACGTCCTGGAATTGGTTTTCATGACAACTTTAGTTCAGTCATCAAGCATGCTACGATCTGGCTCATTCTTGTCACAACAGTTGCGCGAAACAATTAGATGTCAACAATGTTTTTCATCAAGATCCTCTTGAGGAAGAAGTTTACACGCAAAAATCCCCAGGCCTAGTTGATTAAGATCACCCTCGTCATATTCTTAAACTCAAGAAATCGGTTTATGGACTTAAACAAGTTCCTCGAGCTTAATACACTGCCCTCAAAGAATGTATTGTTGGTATTGGTTTCAAGAACTCTCTTGCTGATGCTTCCTTATTTGTTATACACACAGGGATACAATTTATCTATGTACTTCTGTATGTTGATGATATTATAATTACTTGTTCCTCTATGGCTGAAATTTCTCGGGTCACAAATCTTCTGCCGATAATTTTTCTCTTAAGGATCTTGGTGATCTATCATACTCTCTAGGTATGGAAGCTTCTCGTACATCTGCTGGTCTTCTTCTAACTCAACCAAAATATATTACATATCTACTTCAGAGGACAAAATGGCTAACTCCAAACATGTTACTACACCTATGGCTTCATCGGCTACGATTACTCTAACGATAGGAACTGTTCTTGTTGATCCGACTGAATATCATGCCACCACTGGGAGCTGACAGTACCTAGGCTTGACACATATAGACATAACATTTGCTAGAAATCTCGATTTCTCAATACATGCAGTGTCATACTTCAGTTCATTGGGATGCAGTGAAATGGGTGCTTTGTTACTTGGCTGTTACTCCAACTAAAGGTAATTTCTTCTTGGCCAGTTAAGCCCTCAGTTTTCATGCTTACTCTGATGCGGACTAGGCTAGGTGTAAAGATGATTATCTGTCGATTGGAGCATATATTGTTTATCTTGGTAATCAACCAGTGTCGTGTTTTTCTATGAAACAAAGTGATGTTGCTGGATCTTCTATCGAAGTTGAGTATTGTGTATTGATGGAAGCTGGATCAGAGGTCTAATGGATTACTTATCTTATGGCGGAAATTGGGTCAAATTCCACGATAATACCTACTATCTACTGTGATAATCTTGGAGCAACATTTTATCGGCTAATCCAGTTTTTCATTTGAGAATGAAACATTTAGCGCTTGATTATCATTTTTTATAAGAAAGTACAAGACAAGATTCTCCGTGTCTCACATATTAGTTCCTCTGGTTAACTCGCTAATGCCTTGATGAAACCTTTTCCCTGTGCCCAGTTCCTTGAGTTAACTTCCATGATAAGACTCTCTTCTAGGCATCCTTCTTGAGAGGGCGTATTGGTATAGTTAATGTTAAACTATAATTACATTCATTAATTGTAATCAATAGGTTCATGTAGGTTCATTTCCTCTTGAGGTTCTTGTCTCTTGAGATTCTGGACTTCTACTTATATAAATATGTGTATCATATAGTTAATGGAATCATTAGTTCATAACAGTTATTCAGCCAACAATATGCAGAACTTAGGAGAAGACACGCCTGACTCTAAGGTGGTGGAGAAAATTCTAAGGACCTCGGTGGAAAAATTCACATATGTTGTATGTGCCATCGAAGACACAAAGGATATAAGGGACATGACAATTGATGGGCTGCAAAGTTCCTTAATGGTGCAGAAGCAGAGTATGAGTCAACATGTTAGAGAATAACATGCTCTAAAGGTAGAAGGGCAGTGGAAACAAGGCAGATTTAACATCAATAAAGAAATGATTGAATGTTACAAATATCACAAAATGGGGCACTACAAATCGGAGTGCCCAGAGTGAGAAAAAGAAGCAAATTATGCAGAAATGGAGGAATATATGGTTTTGATGGCACATGTTGACGTGACTTAAGATGAAATTGAGCAGGTTTGGTTCCTAGACTTGAGCTGTAGCAATCATATGTGCAGAACAAGGGATTCATAGACTTTGATGAATTTCAGACAGAACGTCAAGCTTGACGATGACCGAATGATGATGGTAGAAGGAAAAGGAAGCTTGCGTCTGGAGATCAATGATATTACGCAGGTAATCACATATGTTTACTTTGGACCGGGTCTAAGAAACAATCTGTTTAGTGTGGGACAACTGCAACAAAAAGAGCTTAGAGTGATTATGGAAGATGATGTGTGTCAGATATAGCACAAAGAGCAAAAAAAGGTTGATTATGCATTCGTCCATGTCTAAGAACAAAATCTTTATCATTCTAGCCAAGGTAAAAAAGGCAAGAGAAGTAGAGGAGACAAACTGTTTACTTGTGACAGTGAAGGTGGAGCAATTGTGGCATAGGAAATTTTGACATTTCAATCATAGGGGATTAAAAATTCTGGTAGAGAAAGAGATGGTGGTGGGTTTGCCTGTCATCAATTTAAAAGAAGCTGAAGGTACATGTGATGTCTGCTTGAAAGGAAAGCAGAACCGTGAGAGTATTACGAAGAGAAGTGAGTGGAAGGGGGGGAGGGGGGGAAGTTCTATATTTTCTAAGGAAAAAATAAAACGACGATGGAGAAAAGAACAAAGGTGGAACGGTGATGAGAACGAAGTAGACGAAGACAAAAATATGAGAATAACGACAAGAAGCAAACAAATGAGGCAAAGAGAACGAAAGAAGCGGAGACAGATGGTGGTGTAGAGGAGAAGAGAACAAACACTGGGAGAGTAGCGACAACGAACGGCGGAGGAGTAAAAAAGAGAGAACAAACGGGAGAGAATAAGAGAACAACAACGATGAGGCTAGAGACACACGATAGCGGACAAACGGACGATGGCAGAAAAATGCCGGCACAAAGACTGACGGCGTAAGAGAAGAGAGAATGAAAACTGGAGATGGGAAGTTTTTAGATGTTTTCAACTTTTGATTTTTTACAAAACTTTTGCTGGGTTTTTGGTGTGAAATGACCTTTTTATAATTTTAAATGACATTTCTTATAATTTTGATATTTACATGTTAAACCCTAAATCTAACATACAAAAACATGAACGGAAGAAAAATGAAAAACAAGGAAAATAAATACTAAAACACTAAATAAAAATATTTACAAATTAGATAAAATCCTAAAACTCTAAAGAAAATATTTTAAAGGTTATAAGAATATTTTTCCCTAAAAAAAGAGATGTTGGGGGTTTTTCTAGGATCAAACCCCTACTTATATAGATATTTTTTGTTAAAGAATGTTCAATTGAAATGCAAAAAAAAATAAATGTTTTACAATGTCTGGACCCAGATTTTGTAGCCCAATTACCTAAGAAAAGAACTTAGTTTCCCGCATAGTTAGGAAGGAACCAGAAGTAAACCTCATAGTTACATGAACCAAATAGTCTGTTGAATTTAATTCCCACGAGCCCAACAACCTTGATGTTATTGTTTTCTTTTTGGGTTCGTGTTAGTGGAGAGAGTTGTAGATTTGAGACTGTTGGGCTAGATCTAGGGTTTCCCATCACTGTCATCAGTTAGATCGTTGAACCTGAGAACCACAACTGGAGAAGGTCCGATGCTAGCTTTGGGTTTCTCCTTCTGATGCTGGAAGCTCTGTTTCTAATTGTTATGTCGATTAGCTTCAACAGAACATCAACAGTTTTGAAGATGTTGCGATGTATTCTATTATTCCTCTCAGCCCATATAGTATAAATCAGCGCTTGCCAAGCTATTAGAAGAAGAATTCGTTTTGTCTTTCCCCCCCCCCCGTTATGCTCTGCATTCTCTTTTGTTAAATCCCAGGATTGAGTAGGTGTATGGCGACACCTGTTGCTTATGAGGCTCCACATGTTCGATGGAAAGGGAATTGGTTGAAGATATGGTTTCTTGACTCATTTGCTGACCTGCAGAGGATGCAACGTGGGTCAATCTGTATGCCCCAGCCTACGATTCTATCTTTTGTTGGACACCTGTTCAGAATAAAAAGCCAGGTGATGAAGTTGTGCTTCCATATTCCTCGTGTATTCCAGACAATCTTATGTTGATTTTAAGAGTTTAGAGTATTAGAGAGTGTTTAATATGATTAGAAAAGAGAGAATAGATGTAATAAGACTTTTTGTATTTTTATTATTATTTTCTACAAAAGCTTTACATGTGTTTATATAGAGATTACAAAGAGGAAGAGAGATGAGTTTGAGTTGGATAACTCGAGGTGTCTAACTCGGATTAGCACCTCAAGTTGCCCACTGTTTGGCTCCTGTTGCTGCAGCGCCCATGCCTTCTTCCTGCAGCGCCCATGCCTCCTTTGCTTCCTCATTTGGTTTAGTTAGCTTGTTTAGTTGATATCCAACAGCTTCTTTTTTTTCTAGTTTCTTATCAACTAACTCTTCTTCTAGTTCATTCACAACTAGTTCTCTCCTTTTTCCTCCTTCTCTTGAGTTAGAATTCTTCTTCTTGAGATCATATATTCCAACACTCCCCCTCAAGATTGGTCGATGGAGATCCTTAAGGCCGATCTTGCCATGAATGTGATCACAAGTAATGGCTGAGCTTGCTTTAGTGAAGATATCTGCTAGTGGATCCTTGCTGGCTACAAAGGCGGTTCTAATGATTTCTTTTTGAATCTTCCCTCTCACAAAGTGACAATCAACTTCTATGTGCTTGGTTCTTTCATGGAATACTAGATTGGATGGTATATGTATTGCAGCTTGATTATCATAATACAATAGCATTGCTTCAGCTTCATGTATCCCAAGATCATCTAGGAGTGTTTTTATCCAAATTAACTCTTTTGTTACCTCCTTCATAGCTCTATACTCGGCTTCAACACTAGATAAAGTTATGACCTTCTGCTTCTTACTCCTCCAAGTCACTAGATTGCCTCCCACAAAGGTGCAAAAACCAGATGTGGATTTTCTATCCTTTTTATCACCAGCCCAATCTGCATCACAATATCTTTGAACCTTTGTGTTTCCATTAACCTTCATCCATATGCCTTTTCCGGGATTGTTTTTTAGATACCTTAGCAGCCTCTTAATCATGTTCCAATGATGCATGGTTGGTCTTTGCATATGTTGGCTCATACGGTTTACTGCAAAGCAAATATCCGGCATTGTGATAGTAAGGTAAATGAGTTTGCCCACCATCCTTTGATACCTCTTAATATCTTCCAATGGCTCCCCCTTAGGATTATCTTGGTAGCCTTCTTCTATTTGGGTTTTAGCCGGCTTGGATCCTAACTTCTCTGTTTCTTCTAAAAGGTCAAGTACATATTTCCTTTGAGAGATGAACATCCCATCTTCAAACCGTGTCATCTCAATCCCTAGGAAATACTTAAGCTCCCCCAGATCCTTTATATCAAAAACAACCTTCAAGAGTTTCTTGTTTGATCTACTCCATCTTTGTCACTTCCTGTGATGATTAGGTCATCAACATAGATCAAGACCACCACTACTCCTCTTCCACTTTGCCTTGTGAAGAGAGTATGATCAGCTTCAGATCTTATGAATTCCTTCTCCAACAGACAAGCGCTTAGCCTTTGGTACCATGCTCTTGGAGATTGTTTTAGCCCATAGATTGCTTTCTTCAATCTACAAACTTTGTTGCCTTCATTATGATATCCTTGTGGTGGATCCATATACACTTCCTCTTCCAAATCCCCTTGCAAGAAGGCGTTCTTGACATCCATCTGCCATAGATCCCACTTCAAGTTCACTGCCACCGAGATTAGGATTCTGATGGAGTGGAGCTTAGCAACCGGAGTAAATGTCTCGGTATAATCCTCCCCATAGATTTGAGTATACCCTTTTGCTACCAACCTTGCCTTCTATCTTTTTATCCTCCCATCACTTGTGTATTTTATTGTATACACCCATCTACACCCAACTGGCTTCTTATCCCTTGGTAAATCGGTTAAGTACCAAGTATGATTCTTTTCCATGGACTTTATTTCCTCTTCCATGGCTTTTACCCATACTCCACTCTCACACGCTTCTTCATATGAGTTAGGTATGGATTCTTTGCTGATTTTTCCAAGAAAAGCTTTATGCTCCATAGGTAAGGATGCCAATGAGCAAAAAAGCTCAATGGGATTTGTGATAGTGCTAGTTTGAGTGTTATCTCCCCCTTGCGATAAGAGAGTGTTGTCACCAATAGGATCGAGATCTAAGTTCGCCGTACACTCATGGCATTCTCTTATCACACAAGAAAGATTACTCGCACTAGACTCTCCTTGGAGCATGGCAGAGTTGTTGTATCCATAGTAAACACGTTGTCGCCTCTGTTTTGTACTTCTTCTTAGAGTTATGATTGGCTCAGTTTCATCTTCCTCAATATTATCTTCTTCTTCAGCTGAATCTTGGTCTGGTTCCATGATGTCCTCAGATGCTATACTCTCTCCTTGTACTTCATCCCTTGTTATTGGCGCCTCATCAAACCGCATCCAATCCATGGATGATGGGACCATACCTTCAGAAGTATCATGATTCTTAGTTCCATAAAATCTTTCTTTTTCATTGAACTTTACTTTTCTAGACACATAGACTCTTCTTGTCTCCGGATTGTAGACCTTGTAACCCTTTTGAGTTGGTGAGTATCAAATAAATACACACTTCATGCTTCTAGGTTCAAGCTTGCTTCTTTGTCCCTCTGGTAGAAACATGAAACATGTACATCCAAAGGTCTTCATATGATTCAAGCTTGGTCTCTTCTTGTATAGCACTTCAAATGGTGACTTATTGTCTAGGTTCTTGGTTGGAAGCCGGTTGATCAAGTAACTTGAAGTCATCACTGCATCTCCCCAATGAAACTTAGGTATTCCTTTGACAATCATGAGAGTTCTTGCTACTTCCATTAGGTATCTATTCTTCCTTTCTGCTACCCCATTTTGTTGTGGAGTGTATGCACAGGATGTTTGATGGATGATACCCAAGTTGTTAAGTAGCTCCTTGAATTGTTTGCTCACATACTCCCTTCCATTATCACTTCTTAAGACCTTGATTTTTGTCTTGAATTGGGTAGAGATGTATTTAATGAAGTTAGTGAATGCTTCATATACTTGATCTTTAGAATGTAGAAGTGTGATCCATGTGTGTTTTGAGTAGTCATCAATGAATGAAACAAAATATTTATATTGATCTCTTGAATTACATGGGGTTGTCCATACATCCGAGTGTACAATGCCAAAAGGTTCATCACAAGTTGTAGATGAAGAGGGAAAGACTTGTCTAGAATGTTTTCCTAATACACATGCTTCACAAACTACTTTTTCTTGAACGAGATTGAGTAAGACCATCTTGAGGACAACTGAACTTGGATGTCCTAGCCTTCCATGCCATAATGGGCTATCTTCAATCTCCTTCTTGCCAAAAACTTACTTATCCGCCTTCATACCAAGAGCTTTTAGGTTTTCTTGTTTATTTGTCTCCAACAGATACACTCCATCCTCCGCCTTCCCTTCTCCGAGCACATGACTTTTTTTAGGGTCCTGAAACTTAACAAAGTCAGTCCCAAACAATTCCACATAATCCAAATCTTTTGTAGCTCTATGAACGGATAAGAGATCGGATGAGAAACTAGGCATGTATAATGCTTTTGTTTCTTTTGTGAAAAGCTCTAACTCCCCTATCCCTTCAATCGGAATTGAGCTTCCATTGGCTATTTGTACATTTCCATGACACGGTTGAAGGTTCTTTAGCATGTCTTGATCCTTGATCATGTGATGAGAAGCTCCCGAATCCACAATGATTATATTCTTCTTTATGGGGTTTTTAGAGCTAAGGAAACTCTTACCGGTTTCTGTGAGTTTGACTAAGCTCTTAATGAGAGCCTCAAACTTGGATCTCCTGACCATATCTTCAACAGGTTGTGCTATTCCCATGAAGGCTCTAGGTCCACTTCCATTCTCTTTTAGCCGCTTAGGCCTCAAGTGTGGATGAAGAGTCTAACACTTCTCCTTAGTGTGCCCCTTCATTTTACAATGCTCACATTCCAACACCCTCTTGTCAAATGTGAGATTCTTCCTTGCAAGATGCGCAGCCTCACTTAGCACACGAAATAGGTCTTTTGATCCTTCCTCCCTTTGTATCATGCCACATACTTCTGCTAGACTTGGCAGCTTCTCAAATCTTAGTATGTGCTTGATGAGATCCTTGTAGGATGCATTGAGTGCCAAGAGAAGTCCAAACACTTGATCTTGGTCACGTCTTTCTCCTAGTTCCTTGGGGTCTATAGTTTGTGGCCTCAATATCTCCAACTCGGCCCACAAGCTTCTATATTCCCCAAACATTTCCTTGAATGACTTCTCCTCTTATTAAAGCTCATTCAACGCTCTCTTCACCTCAAATATCCTTGATATATTTGAGATGTTTCCATATACTCCCTTGAGTATATCCCATAGCTCCTTGGCGGTATCCGAATATGAATATGCCGCCAAGATAGATGGTTCTAGTGAACTTTGAAGTAGTGAAAGAGTGAACTGCTCTTCTTGCTCTTCCTTCTCATTGTATGGTATGGCCTCCTCCTTAAGCTCAATGAAATTCCAAAGTCCTCGGCCTCTTAGAACGGTCTTAGTAGTTTTTTCCCAAAGAAGATAGTTATCCCCCTTTAGGACAACATAGATTGCTACTTTATTCATCTCTATTCTCTAGTAGTAATACACAATCCCAGTTCTTTCACAACTTGAAGATCAACCGATCTCAAGGATATTAATCTCAAAGTGAATAGAACTTGGCAAGATGTATTGCTATAGATTAGAAGATTTGTAAATAGCTTAGAGAGATTATGAAGAGAGTTTAGGCGGTTGGATAGAGAACCTGCTCTGACACCATGTTGATTTTAAGAGTTTAGAGTATTAGAGAGTGTTTAGTATGATTAGAAAAGAGAGAATAGATGTAATAAAACTTTTCTTGTATTCTTATTATTATTTTCTACAAGAGCTTTACATGTGTTTATATAGAGATTATAAAAAGGAAGAGATATGAGCTTGAGTTGGGTAACTCGAGGTGTCTAACTCGGGTTAGCACCTCAAGTTGCCCATTGTTTGGCTCCTGTTGCTGCAGCGCCCATGCCTTCTTCCTGCAGCGCCCATGCCTTCTTCCTGCAGCGCCCATGCCTCCTTTGCTTCCTCATTTGGTTTAGTTAGCTTGTTTAGTTGATATCCAACAGCTTCCTTTTCTTCTAGTTCCTTATCAACTAACTCTTTTTCTAGTTCATTCACAACTAGTTCTCTCCTTTTCTCTCCTTCTCTTGAGTTTGAATTCTTCTTCTTGAGATCACATATTCCAACATCTTCCTCCATGTAACATCTGGTTTGTGATCTTTTACCGACAAGTATATTTTTCCTGTGGAATGAGTGTCTCACATCGCATCATTTAGTCTCCATTCGTAAGTATCTTGATCATTTGATAACGTGATGGTTGAGAAAAGACTCTGTATATTTACTTGTTTTCTGATCTTGCAGGTGGTGTTCTCCAGTGACAATTTCTCCACAAGTCTGCCAAAACTGCCAATTTTGCAATCCCTTGGTGCACATGATTCTCTGCCCCGAGATATGTGCTTAGTCTACCAAAAGGCCTCCAGTTATCCGATCAGTACCTACAGCTTTTGCCATTACCAATTTTCAGTTTAGTCCATTGATAGGCAGTGTCTCTGATTTTCAGTAGCTTGTTTGAAGTCCATGAGTTCTCTGTATTTGTTTTTTTTGGTCCAGAAGTTGTTGAAGTTGTTGAGGATTTCTTTCAAGAACCATGCTACCCAAATTGATTCTGATCTGAAAAATATCAGCCATATTAATTTTAGCATAGAAGCTCTATTCCAATTTACCATGTCTCTTATTCTAAGTCCTTTTTTATCCGTAGTGACCATGTCCCAAGCCACTCTTGCTGTATAGTGTCATTCCATTGTCCCGTTCCATAAAATCTGGTAATCCTCTTTGGACCTTTTTATTATGATAACCATTGACTATTTCTGCCTCAAAGAGATTTTTTAATCAGAAATCTGTCTTTGATAAACACTGTTTGGTTTTTAAGGATGAAGTGAGGTATTATAGGTTTCAGTCTTGCAACTAAAAGCTTTGAGATGATCTTGTGTAGGGTATTACAAAAGGATATTGGTCTGAAGTCTGAGATGATGGTGGCACCTGGTTTCTTTGGGATAAGGGTTATAATTGTGGCATTTGTTTCTGAAGGGAGAAACCCAGTAGTGAAGAAATGATTGATACCATCAGTTACATCTTTTCCGATGATATTCCTAGCTACCTTGTAGAAGGCTGGTCAGATTCCATCTGGCCCAGATGCTTTATTTGGGTTTAACTTGAATAGAAATCTTTTAATTTCTTCAACTTTTGGGAGGATGCCCATTGTCTGTTTAACTGTTGGGGCACCGGTAGTGAAGCATGGACTGCAGCATAGTTGGTGGGCAGGTGATTTATGGCAAAACTGATGGGCACAAAATGGCTTGAAAGTGATTACACGCGAGCTGACGCATTTCCAAGGAGTCAGTGATCATTGCTCCTGTTGCTGAAGAGAAGGCTCTTATGGCATTAAATGAATTCGTCATTTCAGTGACCCTATGAAAGTAAGTGGTGTTTTAATCTCCTAGGCTCAGCCAGTTTATTCTTGATCTTTGCCTAAAATAGTTTTCCTCATTCTGTCTTAGAGTTTTCCACTTTGTCATCATGTCTTTCTCTCTTTGGAATAGTGTTGGAGATGGATTCATTAGAGCTTGTACCTTCACAGATTGAAGTAAAAGATTAGTTTCTATCACTCTGTTTTGAATATCTGAATAGTTCTCTCGATTAAGTGTTTTAGGTCTTTCTTTATGGTTTTTTGGCACTTAGAGATGATAAAGTCAGTTGCTGATAAGTTGAAATTCCAGCTTGAATTCTACCGTGGATAGGAATTTTGGGTGGGTAGTGATGAAGTTAAAGAATTTTAATGGTTCGGTACCAGATACTGGTAGATTATTGGAGACATACTTCCATCCGGGACAGGTAACATTCATAATGTGGTTCAAATTTGGTTCTTTTATGTGAGTTTCTAAGAGAGCACCAAAAATAGGCTTATTATAAGCAAGCCAATCTGCAAAAGGTTTGTGTTTGTTATGGATATTTAGTCTCCGAATAGTACAAAAAAAAATATTTTGTATACATTGGTCAGGGTGGGGTTGGTGTTTGGAACTGTTTGAATTCACTCCCTGGTGTGGGAGTGTGTCCAAACATGGGTTAATTTGGTCATTAGCTGAAAAGTGGTTTGGAATAGGAGGTATGATGATGGTGGTAATATTTGGTGGGTTTGTGAGGTAGTTTGGTTTGACTGGTTAAGTAAAAGGTGGGAGAGTATGTATGGTCTGGTTAGATAGGACTCATAATTTGTTTATAAAAAGAATAAGGTTAATAGGGTCAGATGAGATATCCATAGGGCTGAGCGCTTTTGGTGAGGAGTCAAGGGTAATGGTTGGTGAGAGTTTTTAAAGCATGTGGGTGACGATGGAGGGTCAGGTAAGAGAGGGGGTGAGTGGCTTGGAGAGAGGTGGAATTTGGCTGTGGGACTAGACTCACAGCAGGAGTCGCACAATGCTGGGAAGAGCCAGCAGAATCTGAAAAGGAAACTGCAGCAGGTGTACGGGTCTTTGCCTTTGATTTTTTGTTTGACTTGATTGTCCAAACTGGAGGTTCAGATACCATTGTTTTTCTATTACTTTCTGTAGTGACATTGGTTTTGGTTACATATGGTTTTGATAGGTGGGGATACTCCTAGAGGAATTTGGAGGTGGTGGTGGTGAAGGGGCCTGGGGGAAAAATCTTAGGATATGTCCAATCTCATAGCAGTGTGAACATTTTGGTGGCATTCTTGAGTAATCCACGTTGACAACATTAACCTCTCTATTGTCACGCAAGACTTCAACTGAGGCAGAAAGCAGTTTGTTTAGATCGACTTCTACTTTCACATGAGCTTCTGAAACACTTGCTAGATTCTTCATAAAGTCGTCCATTTCTTTAGGCTCACCTACTAGCCCTGCTATTAAACTGAGCCCTTTCTTGTGAATTAGATCAAAGGGGACTCCTTTAAGATGGGCCCAGATTTAGATGACATCTAATTCAGTTGACATGGTTCAGTTAGCATTCCATTTTTCTGTTAAAAAAATGCATTCCCCAACATACCACAACTTCTTTTCCAGTACCTTTTAGGTATAAATTCATTCGGTATTCAGAGTAACATTGTGTAGTTTGCAGCATTTAAATGGATTTCCATCCTTCTTCCCTTGTCCACTTATGGCTAAGGACTCTCTGGATGTGTGAGTAAGAGGGAGTTTTTCCTTTGAACTTACAGAATATGAATTCTTTATTGATACCTGCTCCTTCCTGGACCACTCCATCAGATATGGCCACTTAAGCTTTCCTTCAGTAGAGTAAGTGACTGGAGCTATCCTTTCCAGAGATTTATCTGCTCTTATTCTTAAGTTTTCAGCCTAAGTTTTTGTTTTTTGATTGACAGGTAGTGGTGTGAGAAGAGCTGTTATGGGGCTTTGACTGTGTCGATGTTTGGTTTTTAACTGCTACATGATGTTTCCCAATCTTGAGTTTCTGCAGGGTGTACTGTTTCTAGCAGTACATTGGTGTGATCCTGAACCAATAGTAATGTCGGACCGGCAATGGTAATTAGTTTTTTTGAGTGGGGGAAGAGTTTACCCTAGTGCCTGCAGTGAATATTTGGGAATGTGTTGACAAATTAGCAATTGGTTCTCCTTTGTGAAAAGTGCTCTGATTTTCAGACCTAGGGTTTGGGTCTTTTTGAGTTAAGGACTGGTTGAAAGGATGGTAGAGGCTGCAGCAGAGATTGCCACAGGTCTAGAGAAATGAATGACTGGGAGGGCGATGAAAACTCTCTCGGGCTCCATTTGAGCAGTTTGAGGTGATTTGGAAGGGGAGGAGAGGGGAGAAAGTGAGGAAAGGGGTGGAAAGTTTGAGGGATGAAGGGTGTCAGGTGGATCAGGGGGAAGAGATGGCAGGCGGAAGAGACTGCTGCCGGTCGGAGCTGGGGGATTCTCGACGGAAGTTTTCTCATCAGGGAACCAGGATTTCACCACCTCCTGAGCTAGGATTCTCGACAGAAGATCTCGACAGAGCCAGAGCTACGTTTTTTCACTGCATTCTTTGAGAAATATGGAATACTCCTTTAGTTTCATAATTTTTTTGTTTCATATTTTTCTTACTGGACTGTTGTTTCTTTATTTTGTAATTGGAATTATTCCAATTGATTTTGTTTTTTCCATATCGGCAGTTCACTTAAACCAGAATGTCTGTTTAGCCCAAAATTGAACTGAATAAATTGAAATATTGAATTTAATCAACTAATTAACCAATTTAAACTGGGATCTAAAATTTCTGTTAATTTCTATAAACTTTCAGTAGCCGAATTGAACTGATTATTTATTCAGTTAATTTCAAGATATCATAAATCGAATTAACTGGCTCGTTTCGGATTTTAGTTAACTGAAATCTTAAATTTGCTTTCAGTACATGCAACACTTAACTTGTAAACATGAAAAACTTGACGAGTTTGGATTCCATATTTCCATCTATGACATGACAACCCAAATTTAACAACATCTTCTCACCTATTAAAAAAGAAGTACGATAATATTTGTTTCCAAACACTATTTGGGAAAATTTCTTTAATGAGATATTATTATCTAAGTAACCAAACACAATTATTTATATATAATAATAATATTAAATATAATTTCGAAAATATCTAATTAAGATTGTTCTCTCTCTTCCTATTTATTTCCAATTAAATAATTAAATCATATTAATTATTTGTACATACTCATTTCTGCTCATTTTAATTTCATCATAAGTTAATAAAATTATGTATACTTTTTCAGATATATTATGATTCAAAATTTTTAAATATATATATATATATATATTATATATATATTATAAATATAGTAACCGAATCTATAATTTTATTATAATATTATTTTAATTATAGTTTCATGTTAAAATTATATTATTCTTAATTTGTTTTTTCACAAAAAATAAATTTTTATTTAAATTTATATCATACATAATATCATTGATAAATGTATTTGAAAATTATTAATTATTGTTACAAATATAGGAAACATTATTAATTATTATCTCTAATTAATTATGAGCATAAATGGAAATTCTGATTAACATTTTAAAATAAGATCATCATTTCATCATCATTAAATAATTTTATTCTACTTTAACATTTATTTGATCTAATTTTCAATTATTTAGAATTCTTAAATAATATATAATTAATATTTTTTTCCTTCACATAATTTTATTTGAAATTGTTTTAAATGGATATATATATATATTACACAATTGATAAAGAAAATAATGTGTTAATTTGACCAATTTTATAATAGAAGTATCAAAATGGACATGAATATGTCTGTTGGCATAAAAATATATACATAAAATCCAACCGAATTGCAAATTTTATCAGATTATGTTCGTGGTTAACAGACTGGTTTACGGCTTACAAATACTAATAAAATTAATATATTGTATACTTGTATAGTGAAATACTTGTCTATAGTTTTAAAATATAATATATGGTTATATAAAAATAAAGTATATTAATTATAATATTTATAAGAAAATGTGATATTTAAAAGTTATTTAATTTTTAAATATTATTAATTTAAAATTTTATATAGAAATTTACATTAAATATATAAATGTTAAGTTTGTAGTCCAACCAGTTAATCTATTAGATATAACGAGATATGCGTAGACAAAATTTCTTTAACTACAAGTTTTACGTGCTGTTATTATAATTCAGAAAATAGTGTATGACATGTAAAACTATCAATTGGGTTGTCCACGCTTATTTTCGACCCATCTAATTTTTTTCATAATAATTATAGATAAATTGATATTCATTTTCAATTAGGTTTAAGCCCATTTTGTTCCAAACCCATAAACGGTCAAGTATAAATGGGATATTTGCAGGTTCCACCATCTTCAAATCCAAATTTAAAATTTAAACGGGTTTAAAAAAATCTAATTTCATGATTTTAGAAAAGAGAGTGAACCTTTTAATTTTTTTCAAATCGATTTTGACCTAAAATTTCGTAAATCAATAATTATATAAGAAAAATGATTATAATTACAAAATTAACATGAATACTTTTAAACAAAAGAAATTGAAATTGTTTAGTGATAATAAAATATATGATTTTGTAAATATATTATAGTCAATATGAAAATATATAGATTAAAAAAATAAACAATAAGAAAATTATAAATTTATATTTAATAATTTACCCACGGTATACGGTGTGTTAGATTCTACCTACTTAAATACAAGCGGAAAATATTACTCCTGACATGTTCCTTTTAGTAATAGCTTAGATTAAAGATCAACATACATTATATACAAAGCATCCACATTCCCAAAACGACGGGACATCCTTTATAATCTACAACAGAACTAGCCACCAACATGGTCGTCAAAGATGCAGACAATTCATTTCTCATCAAAAAAGAAATGCAACGTAGTCTATGTTTTCTTCAATTTCTTGATGTTAGACTTTTCCTTTCCTTGCTTGCTTCCATGTTTCCCGCTGCCTTTTAACATCTTGCGATTGTTCAGGACGTTTCAATCGCTTTTCTTGAGCTGCGAAGTCTACATAATCTCGCTTTACCCCACTCTTTCCTAAAGACTTCTCACTAAACTCTAAGCCACCTTCCTTTGTGGTCTGGTTTGTTGAAACTGTCTTCTGGTATTCGTTTTCTGATTTTTCTTGAAAATCTTCATGCTGGAACTGAAGCTGATTCAATTCCTCAATTGTAGTATAGCCATGAGTCTTGGGTTTCTCTTTTGATATTCTTGGGAGATCATTGTTGTTGAAGTCAGCCGGTGTGTTGGTATTTCTCTCACCTGTGTCTATGGACTTGTCTTTGTTCTCTACAGGTTTGATATGGGATGCAACGGCTGTGTTATCTTCAATAACTGGTTCTGATTTCACAGTCTCTTGAAAATTCAGATTTTTAGCTTTCTTCGATATATCTTTCTCCTTGTCTAGTTCTTCCATTTTCTTATTGCTGTCAGAAAATACAGCCCTTCAGAACATTCAACCGTAGGTTCCTCATTAAATACAGCCCTTCTGTAGATTTAGTTTCTTTGTCTCCTTCATCTGTTTTGGGCAGCGTTACTAAGAAATATTTGAAATCAAGCTATTTTGTGAAACCTTTAGCGGTATCTGCATATGACATAACCCTTATATCTAAATGAGGATAATCATATAGAGAATACAAAAACATAGCTTGCCATACATTGAGAGGATTTCAATAGAATATGTTTTAACACAACGCTAGATGCACACTAACAAAAGGAAACTAGTTAAGCATACCTGTTGGATACACTCTGGTCCATCAAACGATAGTTTACCAATTGCAGAGGTAAAGATACCACACCTGAAAGTTCAATATCAAGTATGTTAAATAAGAAAAGACATTATTTCTTAGAAATAAGGAAATAAGTAAGCTTACCAAATCTGAGTTTTCATATGGTGAGAGTAATGGCTGCAGTTTTGAGGCAGAGGGATTGTCTAACCATGTATCGAGTGAATCCTTCTCAGCCAGAATTATGTTATGCACCAAATCTTTTTCTTTAGATCTTGTACCTGGTGCCGTGATTGTTTCAAGGAAAACTGAATAGCTTAAATCTTAAGCTTCCTTTAACCCTATTCTTTCTTGAGAATAAGGTTAATTGTTGGAAGATAAAACTCATTTACGTTTTGACCTCTTACAACCTAATATTGCTAAATTAAATAAGTAAAAATACCCCAAACCTTCATCTAATAGAAAAGAAAATATAACTTATTAGGTTTTAGACTTCCTACGATGATATGTAATTCCATATCTCGTATCATTACTCCTCTCCTCGACTAGGAGCTTGTCCTCAAGCTCCATTTCTGGATATGTTTATAAGAGTTTGTCAGCGTCCTCCCATGTTGAATCATCTATAGCATATTTCTTCTATTTGACCAGTACTTGCCTATTCCCTCCCCGGATCCTTGCCTTTAGTAGTGCAAGTGGGTTTTTCTGGAACTAACTTTCCATGTAAAATGGGCGGCAATGCAGATTTGTCTAGAGGTCGAGGTCCCTTGTAACCCTTAACCAGCAAAACATAAAAACATCATGTATTTTTGCTTCCTCCGGAAGACGCAAACGATATGAAACAGTACCCACACCGATAGTATCTGATATGGACCATACTATTTTGGGGAAAGTTTTGTAAAGCCCTTCTTCGCTACAGGCAATTGACGATAGGATGAAGTTTGAGCCACACCCAGTCCCCGACACCAAATTCGACAAACCGATGGTGGTTGTCATATGCAAGCTTCATTCTATGCTGAGCCTCAAGAAGTTATTCCCTCGCCAGTGCAAGAAATTCATCAAGTTGTTCCAGTGCCATGTCTACAGCCTCCACTCTTGTACCCCGTCCATTATAATCCAAAAGTCAGGGCGGTTCCCTACCATACACTACTCGAAATGGTGTTGCTTTGAGAACCATATGGAATGAGGTATTGTAACAATTCTCAATCCATGGAAGTAAACTCAGCAATTTCCGTGGAGTGTCGCCCATTAAATACCTAAGGTACATTTCTAATGTTCGGTTTACTATCTCGGTCTGGCCATCTGATTGAGGATGATACGCGGTTGTAAAATACAAATCTGTACCCAGAAGGTGAAAAAATTTCTCCAAAATATGCTTCGAAAGATTTTGTCAAGGTCTGTTACGATGGTCTCCGGAAGGCCATGCAAACGAACAATATCACGAAAAATTTCTTGTGCTACTGTGTTGCCGTGTTAGGATGACTTAAGGCAGTAAAATGAGCGTACTTTGAAAACCCATCAACCACAACTAGAATTACTGTTTTCCTGAGACTTTAGGTAATGCTTTGACAAAATCCATTGAAATGTCATACCAAATTTTAGTTGAGACCCAAAGTGAAGTAAACCGCTGGCTGTAGCGTTTCCCACTTGTTGTTTTGGAAAACTTGACACTCCCGAATAAACTTGTGTACCATTTTCTTCCATCCCTTCCAATGAAACACTGATCTCACTTCCTGGACTAACTCTGATTCGGGGGGGGGGGGGGGGATATAAGCACGTCCTTTGTAAGAAACTAGTCCTTCTCCAACCTCCCATTTCTTTGCCATCTCTCCGCGAATTATCTTATCTCTGATCTCTGAGAGACTAGTTTGATTCTCTACTTCACCCCATAACTTCGCTAAAATTCATGTGTCAGAGATTCTTAGTGCATACGCTGATCCAATGTATTTGTGGAGATGTCGACAATCGCTGCTCCAATAAAACTTAAAACTATAATGATCAGTGCGAATTAGGAATGGTCTTCCACATAAATAAGATCTTCAATGTTTCACTGCCTTAGCTAGTAAATAAGCTCCCTCTCATATCCGGCCAGCTTATTATGTCGCTCTGCGATTTCCAACTATAAAATGATATCCGGTGTTCTTTTTATGAAGAACTGTACCAATTCCACTGCCTGAAGCATCACATTCTACCACAAAATCTTTAGAAAAATCTGGTATGTTAAGACGGGAGCCTCGAACAAAGCATTTATAGGGATGTGAATGCCTTGTCTGCATCCTCGCTCCAAACAAATCCCATCTTCCGTAGAATATTTGTCAATGATGCTGCTATGGTGCTATAGTCTCGTATGAATTTTTGGTAATAACCTGACAAGCCTAAAATCCACGAACTCCACTTGTCAAAATAGGTCTCGGCCAATCCCATACCGCTGCTTTTTTGTCTCATCCACATTCACCACTCCATGGGAAATTACATGTCCAAGATAACCAACCTCTATTTTCCCAAGAGAACACTTGGATTGTTTTAAGAACAGCTTATTTGACCGCAACAATTCAAAAACCTTATGTACATGCACGACATGTTCTCCCAAAGTAGTGCTGTAAATTAGAATGTCATAAAAACATACAAACTTCCTGAGAAATCCTTGGAACACCGAATTCATGAGACTCTGAAATGTGGAGGGGCGTTGGAGAGCCTAAATGGCATAACCAAAAACTCATAATGACAGTGATGTTTCCTAAATGCTATTTTCTGTATGTTTTCTTCAAACATCTCACCTGATGATAAGCGGATGTAAGATCATGTTTTGTAAGATCATGATAACCAAAACTTGTCCTTAACTGTAATCTTATTTAGTTCCCTGAAATCAATTCAAAACCGACACGAGCTATCCGACTTAATAATACGGTAGAGGAGAAAACTGAAGAACTGGGTCGAATAACCCAATTTCTAAGCATCTCAGCGCATTGTCTCTCATTTTCATATTTCAATAAATGTTGATATTGGTAAGGTCGAACAGCCACTGGATCGGTTCCTTGCAACAAATGAATCATATTATTACACTGTCTCGGTGGAGGCAACACTGGATTCGTTTAATATTCCTCCTAGTACATCGGACGTTATTTGGGATATTAATGCTCTTGGCACTTTTCCGGATTTGACTCTTGGCACACAGATTTGATTTCCTTTTTTCCAATGGTTGTAAAAATCTATTCCTCATCTTTGAACCATCTCTCATGTATGCCATTATTACCCATAGTGTTTAAAACTGTCCCTTGTTCTTCCCTTGTGTCTGTTTTGCCATGCCACTGAATCAGCCTATCCCCATGTACGAACTCTATCGTTCCTGCTGGCCCATCCCACATGACTCATCCGAGGACATTCAACCAACGAATTCACAGGACCACATCAAATCCACTCAATGGAATTGCATAAAATAAACAAACTCCCGTATTACTGGCATTCTATCTTACGTGAAAAATAAACAAACTCCCGTATTACTGGCATTCTATCTTACGTGAAAAATAAACAAACTCTCGCGTTAGCTCAAAATTAATGACTGCTGCAATTTCACAAAACTTTTTCACCAACAGCTGCTTAGTATAATGTAAGGTTTGTATAAGAAAAGTTATTGTCATTACTAAACTAACACCAGGGTTTTGGGATTGGTCCATTTATTAAGAATACTTAGCACAATATGCCGCGTCTTGTTCTTTTCTGAATCTAGTCCCATTAGTTTCATACTAGTTGAAAACGAAACCACCCAATACTTGTATGATACTCAAGTTCATATCCCCTTTACTATGCGGGTTTAATAATACGTAGTTTTAGATAACAAGAAACTTAAGCTTTACGGATTCATGAAGAATATAAAATAGGGTTGATTACCAGATTAATACATTAATTACTAAATGAACATAACTTTTTTTAATTACTAGTGTGATTTTAGACATTTAAAACCCAAAAGTACCCTGGAAATGCTTTGTCAAAAAATATTATGAAACTGCCATTACTAAATTAATTCACAAAATTGGTATTTACAAAAATTTCACTACATCCTATGTTACCACAGATTTATTATTTTTACAAAGTTATTTCCATCACATCAGAGTTATTTGAATTTACTCGTTATCATACAATTGTTTAAGTAACTGCATAGTTATTTTAAGCACATATTTATTTTCAATTACTAAAGTTATTTGAATTTACTCGTTACCACAGAGTTATTATAGTGGCCGCAGAGATATTTTCTATGACAGAATTATTTTCAATTATTGCCAAGTTATTTGAATTCACTCGTTACCGCATAGTTATTACAATGGTCACAGAGTTATTACAGTGGCCATAAAGATGTTTTATTTGGCGGAGTTATTTTCAGTTACTACCAAATTGTTTGAATTACCTCATTACCGTAAAGTTATTATTGTAACAGCAAAGTTAATTTCAGTTACTGCCAGGTTTTTTGAATTACCTCATTACCGCGGAATTGTTAACATGATGACAGAATTGTTTCAATTGAGCTGCCGCATAGTTGTTTTGAAAGCATTACCTAGAGACTTATTCTAGTGAGAGAGTTTGGAGAGAGAAAGTTAGAGAGAGAGAGAGAGTTTAGAGAGAAAAAGAGAATTTAGAGAGAGTTAGTGAGAAAGGACTAAGAGATAGAGTTTAGATAGAGAAAAATTGGAGATAGAGTTTAGTGAGAGAAAAAAATTATTGAGAAAAACAAAGAGAATCTTTAACCTATTACAAATATTTTTAAAAATTATTTTTAATTTTAATTATATATATATACATAATTAGTGATGTTATTTTCGATAATAAGTTTGGAAGTTAGACATTTTAAGTTTTTAACTCTCTTGAGTTGAGATACTTTTAAATTGTGGATTATTCTAGTAAACAAGACCGTTAATGTATGCAAATTTCAATATAAAATAACTAATTTTAGATGCTCGGTCCATTTTGCTACAGAAAATAACTAGTGAATATCACTCAAGAAAAAAAATGCATTTATTGCTTACCATGGCGCCAATGGAGAGTAGACGAGGAAGCGGTTGTCAAAACCGTGAAGGTGTATAATGTCTCACCTGCAAGGAAATAAAAAGTAACTGTTAATTCCTATATTCAAAACAGGTGACAAATTCTAATACCAAAGATGGAGGTTATCAATTTTATCAAATTCAGCAGGCCTTTCTAATTCTCCTTCAATTTTAAAATAGGCAGATGTTAAATTTCCTAGTTGATGCACCAGATAGGAAAAGACTGAATCTATAAAGCTTAAAAGTGGTAGGAAAAATATAAAAGTAAGCAATTACAACAGAAGAACTCTTTAAAAATCTGCTAAAATGTTACTGGAGTCTGAAAGTTTAGAAAATATTTTATAATCAATAAATGTTTCAGGATCAGCTTCCAAACGAATATCGACAGAGCTTAAAATGAAAAAGATCTAACATAACAAGATAAACAGTTCACCATCTAACAATGTTCAAGAAAGCGCTAGGCGCTAGTGGGGCGGTGACCCTCCGCCTAGCGCCTAGAACGCCTAGTCGGAGCCTAAGCGATTTTAGGCAGTTTAAGTAATTTTATAATAAATATATATATTTAAATACATATATATTAACATAATATAATATAACATAATAAATTTTTAAATTGAATAATTTAAAATTTTTAAATTATAAGAAGGTGAAGAATATCAATTTTTTGTAATTTTAAGTTTTTTAAATAACATTTTTTATTTTATTTTTATTTTTTATAAAAACATAGATATTAAATAATTTATTAAGTCTGCATATCTCACATAATTCATAACTCATATAATTAGCGTTTAATTTATTTAATTATCGCATATTTTGCTAAATCTAACTATCCGTATAATATAAATCGATATTTTAAAAATTTAAGCGGTCTAGACGTTAATCGGGCGGATTAAGGGGGCCTAGCGCCTAGACGCCGGCTAGGCGGCTGCCTAGACCGCTTTTTAAAACATTGCCATCTGACTTCTACCAATAATCCAAAAGAGGAGCAAATGTCATATGCCATCCTGCAAATGTATAGTAAGGTTGCTCTTTTGAACCTTCCTTTTTGCACTCATAGATAGAACCTTTCAAAACCAATCTCACTGTAAGTTCTTTTCAAGTCTTTTATGATAGCATATATCTGAGCAAAGAAAAAGTACACTTCTAACTCTAGTAACATTATAACAGGAAAGTTGCTGAAAGTTGCTGAAAGTTTATATGAGTTCTGTGATAACAAATCAACTTTCATACACTGATAAATTGTAATAATATTCAGATAGCAATATAACAGCAGCAGATAAAATGGATGAAAACATTTATAGATATCTTATATCTAAAGGAAACATAAGTTAACATCTTTGCACAGATAAAACAAAAATTAGAAATACAAAGAAAGATGAGATAATAGGTACCCTTCAACTGCAACAAAGCACCTATTCTTGGGAAGCAATCGACGAAAAGACGCTTTCTCAGCTACCGATTCAGACCGAGCATTAAACTACAAAATAGATTTCCAAGGCAAACAAAACCCAAAAATAAGTATTGAACTAAAAAACTCACAAACAGATGCATTCAATTACAAACCATATAAACTAAAAAAGAAAAGAAAAAGAATGCTCACTATATTATGGGGACAAAACAGATGCCGATATCTCAAAAACAATTACAAAAAAAACCGCAAAACTGTTTCTAACTACAAAGTTGTTACCATTTTGAAAAGTCTGGTTTATCAGTTTTTTTAGTGAAACTTGGGATTAATCCCCACCTCATACAATGGACAACAACACCATTACCACCAACAACTTGATTGTCTCTTCCGAGAAATGGTATATAAGATCCAGTGGCAACATTGTAAGATGGACGATAACTGATTGCCAAATACAAGTAACAAACTTTAGACAATACAGAGGACTAAAATGGACCATAAATATTGGCACAAAAGTAAAGTTAAGACTGATCTAAGAGAAGAAAACGAGTTGGAACAGTGTGGCGGTGAGAAGTTCTTGGGGCATCGTCTGGTCTTAAGGTGCAGCGAGCCCGACCGCTCATCTTTAACTAGTTTTGGTTACTTAACTGAAATTAAAATTGAAATTATTTCTTAAAAATACTGTGTAAAATAAAAAAAAAGTTTAGAAATCCAGAGCAAAATTTACATTAAATCTGAATAAATTTTAATATTTTTCTGTTTGTTTATATATTATTGAATTTAAAATATGAAATTGAAAAAATAGAGGAAAAACCATATTTTGAACTTCACGAAATTCTCTTGATGTGTCAAAAAAACAAAGTTAATCTGTCATTGATGACACTGTACTTACCAACTCGGAATAATCTGTGTTTCAGTACTGTTTTAATATAACGGCCAATCTGGTCATAAGACCATATACAAAGACTATATTGAATTATTTATTCAAAATTTATACATGTGTAGTGAAGGTGTTAAAAACATTGTGGAGTTTTGGTAGTTAAATGAATTCAACAAACTGAAAACTTTAAAGAGAAAAGAAATCTAACCATTTGCACCAACTGAAAAAGCAGAGTGGAGTTTAAACTTTTGACCGGCGTGAAATACAAAAAGAATAAGATATCCACCATATATCCATTATATGTCTCTAATGTTTTATTGTTTAGATTGTTTTTTCATCCTATAACTCTAAAATTAATTATTTTTAGTAAATATTTTATAAAAACTATACCGACATTCATCATATTTTGTACTCTACAAATATATATTTATTTGATTTCCGTAGAGGAATTTTTTGATATTTTCTATAAAATCCTTATTATCCTTCCATAAACTCTTTGTTAAGTTTCAAACATCTCTACACTATTATAATTGAAATAAATTTTTTGAAACATTGTGTCCAGACATTATATATCTAGTCCCTACATTCAAACACTCACACACACATATATATATATATATATATATTTATATATATTATGTAAATAAAAAATAATTAAACATTTCTTAAAATCTTTCTTCCTAATTTAAACAAATATATTGAGGGAAAAATTTGAACCTCTTTTTAAATTTATTCGATTTTCATTTTAAATTATTGTATAGCACATAGAATAAATAAAACTTTAATTGGATATAAGTTTGGACATTCGAATTTTGGATCCGAATATTGGTTATACATATATTGGTTAATTTTTGTAACCGATCGGGTTTTGTTTTGGTTTGTATTTGGTTTTGATAATTTGTATAAAAAACAGATAAAACCCATTTGGATTTTGACTATTTAGTTGGGTTTCATAACCGAAATATTTGTTCGTTTTATTCCCATTTGGTTTTTAGATTTTATGTCTAAGTTTAAACGAACATATATTACTCAATCAATGAAGAAAAAATTGTGTTTCTTTAATGATCCCACATTGGCTATGAAAAATTGTGTTTCTTTAATTTTTATACAATGTTTAAAATATGAATAATATTTTAAATCTACAAATGAAACAAAAAAATATTTAAAATATACATCAAATAAAAAGTAAATAATGAAAATTACAAGTTAAAATTATAAAAGATATAAAATAAAGAAAGAATTGATATTTAATCAATTGACCCGTGGGTTCAAATCTAGTATTTAAATAAAATGGATCCCAAAAATAATTTTTTCAACACACAAAACTATATTTTTCTCTTCCAAATCCCAAAAAGTATTTTTAAAATTAACCTTTTAACCAAAAAGTTCTCCCAAAATATACCAAATTTTGGGTTTGTACACACTAAATCATATTCAATTTTTTCGATCAACCGAATCGGTTCTATCAAATATCCACTATTAAGTATCATCACAAAAATCCGAAATAGACCACATATCAAAATATGGTGCAACTTAGTGGATGAATTAAATATGGAAGAACCAATGTTATTGGAAGAAACAAAATAAATGATTCATATTGGGGTAAAATTGCCGATTAGTCTAATGAGCATGCTCATTTCATCCTTTGCACAATGAAAATTTGTGCAGAACTTATTTTAACTACATGTAAAAAATATTAGACAAATGAATTGACATAACGCTAAGCGGTGGTCGGAGAATGGTGTATTGGCGAACACTCGTGAATTATATTCAAGTGGTATGAATAACAGTTTAAAATTTTCCAGAATCTCATGATGTCCGTTATCAACCATGTTATGGTAGCTAAGTAGAGGAAATTACTCTGTGAAATACATGATCTAAATGAGCCCATGGGCTCTAGGATACAGTGCTCGCTCATTGAGAAGGTAAACATCCAAAAAGTTAAAAGGAAAAGCAGTAAAACAGTCTTGAAAATGATAAAACAAAGAGTGGACTGAAGTTAAATCATTCAAAGAGCAAGAGTTAAAACGATTATGAAAACAACAGTCATGAGGCAAGATGAAGCAAACCAATTGATGAAAGAAAAGAATCTGGCTAAGAAGATGAAGCTGTTATAAAGCTAAGTGAAAAAGTGAATCTCGACGACCTGAGTAAACAACTATTGGAGATTAATTATTGTCAAGTGTATATCTTTATTTTATTTGATTTTATCAATTTATGCTTTGATAATTATTATATCAATTTATGCTTTGATAATCTTTGTTTGTCATTTTATGTTTTAATAATATGTATATATTAGTTTATACTTAAATATTTTGTATCTGTTATTTTATGATTTAATAATGTTTGGTTGTCACTTTTTTAATAATGTTGTAACTATCAGTGACTTTTTACAGTGTAATCCTTGATTTTTGGATTCAATTGGAGAATCCGATTTTTATACAACCACTCAATCATTGGTTTCATTATCTAATAAATGGGGACTCCTTCTTCCAATGATGTACATATAGCACACATTTTTCTTACTAAAAATAGCCATGATCCATAAATACTTCATTTTCGTATGGAAGCTTACAAAAGGCAATCTGACACTGAATAGAGGTACATCATCAATCAGTTTAGGGAGCATTACAAACGATGATAGAAATACTATGCACCTTGTACCAAGCAAAATAATTCCACAAATAGGTTTTATGTTATGTCAATTTGAACTTGCTCGATCTGTTCAATTGCGACCTAAGATTATTTTGCATCAAACCGAACACTGATTGAAGACTACTTTGCCGATCAACCTACATATGTGATGTCTCTATATTTTACATATTTTGAGCATGCATTTCAATCTCTTTTGCATTAATTCATCTTCATTTCCACCTCTTTTCTATTCATTTCATCCTTGCTTAATACATTTTAGGATTTTTATTAGTTTTTGCATATACATTGCATTTTGAAGTGTTTATAGGTTGATTTAGATGCTTTTGGAGTTTTCCTTGTTTCATACATTTTAGGATTTGCATTAGATTTTACATATACATTATATTTTGAGGTGTTTACATGTTGATGTGGATACTTTGGAGTTTAGAGGACACATGACCAGCCACTCGAGATCCCAACTCGAGTTCATCTCGATTTTGGTACTTAAAGAAGCCATGTTAAAGATTTTGGAAGCCATTCGACATTCACAACTCGAGTTCATCCCGAGTTGGTACCACTCGACCTCATCACTCAGATTTTTATCTCGAATTGAATGATTAAAGATCCAAGTTGTTAAGAATTTGACAGACTCAAGATCCTAGCTCGAGCTAAGATCCGAGCTTGACATCCAAAGACTCCACCTTTGAAGATTCACCACCACCCGAGTTGTGCGCTCGAGCAAAACCCCGAGTCCAGCTCTCTTTTAATCCTTTTTACCTTTTTCATTCAATTTTACTTACAGTTTTTTCCTAAGAGAGTATTAACTTCTTTTTTTGTATAAATCTGTTTATCTCCTCATTCTGTTTTATGATTATAATGTCCAATTTAATTTCTGGGTTTGAAAATTTTATAATGATTTCTGGATTTAAGTAGTGATTAGGGTTCTTGGTGTGTTAGATCTTGATAGAATTCTGGGAGATTTTTAATGTTTAAACTTAGATCTTCCTAGATTCCTTTTGGATTAGGTGTTCTTCATGCTTATTCTGCTTTGACCAAATGGAATTTGATATAAGGCTTTCAGCATCCAAAATGTGTGTAATGAAATATTAGCATATCCTACCCTAAGAAAATAAATGTTTATGATGGTTTTTGGCTTTAATATATTGAATTTACTTATTACAGGTAATGAATGCACTTCCGACCGATAGTAACCCCTGTCGCATCTCCATAACTGTGGTTTGGGCCATTTAGAGGAAAAGGAAAGTCTTTTGATTGGTATTTACTTTGTCATATGTATATTACTAGAAAATGAAAGTAATTCCCGACTGGTTTTCCTCCAGCTGTCAGTTTTGTAGTTTATTTATTAACAATTACGAGTTCGACCAAAAAATCTCAAAATTTTCAAGAATCGCCAAAATAAATACAAACTTTGGCATGCTAAATAAACATTAATTTTTTGTTGAATTTTAAAATTTATTCAATGACTTATCATTGACTTACCAATAAATTATATCGTTATCTTTTTAACAGAAAATTTAAATACAATTTACTGCTGATATTAAGTCATACAATTCATTTTGAAATAATTATTTAAAAAATGAAATCCAGCCATACAAATCCCAATATTTGCAGGAATTTTCAAAACAAACACAAACTTTGGTCTGAAAAAATAAATACTAGACTTTTATTGATTTTCAAAATTTATTCACTAATTTATCCTTGACTTACCAAGAAAAACACAATTATATTTTTAATATAGAAGTTGAATGCCATTAACGTGAGATTTATTGTTGCTATTAAATTATTCGACATCATTTTGAAAGTCATATTTTTAAAAATATTGTCCCTAATCTGGATTCGAATTTGTTACCTGGGATAATATATAAAAAGAATTTGTGTCATTGATCCAAGTGATAATTTTTAAAGTATGTAGAACATATGGAATTTATTATTTGGTAACGGAATTCAATCTTTTTTATCATATAATTTCTTTCATCTTTGTTGGAGAAAATATGACAGAACTGTCATCTTTTTTTTTGTAAAAATAGACAATAAATGTAAATAGCTATTATATAGCAATTTTATGTTCTCCCGTTCGGTTTGTGAAAGCTTTGAGAAGCATCGAATTTTGCTCTATTTGATGAAATAAATCACTGTACATTCAAGTTAATTTCCGTAGACGTGATTCCATCTTACCGAAAAAAACCAAAAACTAAAACAGATTTTGTGGTTCAGTTATTATTAGGTAACTGAGAAATCATAGATTTTAGGGTTCTTAAATAGAAAGGAAAACCCCAAATCGATTTTTGATTCTGGGAAATTAGGTTTCATGTAACATTTATAATAAAAATATTCGGCTTCAAATACAATGTCAGACATTTTATTCAGCATACACTTGAAAGTGTTACTAGCTCAGTGGCTGTAAATCCCTCCATTTAGCCTGACTACACGAGTTCTGTTAAACACAATTTTTTGATAACAAACTCATCCAAAACTATGTCGTATCAGCTTTTCATCTTAAACCAAACTCATAGACGATACATCGTCATATGACTTAACACCAACAATTAACCTTGCATTAATATTATTTCTTTTTTTCTGTTAAAAATGTAATGGTGTGCTTTATTGGCAAGTCATTGATAAATTATTGAATAAATTTTGAAATTTTAGTGTTTATTTCCATATGTTAAAATTTGTGTTTGTTTTGAGATTTTCTTCAAATTTTGGGATTTTATGGTTAGATTCTATTTTTTAAATAAGATTTTCAAAACGGTGTCATATGATTTAACAACAACAGTAAACCCCCCATTAATAGCAATTATTATTATGTTAAAAATATAATAGTATGCTTTATTGGAAAGTCAACAGTAAGTTATTGAATAAATTTTGAAAGTCAATGAAATTTAATTTTTCTTTTGGCTAGATGAAATTTTGTGTATGTTTTGCCAATTCATGCAAAGTTAAGTATTTTTTGGTCGAATTCCTTGTAAAAATTATTTAGTTTAAATATTTTTGGTCAAAAGAGCAAAAATTGCATTAAATATGGATAATTGTTTTTATATTTTCTGTTTGTTTATAATTATTGAATTTAAAACATGAAATTAAAAAAGAGGAAACAAATATTTTGTACTTCACGAAAATTCTCTTGATGTGTCAAGAAAATAAAATTAATCTGTCATTGATGACACTGTATTCACCAACTCTGAATAATCTGTGTTTCAACATTGTTTAAATATAGCGATTAATCTGGTAATAAGACCTTATACAATGACAATATTGAATTATTTATCCAATAGTTGAACATGTGTACTGAAGATGTTAAACATTTTTGTTGAATTTGCATAGTTAAATGAATTAAACAAACTGAAAATTTTAAAGAGAATAGATATCTAAATATTTTCACCAAATGAACAAGAACGGCAAACTATATCCTTGTTTTATTTTATCTGGAGAGAGAATTTGTTTTTGTTATTTTCTATAATTTTCATATTATCCTTCCATAAACTGTTCTTTATAAAGTTTTAAACATAGTTTTAATAACATGGATCTCACCAATATAATTTTCAAAGACCAAAACTATATTTTTTACTTTCCAAATCCCAACAATTATTAATTTCGAAATTAACCTTCCAACCATCTAGGTCCCCCAAAATATACAAAATTTTGGGTTTGCACCAAACACACTAAATCATATTACATTTTTGAACTAACAGAATCAGTTCTGATCAAATCTCAATTTTAAGTATCGTCACAAAATCCGAAATGGACACATATCAAAATTTGGTGCAACTAATTAGTTGATGAATTAAATATGGAACAAACAATATTGTTGGAAGAACTGGGGTAAAATTGCTGATTACTGTAATGAGCAATGCTCCTTCCATCCTTCATGCTATAGAAATTCGTACAAAACTTATTTTAACTACATGAACAAAATATTGGACAAATGAATGGAATATGTGTGTTTATCTGTATTTTATTCATTAATTTATGATTTAATAATGTGTGTTTGTCATTTTATGATTTAATAATGTGTATTTGTTAGTTTATGGTTTAATATTATGTGTCTGTTATTTTATGAAATTAATAATATTTGGTAGAAGAATCCAATCTTTATCCAACCACTCAATCATTGGTAACATTATCTTATAAATGAGGACTCATTCTTCATTGATGTACATATAGCACACATCTTATCATACTAAAAATAGCCATGGATCCATAAATACTTCTTTTGGTATCAAAGCTTACAGAGTGCAGTCTATAACTGAAGAGAGGTACACCGTCCACTGGTTTAGGGAGCATTAGCAAGACAAAATAACTCAAGAGAGATTATTTAGCTTCAAATCGAACACTGATTAATGACTACCTTGCCTATCAACCTACAAATGTGATCTCTCTGTATTTTAGATGTTTTTAGCATGTATTTTCAATCTCTTTTGCATTATTACATCACCATTTCCATATTTTTCTATTCATCTCTTCCTTGTTTCATACATTTTAGTATTTTCATTAGATTTTGCATACATTGCATTTTGAAGTGTTTACAGGTAAATTTGGATGCTTTTTGGAGTTTAAACGACACATGATCAGTCACTCAAGATCCCCAAGTTCATCTCGAGTTTGGTAATTAAAGAATTCAGTTTGGAGATTTAGAAAACCACTCGACATTCAAAACTCAAGTTTATCTCGAGCTGGCATCACTCTGCTTTCGAATCTCTAGTTGAAGGCTTATAGATCCAAGCTTTAAAGAATTTGAGAGAATCGAGATCCCAACTTGAGCTCTGCCTTTGAAGATTCACCATCGCATTGATTGTGCATTCAAGTAAAAAACCGAGTCTAGCTCTATTTTCACCCGTTATACCTTATTATTTACTTTTACTAAGGGTTTTTATGAAGGAGCATATATACTATAAACCTTGGTTAGTTTTGACTATCACTATTTATTGCCCGTGTACTTATGTTGTTTCTCTCTTTATGTTCTTAGTTTCTGAATTTTTTTATCTTTAGAATTATTTTGTTTTGCAACAAATTTGCTCTTCATTTTTGCATAAATCTGTTTATCTAATCAGTATGTTGATGATTATAAAGATTATTTGCATTTCTTGGTTTGGATGTTTTATGATTTCTAGGGTTGAGTAGTGATTAGGGTTCTTGAGGATGAGTTAAATTTAGGTAGGATTCTAGGTTTTATTTGATGTTAAAGCTTAGATCTTCATAGATCCTTTTTGGATTAGGTGTTCTTCATGCTCATTCCGCTTTGATTAAGTGGGATTTGATCTCAGACATCCAGCTTCCAGAAGGTGTTTACTGAAAGATCTAATCAAACTAATTCTAGAGATTAGCACATCCTATCATGAGAGATTAAATGTTTAGGTTAAATTTTGGTTGTAATAGATTGATTTTTATGTCTATCAATGTTATATTTCATCGACGAGAGTTAAGATAAATTTGTTTTTATAGATTTGAGGTATATCACCATGAGAGTGGGTTCACCTGGTTCTGAATCTCTAGGGATTAACCATTGTTTGAGTTTGTTAAACATCTTACATTAGCCTAGAATAATCTCAGATCCATAATCCCATCGTAAGGAGCTTCTTATATTTGATTGAGTATGTGTTTTTAGATTTGTCATTTGCTAGATCTTGTTTCTGATTTCATTTTCTGCATTTCATTATTGACATTAGGTTGTTAGATAAAAAAACCTTATCATATCTGGCTTGACTTAGGATTTCATTATTGCATTTCATTTGATTACATTTCACCCGTTTAAGTTGATATCGTAAATACTGCAATCACATGATAATGTTTGGGTAATTGCATGGTAGATCATGAAAATATATGGATTTAACGTTGTAAGCTTACTGATTAAATTAGTGAAGTTTGAAGTTAAGATAGAACCCTACACTGATTGCAAAACTGATCATTTAGACTTTGCTGAAAACATGCGTTGATTTAATTTCATTTTCCTATTTAATTGAACATAATATGGACTTGCAATTATCTTGTTTATTCGTTTTAATTTAAACTCATATATACTATATACATACTTGGGTAATCTCTCTCCTTTTACCATCCTTGGTAAACCAAGTAGCTGATTTCCATCATTGGAATAGTTAAGATCTCTACCCTTAACCTGAACTTTCTTTCAAGCCATCATTACTCTCTATATGTCCGAGAGGCCTTTTTGATTGAGCTTGGTAGAAAGTTTTCGGTTTGAGCTGACAATGATAGATTATTATATAGTCTTGTTCACATCTTTTGGAACAGTTAAGACTAGTGGGATTTTTTTTTTATCATTTTGAGGATATGGATTTAGTGTTTTATCTGCCATGGATTAGCTAGCTCGGTTTTACAACTCGAGACTGAGCTTCATCATGGGAGTCTGGGAAATAAATAAAGGCTGAAAAGAAATAAAAGGGTATCAAGTTCTGGTAAATGGGTGTTTATTAAAGAAAGAAAGGCTTATCAACTAAAGGATTTGTGTGTGTTTAAAAAGAAAAAGATCTGGGCTCATAGCAAAGTAAAAAAGGGAAAAGTGCTTAAGTTGTCTTAAGATAAAAAGAAAGAAAAAGCCTTAGCAAAAATAAGAAAAGGACATTAGCCTTGATTGATAGTTTTGGGTCATGTTCAATATGTCATGGTAGATTAGAGTTTGTACTTGTATGCATAAGTTGACCTTTACCTTTAACATTCTTCTAAAGTTTAATCTTTTAATGAGAGATAATTGTTCTAAATTGATATCTCCTTTGAGAAGGACCATTTTTTGTCTCTTAACCTTAGCCTTTAGCCAAATGAGTTCATTGAGTTTGCATAAACTTGATTCATGGCTTCTATCTAATGAATGTTTAAAAGATTTGAATGATCTGAATGCTTGTCTAAGTCAAAGCTAGTGTATTTTATTATATTAAAGGATATCGCTAAAGTTTTTGAAGTATAACTCACATAACCTATCAGTTTACTTTGGTTCTGAGTCCCCATTTTCAAACCTCTCTTTCATTTGGGAGAGTTGATGCTTCTGTATTTTACATGTTTTCTGCATACATTTTCCATCTCTTTTCCATCATTTCTGTCTGTTATCTATCTATTTTATCCATCTTAGGTTTTGCACATACATATCAATTTGGAGGTGTTTTACAAGTTGATTTGGATGCTTTTAGAGTTTACGTGATAATGATGACCAACCCAAGATTCAAACTCGAGTTCAGTACTTAAAGAAGCCATCTTAGAGATTTTAGTAGCCACTCGACATGCGTAACTCTAGTTCATCCCGAGTTGGCACCACTCGGCTTTTTCATCATTAGTTGAAGGCTGAAAGATCTATTTTTTGAAGAATTTGACAGACTCGAGATCCCAACTTGAGCTACAACCCGAGCTTAACTTCTAAAGACTCCACCTTTGAAGATTCACCACCACTTGTGTTGTACACTCAAGCAACAACCCGAGTCCATCTCTGCTTTTACCCTTTTTACCTATATATTTAATTTTACTAGGGTTTTTTTTGAGAGAGAGTATATATACTTTAAACCTTAGCCACTTTAACCATATCTGTTTTACTGCTTTTGTATTTAGGTTGTTTCTCTCTTTTTCTCTCTTTGTGTTCTTAGACCACCTCCATTGGAGGTTCTAAAGAAGAGGTTCTTCAAAATATATTGATAAATATTAAAAAGGTAAGTGGGAGAAATAGGGAGGGTCAAATAAGAAACTAAGAACCCATAATCTCTCTAGTTAGAGCCCATGTAACACATGTTTATTATGTGTTGGTTCTTTTTTATTTTAATAAAAATTTAATTATAAATAAATTTTTAAGAACCCCTTAGAGTTTCTCTTGGATGGAGATGCTCTTAGATTCTAAAACTTTTGATCTTTAGATCTATTTTGTTTTGCACCAAATTTGCACTTTATTTTTGTATAAATCTGTTTATTTACTCTTTTTGTTGATGATTATAACGTATATTTTCATTTCTCGATTTGAAAGTTTTATGATGATTTAAAGGTTTGAATAATGATTAGGATTCTTGAGGATGGATTAAATCTGGGTAGGATTATGGGTTTTCTTTAATGTTTAAGCTTAGGTGTCTTTAGATCCCTTGTGGATTATGTATTCTTTATGATTATTCCGCTCTGATCAAGTGAGATTTGATCTCAAATTTTCAGCATCCAAAAGGTGTTTAATGAAGGATCTGATCAAACTAATCCCAGAGATTAATACATCTTAGCCTAAGAGATTAAATGTTTAGGGTGATTTTTGGTTTTAATAGATGGGCTTTTATGCCTATATTTGTTTAGGGTTATTTAGATTTTTGGGTGTAATCATTCAACTCGAACATTAATGTAACTGTACATTTTGTCATAAAATATTCCCTAAGCTATTTTACACGTTTAAATGAACACCAAAATTTTAATTAACTATTTTAAAAACATAACTTTAAGTGACCGTTACTTTATCTACTTTGGTTAACTGAATTATTATACTTCACTTTATTCAGCCTTAATGTTGATATGTTGGCACTCTGTCTCTGATTCTCCATAAGCTGGTGTATCATACTTTCCAACTTGCTTTTTTTGGGATGTTTGTCGATTCCCGTACTGAGGTTTCTAAATAAATTTGTATGCATTAAATCATTTCCCTTGAAAATGTCCAGAAAAGTTTCCTTGTGGATTCTTAGGATACACCTGATCATGGGGCTGATATGAGCATGGAAATGCCAACTCATAGAGAAGAAGAAGAAGGAACCATGACCATTTCGAAAGGTCCTATGACCCGGGCAAGATCAAAGAAACTTCAAGAAGTCGTAGCAAACATTTTAAGGATAGCATGGAAACATGAAGAAACTAAGGAAAGGCAACACCAAGATATGCTCACTTCCATTCAAATCGCTCTAAGTTAATCACCTTCTAAGTGACTTGAGTGTGCTCTTTTTCTCTTAAGCTTGGTTTTATCCCAATGGGTTTTCCGACTAAGGTTTTTAATAAGGCCTCAAGATTCACCTAAACCTTATGATGAATAACTTAGCGCCACACGATATTTTGGACCGTCCTTTGATGCATTAGACCGACCTCAAACTATCTTATAGTATAAGTTAAACTATAGTCTCATTTTATTATTTAAATTCGCAAAACTCTTTCATATTCTGTCTTGTCGACTTTAGTCTTTGTTCAGAATCTTAGGATGAATGTTTAGAGTTCCAAGAGTCAGTAGTCTCGAGGCACTTGAGTCTGTTCAAGTCACCTCTCTTTATAAGTCGATGTAATCCTCATTTGGCAAACAACCAACTTTATATTAAACTTCTTTTCAGAGAAATTACTCTAAATTTCTTTAAGAACATTTCTTCGTTGTTTGATGAGTCATATCCAACAATCAACCCCGATTCTCTGGTGTGTCATATTAAGAAAATCAACATTTGTCTTCCCCGAGTGTGTCATATCTTGGAGAGACATTGTTGAGTGTTTATTAGATATCTAATATCCAAAATAAACCTCAAGCAGTATCAAGAAGCCCTTCCTCAACTTCTTGTGTTCCGCATCAATCCATCACCTTATCCAGTTTGAGTCTTTGATTCACTAAGGCAAGGATCTATCCCTTATCTATCCAAAGAACCATTCTGCCGCTTCTAAGAAGACCCCTTCAAACGGTCTATTTCATCATCAACTCGGCCTTATGTCTTCTTCTATCCATTTGTCTATCAACCTAAGCTACCAACAAGAAAGTTGAATCTTGGGCGTGACCGAGATCGCGTCATTTCGTATCAGAGCAAGCTTTTTCGTTTTGGTAGTAAGTTGTTCATCTTCTTGTTCTTTCATCTTCTTGATCTTTCATCTTCTGTCTTTTCATTTCCAAGTTCTCATCTTCTTGGACGAGATTCTCATCTCGCCATTTCTGTTCTTCTATTCTTTTCTATTCTATTCTAAAAATCCATTGGATCTCATTCAAAAAAAATAAAAGAAACAAAAGAAAAACAAAGAAAACCAAAACAAAGAAACCGAGAAGCATTCTATAACTCATCTTGAGTCGGGATTGTTGTTCGTATTTCTCAACAAATTTGATCGTATTTGTTTGATAAGAATTATGTGAGAAGTACTTGAGAGAAAAACACTTGAGAAAAAAACACGTGAGAGAAACACTTGAGAGAAAAAACACTTGAGAGAAACATTAGTGAGAAAAATCCTATGAGAGTTTTTTTTTCTTCTAACCGTTTGTTAAGTTTTGCAGGGAAAATGTCTCATAGTGAAACTGGAAATAAAAACACAAATGACCCAAGAAGAGCCAGACCACAAAACATGGACATGCAAACCTTCATGGAGGAGATGAGGCGGCTCTTAAGGCAGGAACTAGATCCTGTCCATGAAAGAATGGACACCATTCAGCAATCGGTGAACCAAGGACTTCCTCAATGTCTTGCTGAAAGGATAAGGGCACAAATACCCATTGATGAAGATGGAGGGCCAGATTATGACAGCCGTGGAAGCCAAGCTTCTAATGGACGTCCAAGACGTGCAAGAGAAGCAAGGGAACGTAAAGTAGATAATCTTAATGGTCTTAGTTAAAAATACCACCATTCTATGGGAAGAATGATACAGACGCCTACTTGGAGTGGGAGAAGAAGATAGAACTTGTCTTCGATTGCCAGCCTTACACCGAATGGAAGAAAGTTCAAGTGGCGGCAACCGAGTTCTATGACTATGCAATCAATTGGTGGGATCAACTTATCACCAGTAGGAGACACAACCAAGAACCGCATGTAGAGACTTGGGAAATGATGAAGAACCTGATGAGAAAATGGTTTGTTCCAAGTCACTATCACCGGGAGTTGCACCAAAGGCTTAGGAGGTTAAGCCAAGACAGTAAGAGTGTGGAGGACTATTACCAAGAGATGGAATCTCTCATGATCAAGGCCGACATAGATGAAGATCATGAGGCAACTATGGCAAGATTTCTAAGTGGTTTAGCTCGAGATGTTCAAGACAGGATGGAGCTTCAAACATATGGAGACTTGGAATAGATGCTTAACATGGTTATCCTTGTGGAATAGCAGATCAAGAGAAAAAGTTCTTCCAGGAATTTCTATGGAGCCGGAACAACCTATCCTAGATTAAGCTACAAACCGGAGGACAAGACCATTGTCAAGCCAGAGACTGATTCCAAACCTTACACCACAACTCAAGACGCCAAGGGAAAAGCTGTAGCTACTTCTTTAAAAAACCGAGATGTTAGATGCTTCAAGTATCAAGAGAGAGGACACTACACCAATGAGTGCATCAACAAAAGAACCATGATCCTTTTGGATAATGGTGAAATAGAAACCGATGAAGAAGAAGAACTTGAAGAAGAAGAGAACTCCGATGCTGAGGAGATAGAATTACCAGAAACATGAGAGCTATTAGTCACAAGGGGATCATTAAACATTCAAGCCAAGGATACGGATCAGGAGCAGCGCGAAAACCTGTTTCACACCAGATGCCTGGTACAAGGCAAGGTTTGCAGCCGTATCATTGACGGAGGAAGCTTTACCAATGTGGCAAGCGAAACCATGGTGAAAAAGATAGGACTAGAAGAGAAGAAGCATCCGAAACCTTACAAGCTTCAATGGCTGAATGATGAAGGAGAGATGATCGTGCATAGCCAAGTATTGGTTCCTTTAACCATAGGCAAGAATCAGGACGAGATCTTGTGTGACATTCTACCAATGGAGGTGGGTCACATTCTACTTGGTAGGCCATGGCAGTTTGATAAAAAGGTCATCCATGATGGGTTTACCAATCGGTATTCCTTTGCACACAATGGCCAGAAGACCATTCTTGCTCCATTGACGCCACCAGAAGTTTATCAAGATCAACTATGGCTAAAACAAACAGACAAAACCAAAGAGAGAGAACCCCAAACACATCACCACCAAACAAAGAAAAGAGTTTGAGAAAAACCAAGAAAAATACCTTTGAGAGCAAACTCGAGAGACAATCAAACTTCCTTGTGAGATATAGTGTTGTTAAGAGAACCTTGTTCTCCAAATAAACCATTCTTTTGTTTGTCTACAAAGAGGTTTTGGTAAACCTTACTAACTTAGTGCCGGAAGTTCCGAGCAACATATCTTTTATTTTGCAGGAGTTTGAGGATGTCTTTTCGGAGGAAAATCCCAAGGGATTACCACCTATCCGTGGGATTGAACATCAAATTGACTTTGTGCCTGGAGCATCTCTTCCGGACCATCCAGAGTACAGAACCAATCCTTTGGAGACTAAGGAGCTTCGAAGACAAGTAGAAGAGCTGATGTCTAAAGGCCATATCCATCGCATGAGCCCTTGTGCCGTGCCGGTGCTACTTGTTCCAAAGAAAAATGGCACCTGGAGGATGTGTGTGGATTGCAGAGCCATCAACAATATCACTGTAAAGTATCACCACCCTATTCCTTGTTTAGATGACATGTTGGATGAATTGCATGGTTCTTGCATATTCTCTAAGATAGATCTTAAAAGTGGACACCATCAGATTAGGATGAAAGAAGGGGATGAATGGAAAACCGCTTTTAAAACTAAATATGGATTGTATGAGTGATTGGTAATGCCTTTTGGACTAAAAAAAATGCACCTAGTACACTCATGAGGTTGATGAACCATGTCCTTAGGTCCTTTATAGGCTTTTGTGTGGTTGTATACTTTGATGATATCCTTGTTTACAGCAAAAGTTTGGATGAGCATGTTAAACACCTAGAGGCAGTTCTGAATGTACTTAGGAAAGAAAAACTTTATGCCAATTTTAAGAAATGTACTTTTGGAATGGATAACCTGGTGTTTTTAGGGTTTGTTGTGCGTACAGATGGCATGAAGGTTGATCCGGAGAAGATCAAAGCTATCATGAAATGGCCAAGTCCAACCAATGTTAGTGAAGTAAGAAGCTTCCATGAACTTGCTGGGTTCTACAGACGTTTTTTCCCGAACTTTAGCACCATAGCTGCTCCATTGACGAAAGTGATCAAGAAGGAAGTCGGATTCAAGTGGGGAGAAGCACAAGAAGCCACTTTCCAATGCCTTAAAAAGAAGCTTACTAATTCTCCTCTCCTTGCTCTTCCTGATTTTAACAAAACCTTTGAAATTGAATGTGATGCCTCAGGGATTGGAATTGGTGTTGTGTTAATGCAGGAGAAAAGGCCTATAGCATACTTCAGTGAGAAGCTTGGAGGAGCAACTCTCAACTATGCTATATACGACAAGGAGATGTATGCTTTAGTGAGGGCACTCCAAACTTGGCAACACTATCTCTGGCCTAAGGAGTTTGTGATACATACCGACTATGAATCACTGAAGTATCTAAAAGGTCAGAACAAGCTAAGCAAGAGACATGTCAGATGGGTCGAGTTCATCGAGACTTTTCCGTATGTAATCAAGTATAAACAAGGTAAGGAAAACATAGTGGCCGATGCACTATCTCGGAGGTATGTTCTCTTAAATACTCTTGATGCCAACTCTAAGGATTTGAACAAATCAAAGGTATGTATGGAACAGATTCTGACTTTTGCGATGCCTATAGAATGTGTGCGAAATTTGCCTTTGGCCATTACTTTCGGCAAGATGACTATCTCTTCTACGATAACCGCCTATGTATACCTAACTGTTCCTTGAGAGATTTATTTGTTAGGGAAGCACATGGAGGGAGTCTCATGGGTCACTTTGGCATCGCCAAGACACTTAAGGTGTTACAAGACCATTTCTTTTGGCCATACATGAGAAGGGACGTGGAACGGATTTGTGAAAGATGCACAACCTGCTAACAAGCTAAGTCCAAAGCCACGATTTGTACACTCCATTACCTATTCCTTATCACCCTTGGAATGACATATCCACGGATTTCATTGTTGGATTACCTAGAACTAGAACCGGGAAGGATTCCATCTTTGTGGTAGTAGATAGGTTCTCCAAAATGGCACACTTCATAGCTTGTAACAAAATGGATGATGCATTGCATATTGCTAACTTGTTCTTTAAAAAAGTGGTACGTTTGCATGGTATGCCTAAGACCATAGTCTCTGATAGGGATACTAAATTCCTTAGTTATTTCTGGAAGACTCTTTGGTCTAAGTTAGGTACCAAGCTGTTGTTCTCTACTACTTGTCATCCATAAACTGATGGACAAACAGAAGTAGTTAATAGAGCCTTAGGAACCCTTTTGCGTGCAATCATAAGGAAACATTTGAAGTCATGGGAAGATTACCTACATTACTGTGAATTTGCATATAACCAGGCAGTCCATTCTACTTCTAAGTTTTTTTCTTTTTGAGATTGTTTATGGGTTCAACCCCACTTCTCCTTTGGATCTAATCCCTTTGCCTGAATGTGAAAGAATTAGTTTTGATGGGAAAAAAGGTCGAACTGATACAATAAATACACAAGCAAGCAAGGCAAAACATTGAAGAGAAGACAAAGCAATACGTTAAGCATGCCAACAAGGGAAGACGAGAAAAAAGTCTTTAAAGAAGGTGACCAAGTTTGGGTTCACTTAAGGAAAGAAAGGTTCTCGAAAGGAAGAAAGTCCAAGCTTATGCCAAGGATCGATGGACCTTTCAATATCATCAAAAAAATCAACAACAATTCCCACCAGCTTGACTTGCAAGGTAAGTATGATATAAGCAAAAGTTTTAATATAACTGACTTGGTTCCTTTCATGCATATAATCCAGATTTGAGGACAAATCCTTTTCAAGAGAGAGGGGATGATATGAGCATGGAAACACCAACTCATGGAGAAGAAGAAGAAGGAACCATGGCCATTTCCAAAGGTCTATGACCCGGGAAAGATCAAAGAAACTTTAAGAAGCCGTAGAAAACATCTTAAGGATAGCATGGAAGCATGAAGAAGCTAAGGAAAGGCAACACCAAGATATGCTCACTTCCATTCAAGTCGTTCTAAGTTAATCATCTTCTAAGTGACTTGAGTGTGCTCTTTTTCCCTTAAGCTCGGTTTTATCCCAATGGGTTTTCCAACTAAGGTTTTTAATGAGGCCTCAAGATTCACTTAAACCTTATGATGAATAACTTAGCACCACACTTGATATTTTGAACCGTCCTTTGATGCATTGGACCGACTTCAAACTATCTTATAGTATAAGTTAAACTATAGTTTCATTTTATTGTTTAAATTCGCAAAACTCTTTCATATTCTGTCTTGTCGACTTCTAGTCTTTGTTCAGAGTCTTAAGATGAATGTTTAGAGTCCCAAGAGTCAATAGTCTCGAGGCACTTGAGTCTGTTCAAGTCACCTCTCTATATAAGTCGATGTAAGCCTCACTTGGTAAACAACCAACTTTTTATTCAACTTGTTTTCAGAGAAATTTCTTTAAGTTCTTTAAGAACATTTCTTGATTGTTTGGTGAGTCATATCCAATATTCAACCCCGATTTTTTGGTGTGTCATATCCAGAAAATCAACCTTTGTCTTCCCCAAGTGTGTCATATATTGGAGAAACATTGTTGAGTGTTTATTAGGTGTGTAATATCCAAAATAAACCTCAAGGAGTATCAAGAAATCCTTCCGCAATTTCTTGTGTCCCGCATCAATCCATCACCTTGTCCAGTTTGAGTTTTTGATTCACTAAGACAAGGATCTATCCCTTATCTATCCAAAGAACCATTCGGCCGCTTCTAAGAAGACCCCTTCAAATGGTCTATTTCATCATCAACTCGGCCTTATGTCTTCTTCTATCCATTTGTCTATCAACCTAACCTACCAACGAGAAAGTTGAATCTTGGCCGTGACCGAGATCGCGTTAGGGGCTCTCCACATTTGTACATATGTGGGATAAATTGGATGATTCTGGTTGTCCTGGTTGAAGCTCTAATTCTGATATTTTCCTTGAACATAGCTCAGCTACTCAGTACCATCACACCCAGCTTCATCATCCTCATAGATATGATAATGAGAAGCATCAAGACCCAAGAACATGCAGTTAGCGACATCAAGAAAGAAATGGACAAGCATGGAGAAGAGGAAGCTTTGGAGAAGTATTTGGAGTGATGGTTCGGTCTCGGACAAGAGAATTTCATCAAGCCCTTAGAGTTTAACTACATAAACTGAAGACTCAGACATTTCATTTGAGTTATAAGGAGGTAATCAAGACTTCACTGGTCGAGATACACGCTCAAGATACTTAGCAAATGGCCGAGGATAATGCATACTTTTTAACGTTCTACTCGGGTTTTCCCTAGTACTTTTCCAAAAAAAGGTTTTTAATGAGATACAATCATGTTCATCTTTCCATTTGCTAGATCCGATCCAACTCAAGGCCCATCTTCTTCATCATTTCATCACGCAGCCTTATCTTTCTCTTATCTCATTTTAAATTTTAAATGTTTTTTATTGTTTGCATGGTCATTGTAATGTGTACCAATGGTATGTCTCGTAAACATATGATATTTATTGTATCTTCTTCTCTCTAATTCATATCCTCTTCTCTTTATATTTTTTTTTGAACCTCATTGTTTCTCATTTATCTGTTTTCAATCAAAATCGTTTCTACAAAATATATGATTGTTTTCTTCTTCATGTGTCGAATTAGAAAATCTTACTCTGATCAAATGGACTATCCACATCTTCTTTGGCCGACATTCAATCCATCAAACTTTTGGTGTTGAATCGGGTTTAGAAACAGTTAGTTATTATCTTAACATCTCGGTGCTGATTTTTGGTTGTGATTCCTTACCAGAAACATATCAAGTTGTATCAAAATACATATTTATATTTTGGCGGAGAAATGAAATGATTGTGAAAATTAGTTAAATTGATTTTATTTAACTTTTAAAAACTTATGGGTTAAATGGTCAACCATAATCATATTAAGATCCAACTTAATTGATCCATCAAATAATTTAAATATCAATTCATTTGACCTATTAACCCATTATGAATTATGAGTTTGATTAGGTGGGATAATACCCATGAGATCATGGCCATAAACCATTTTGACAACTGTTAAGATCTTTGATAAATGGTACCAGTCTTAACTTCAAAGGTTTTAACAGGCTACAAGAAGATTTTAATTGACAAACTAAATTTACAGGTTTGTCGAAACAAGATCTAAGCACCTGTTGATACTCTTGCAAATCATCGAACTCCACATGGCTCCTATTTTATTTCTATTTCCTCATATTATTTTGAAACTTTACATTCCAAGCCATTTGATTTACATGCAACACGTAACTTATATAGATGTAATTTGCAATATTCAATTCCTAATTATTTGTTTTTATGCAACACATTATCAATATAGAGGAAATTTAGATTATCTTGTTCGAAATTATTTGAAAATAAAAATGACAAAAACAGGACTTCTAAAAACAGACGTTTTAATTATGAACTTAGAAAATATCATTTAAATATCAAAAAGTTTATTGACTTTTAAATTAAATAGAAAACTTCTTACTAGAAAATTCGAGGCATGTTGTTATTTCAATTTGATGGAAAACTAAGGTGTACATCTACAAATAATTTTCTCTCATTTGACTTAACGACATGTCTCAAATTACTTAGTCAACAAATTTCCCTATTTAATTTGAAATTCAGTTAAACATTTATGTCTTAAATTACATTTTATAAGTTCATGATTAAAATATCTAAATTTTGAAAGTTAATGTTTTGATACTTTTTATTGTAGGAAAAATGTTGGATGCATACAAGTATCTATAATACTATCATAAAAGTGTATAATATGAAAGAATTCCTGCTCCTTAACATGAACAATCTAAGTAGCCAAATAATTAAGAGGAGGGGTGTATTGGATGAAGGGGTGATATGAGTTTTATTGCAATTTGAGATAATTTATTTGAATTTTAATGAATTTAGAAATTTATTATTGAATTCTTTGAAATCTCACTGAAAACTATGGAAGGTTGATCCCTGTATTTTTAACTAATATATCTCTTCAAATCTCATACAAAATTTTCAAATCCAGATCTTATAATGTTTTCAATAACAGTAGATTTGTTTTTAAATTAATAATTTAATAATATATGTTTTAAAATTCATGTTTCGATAATACATGATTTGCAATTTAAAATCAAATCTCTCCAAATATCCAGTTCACTGCACCCCTTTAGTATAATATTTTCATAATTTAAACCCAAAAAGGTATATTTTGACCATTTTTTATCGGTAACAAAAAACTGAGACCTTTCTTGAGTAAAAAGTTTATAATCTATAGCTATATCTCTTCATTAAGACCAACGCACAACTATTTATTTGTTCCATAATACTTCTGTTGTTAACAATTATTTTTAAAGGAAATGTCTTCTCCTCTTTTTGAAACTACAAATCTATTTTTAGGAAAGAAAAAATAGTAAAAAAAATGCCGTGTTAAAAAAATAATTTGTAAGTTGTAAAATATACTAACAAGAATTTCCTTAAAATAGATTAAGTTGACGGACATGGTGGTAAACCAATGAATTTTAGCATCCAACAATTAAAAAGAATTTAACCAACCATTCCTCCATTGCTTCCAGCCACCACTATATTTGCACCAAAAACCCCTTTTCAATCTCAGCCTAATTTCCTTTCTTCCTATTTTTTCCTCTCCTCACAAATTACTTAATTTAAAGATGCATATCATTTTTTGAGGAGGAGACCAGCAAGGTAGTAGTATTATTATCAAAATGTTTGCGGAGGCTGATAGCATTCCTAGAGGAAAATATGGCCATATGATGCATTCTGATCCGAATCTTTCCTCCACGATGACACACCAAACTGAGGAAGAGTATGGCCTACGTAATAGTAGTGCATCTGCGGTTGGCACCGGAATGTATGATAGAATGAGTTGTGAAGGGTCACCAATGATGATGTCTCCCTGGAACCAGGCAACTCCATTTACTCAAACACAATGGTCTAACGTTGAAGAAAATCTACCCCAAAATGGGCTTATTGGCTCCCTTGTCCGCGAAGAGGGTCACATCTATTCTTTGGCAGCCACAAAAGATCTACTTTATACTGGTTCGGATAGCAAGAATATTCGTGTGTGGAAGAATTTAAAAGAGTTTAGTGCATTCAAATGCAACAGTGGACTGGTTAAGGCCATTGTTATTTCAGGGGAGAAGATTTTCACTGGTCATCAAGACGGAAAAATTCGTGTCTGGAAAGTTTCTCCAAAGAACCAAAGTTTACACAAACGTTCTGGAACATTGCCAACTTTGAAAGATATTTTCAAGGCATCTCTTATACCAAGAAACTATGTTGAGGTGAAGAAACATCGTACCACACTTTGGATCAAACACGCCGATGCTGTTTCATGTTTGAGCTTAAACGATGAACAAGGATTGTTATACTCTGCTTCATGGGACCGTACCATTAAGGTGTGGAGGATCGCTGATTCAAAATGTTTAGAATCAATCCCAGCTCATGATGATGCTGTCAACTCGGTTGTATCCACAACTGAAGCGATTGTTTTCTCTGGATCAGCTGATGGAACAGTGAAGGCATGGAAGAGGGACCAACAGGGAAAACACACAAAGCATACACTCATGCAAACATTAACGAAGCAAGAGAGTGCAGTCACAGCTTTAGCTGTAAGCAAGAATGGTGCTGCTGTGTACTTCGGTTCTAGTGATGGTTTGGTAAATTTTTGGGAGAGGGAGAAGCAATTGAACTATGGTGGTATTCTCAAGGGACATAAGCTTGCTGTTCTTTGTCTTGAAGTGGCAGGGAGTCTTGTCTTTAGTGGATCTGCTGATAAGACAATATGTGTGTGGAAGAGAGATGGAAATATCCATACATGTCTCTCTGTGTTAACAGGTCACACTGGTCCTGTAAAATGTTTGGCAGTAGAAGCAGACCGTGAAGCCTCAGAACGTCCAGACAAGAAATGGATTGTATATAGTGGAAGTCTTGATAAGTCAGTAAAAGTTTGGGGAGTTTCAGAATCTTTTATTGACATGAATCAGATGGGTATGATGCAGCAACAACAACAACAAGTTATATCACATTCTGAGCCATTTATGTCTGATGGAAGTTTCTCTTCATCAGCAGGTGGAGCTAGCAGTCATCGAAGACGTTAAGTGCTTTGTGATTTGGTTTCGGTCTTAATTCCTAACGATTCAAAATCTGTTTTAACATTAAATTCCTACAAAATATTCAAAGAGAGAAAGGAAAATCTAGTTTTGATGCAGTACTGTACAATATGGAGTTGAGTTTGAGCTTATTATATATATTTTTATTTTATTTTAAAGGTTTGTTGTAATTTTCCTATATCTGTGATAAAAACCTGTAACTCTTTCAAACTTGATAATAATCATTACTGTTGTAATCTTAGATAGTATCGCATATCACAAATGTTTTTTTACATTTTAAACTGTTGTTAATTCAATGAAAAACAACAACTTAAATTTTAATCTTTAAATTTAATATAAAGTTAAATTTCAGTCAACAAAAGTATTTCATGAATTTTATGAATTGAATTACTATATGTACTAGAAATTTAATATGATTAATTTTAGTTAATATATAAAATATATGTAAGAAAACATATATTATATAAATATTAATGACGTCATTGTAATTGCTTACAATTAAATATTGACTTTAGTATTTGAGGGTCAATTATGACAGAGGTTAGCTGTTTATAATATTAAATGATTTGGAAAGTTCTATGCTTTACTCAAATACAATTGAATTACAATAAAGAGATTTTAGTGATTGACAGTATTTTTTTTAGGCTACTACAAATAACATGTAGTATTGAACTTGAGTTACACTATACGTTATAATTTGATGTAATTAGTATATCAAGTTGATTTGCAGTAGATATTATGGTAAGTTTGCAATAATATTATGAATTACATTTTTGTCAAAAAAAGACAGTTAACTCATAACTTTTATGATGTTTACTCTTAGTCTATATTATTCAAAATAAATTTAAACTAAACTAATGATAATAATATTTATTGCAAAATTAATAATTATAGAAATATACTAAATATAAAAAGAACAAAAAATTAAATTAAATTAATTATGTGATGTAATACAAAACAAAAAACTAATGACGTACATCCATAATATATTAGTTCTACCATCTCGTATGTTATTCATATTTTGGTCATCCACGGTTGCTTGTTCTTTTTCAAATAAATTAAATTCTTATTCTTCAAATTGTCGCCCACAATTACCTAGATTAATGATATTTATTCTTCAAAATCAGCATGTGGTGTTTTAAAAAGCCTAATAAAATAAAAAAAGAACCATAATTTTATGCTCAATTCTGTTTTGAGTTTTGAAGTCATATCGAGGCAAATTGTCTAAGATCCTCAATTTGTTTCTTCCAAACACCAAATGTTGGTTAAAAATATATTTTTTTGGCCTGCATCAAATTCTGAAAGATGATATCTGATATTTTCTCCACTTTTTTCTTTATATGGGGTTAGAAATTCTCACTTTTTTGCATAAACAGAATCAACAAGGTGATACTTACGTACATGTGGTTTGACGCGATTCTCCATCACGACATGTGTCATGTTTGTGTTTTTGATTTCTTGGTCTAGGTTTCCAGGTAGATAATACCCTTTACACCTTTCCAATTTATTGAGATGATTTCCAGCATGATCATATCCTACGTAACCATCCATAGTGTGACATGTCATCAACACATTTACAATATACCATCATTTCTCGAGCAAACGGATATTCTTTTAGTACTTTCATACAAGCCCACAAAAAAATAAGTCCACCTTGTCAGACGATGAATCTATTGCATGAATCCATATGCCTCTTTATATGTGTAATATCCGGTTTTAGAGTAATCTTGGTCAACAAGTTGACCTTCAGATCCCGCCAAAAAACTTCCTAACTAACCTGCATGAGAAGAGAGGGGTGAGCAACAGGGAAGTCACTCAGTGAGGTATGAGATGTTAGGGGCAATACGCAAGTCAAACTCGGCTTACAGCACAACCACGATAGTCCATATCCAAATATGTAACAAGCACAGCACCTAAAACACTCAATAAAATACACACAATGGTTCATACTTTGAGATAAGTGCTCGTCCAACCTCCAAAGAGGATTACTTTCGGGCATAGTGCCCTGCCACACCGCCCAGTGGAAGATTAATCGATCTTAGGGCTACGGCACAACATACTGACTTGCTGATCGTAGCCTCCTGCACCCATGACTCCGGGTTATACCACAGTCTGCCCACTGTGTATCCTACTCAAGTCTCCTAATACAGTTCTACATATATATCACACACAAACACTCAACATGCGTGTCAAATAATACGTGAAATCATATAAATATCCAATGTCCGGTTTAACAAGAAAGACACAAACTCGATCAAAGAGATAATACATATTTAGAGACTAAACAACCATATAAAGATTTAAGACGAAGTAAGAAATGCGCGGTTAGCCCTCATCTTAGCCACTACACGATGAAGACGTCTATTTCTTGACTCTTCCCGAATCTTTCTTTTTCTAAACTTTCCTTTAATAGAAACTTTCCAAAATTAAAAACATTCTAAAATAGAAATTAGGGTTCCAAACTATAATAACTAGGGTTTTTCAGAAACAAACTCATACCAGACATCATCATCAAACTCGGATTTCAGCTGCAATTTACATCGGAATCCAAATCTACTAGCGGCTATAGAAATCTGACATCCAGAGATATTCGTGGATAAGTTGATTGTCTTCTAACTCTTTACAGTTCACCGAGAAATTGCTCTTAAAGTTGGACAGTGACAGGTTCGGATCTGCAGACATCCGTCTCAGAAGAACAACCATAAATTTCTAATCCGAGCTCTTATTTACAATTTTCTTGCGGCTATATGGCTAGATCTAGATGTCAGGCATCATTCCATGAAGTTTGAAAAGAAACAGATTCTTTCTCCTAAAACTGGTTGGATCTGTTTTCCTGATTTTTCTTTCTCTCCTTCTCTTTTTTTCTCATGACCTCTCTCTCATGATCAGAGAGATACGAAAATAAAGACCTAAAACCCTAATATTATCGTTATATAATCTCCTCATTAAATTAGGTTTGGGTTAGAGCTTAGGTTTAATGAGCTTTTAATGAATCTTAACACCGTTATCCAAATTCCTGGGATCGGGGTGTTACAATATGTTGGAGCTTCATTGGTTTCTCTATGTTCTTTTCTTCTTCCACTTGAGCAACATGAAGTTCAGATTAATTTTTGGAAGACAAACAATGTTTCCTAAAAATATATGGAATCCCTTTTTCTTTGATATCTTTTGCGTATCTTATTTCCTGAAAATATCTAAATATGAATACAAGACAAACAATATTTTCAAACATAAATAAATAGAGAAATGAAAATTTCTAAGAATTACAATAATTAATGGCTGATTTCTTAAAAACATTTAAGTCCCACATATTATGTGTCTAATAATACTGAATTGTAATATATATAGGTTAAATGGTTAAGATAGGTATATATTTGTTTTTGATAATATTAGTCATTTTAAAGACAGAAAACTGCATAAATCCAAAATCACGACTATTGATATCAGGCGAAGCAATGTATATGTAATGGCTTCTGCTCCACTAACTTTGTGTGTATGTAAACGATATTTAGATTTAGCAATTGGCCATTGAATTCATAAATTACAGTAATGGTTATGTACTTGTCAAGCATATTTTATGGTTAATATTTATTTTTAATGAAACAAACGTGAATAAATATAAATATGTTTAATTAATCTTGGTATCGGAAGCAAATGCATTAGAAATATGTTTTGAAAAATAATATCATATATTCTCCCGGCCATTCCACTAGTCAGTATCCATGGTAATCAAACCAGTGTTGTGATAGAACGATCCCTCCAGTGAACATATTCAGCGTTTTTAGAACACCACACCTGTTTTTCAAAAGTAATTAATAATCACATAAATATTAAAAACTCCAAAAACTGGGTCCTAAATCATGCTCTTCTTCTTGCCATGATTCCATGATTACACATTTTTAATGTATCATAACAAAGAGATCCATAAGTATTTAATAAATAATTAGTGAGACAATCCTTCCATCTATGAGATATACACATACAAAATATAAAAACATACAAACCAATACCAATCATCCAATCATCCAATCATCCAATCAATAACATGCTATATATTCTCATATGATGACCTCTCCAAAGGAAAACATGTTAATTCACTCAAAATCCCATATCTAATCTCATGATCATGCACACACTTTTTCCATTAGGTGATGGAGAAACCACATGATTTCCTCTTCTGTGCCTCCTCATATGATATTTTCCTTTTAGAAAACTTTTCTTTTTGAGAAACATTCCTTTTTACGAAATTTTTTTTTGGAAATTTTCCTCTCTGGGTAACATTCATTTTCTGAAACTTCATTTACGAGAACTTTCCTTTCTTGAAGCTTCTTTGACCCAAATTTCATTTTCCAGAATCTATGTTTGGATTTTCCTTATCGTAACCTTTTGTTCCTCCTTATTCTTAATTAGAGTTTCCCCTTCTAGGATTTTCTTTAATTTAGGTCATTCCACCATCAACTTTAAACTCTTGTTATTATAGGAAGTAACATCAGAATCTAGAAAGCTGACTTCTGGTTCTTTCCGTGGATATATGATACGCTTCATGAATCCTTTTGGTTCTCCGGTAAACAGCTCTTGAAGTTATGCGGTGCAAAATCTAATCTGCAGAGATCCGCCGTAAAAGGACGATCATAAAATTCAGAATATAACCCCAATTTAGGATCTGCGTGCGGCTGTAGTTAGCTTTTGATTTCCTGCATCTCCTTATAAAAAATAAGATGAAAAGAACTTGATTTAGTCCAACCGTTTCCTCTTTCTCACATATCATTCTACTCTGGATTGTATACCTTACGAGTTCTGGGTATCACACTAATAGCACTCCACTATGGGCAGTATAATCTTATGAGTTCTTGGTATCACATACCACTTAACCATGGGTTATATACATTACAAGTTCTTGGCATCAGAGGAACTATTCATTCTCCCTAGAGTTCTATAGGATTCAACAGTCCTTGAGTAATCATGACTCACAGCTGAACTATCTCCTGTTATCTACGTTTAACCTCACAAGGTATTACCAGCATCACTGATATTCCAACCAAAAATATCAACCTTATATAACCAGCACTCAGGTTCTCTCCGGTATACCCAGTCACTCAGGGTACTCACATAATCTCTTTTTGATTATAGGCTTATAGCCCAAGTTTTTTATATTCATAAAAACTCTTCTAGAATCTCATGTTCACTTAACTCTCATTGCAAATTCAGCATGCATTATCATTTACAGCACTAAAACTCAATACATACTCACGGCATCCTCATTCATCAACAATATGAATACCCATTTTATTAAAAATCATAATATATAATCGTCTTCAACACCAAAACGAAATACATAATAACATCAATAATAACTCAAATCTGGAAACCATAGATGAAAGTTCAAGCCTCTGATTTCTTACTGAACCACTTCTTAAACCTTTCTTTTATCCTAACATCTAGTTCCCAAGCTTTCTCCTTAACCCCGTCACAATTGCACAAGACCCTGATCATCAGAAAAGTTTCTTACGATTCTGCTTAACTCTCTTTTCCAGAATACTGGTCTCTACGGTCATATTAAGCTGAAGATCTGATGGAATCCTAGCCATAACCTCATCATCCTTATGCAAGTACTTCTTCAGCATCGACATATGGAAAACCTTGTGAAATGCTCGCATAACCTCGGGTAATTGCATCCAATACGCAACCAGTACAAACCGCTCAATAATCTTGAATGATCCCATATACCTCAGACTCAACTTAGTTTCTGTAATGGACATATTAGGACCCCATAATATGGTTGAGATACGCATTATCTCCCACCTCAAACTCAAGCTCTTTCCTTCTTTTATCGGCATAACTTTTCGCCAATCTTTTGCTTTCTTCATGTTCAGTTTTAAAATTCAGATCTTCTCCATAGTTTCCTGAACAAATTCTGCACCATGAATGCTTCTCTCTCCCACTTGGATCCATCATAAAGTTGTACGACATGATCTCCCATACAACTCCTCATATGGAGACATCCCAATACTCACCTGGTAAATATTGTTATCAGTAAACTCTACATATCTCAGATAATCCATCCACTGACCTCCCTACTCAAGCACACACATTCTCAAAAATTCTCGGGAGTCCGAATAGTCCTCTCGAATTTCCCTTCCATCTGAGGGTGATAGGCTGTACTCTTGTGTACCTTTATGCCCATCTTATCCTGAAAAGCCTTTAAAAACACCAAAGTGGATTTGAAATCATGGTTGGGCACTATACTCACTGGTACCCTATGAAGCCTCACAATCACATTGACATACTTCTTAGCCAAAACTACAGCTCTATCGGTCTTCTTAATGGCCAAGAAAACAAGCCAACTTTTTAAAAAGATCAACAATGATTCAAATAACATCTTTGGTCTGAGAAACGGGTAACCCAGCTATGAAATCTATCATAATAATATCCTACTTCCACTATGAAATGGGTAAACCCCTTAACAACCTGCTTGAAACTTGATGTTCAGCTTTCACTAACGGACATACATCACAAGCTGTAACCGAGTTAGCCACCTCTTTGTTCATCCCGACCCAGTGGTAATGCCTTTTTTAGATCTTGGCATATCTTATTTGCCCCCGGATAAATTGAAAATATACTCAAATGAATCTCTGTCATGATCTCTCATCTTTAATCCTCATCCTTGGATACACATACCCGCCCATGCCCAAGAATAACTGAAATATAGCAACTAATATAATCAGTTTACTAACCTTGCTTAGGCTACACAAATGCTGAGGTTTCCTTCCCTGGAAATTCAGGCTGAATACAACAACCTCTTCTCTTAGGCCCTCCTAGATTAACGCAGACTTCTCTACCAGCTTCATCACCATGTATTGCTCTTACAAGACAGCGGCTCCTCAACACAGCCCAGTGATCTCTCAGAAACCATCTCACATGGATATTCTCATCGTCCAAACCATGACCCAAATAAATTATAAGGTGGTAGAACTGATGGATATCAAACCCAAGACTCGGCACTTTTCGATGGTAGAACACACGAAGATGGAAGACAAAGATGATGGATGAAGATGTTGGATAGATTCTTGCATAAACGAATCAAAAGATTAAAGTTTATCAAGGATTATGGATCGAATGATAACACAAGAAGATGCGGAATGGCTCCATATTGATGGATTGAGTGGTCACACAATGGATGAGGAAGTACACTGATATTCCTCAATGACACGCTAAGATATTACACACTTGGTGGTGACAAGGTTTGATTCTTCGGTTATGACACACCAAAGGATCAAAAGATTATTGGATATGACTCACCAAACAATCGGAAAATGTTCTTAAGGAACAAAAGAGATTAGTCTCAAAATAGTTGATAAAAAGTTAGGTGCCTTAGAATGAGGCTTACACGAGTTTAAATAAGGAAGGAGACTTGAACAGACTCAAGCTCCTTCGAGAATGACTCTTGGGAACTCTAAAATTCATCCTAAAACTTTGAACTAAAGACTCAAGACCTGGACTAGAATTTGAAAGAGTTTGCAGACTAAAGAATGAAATAAAAACCATAGCCTAGATTATAACATAAAGTAAATGCTTGAGTTGGTCCATGGCTTCATGTAATCGTCCAAGTTAATCATCAAATTCGGCTAAGTGGACTTGAGGCCTCATTAAAAACCTCAGTTGGAAAACCCATTGGGATAAAACCAAGCTAAGGGAAAAAGAGCACACTCAAGCCACTTGATGATGATTAACTCCTAATGGCTTGAATGGAAGTGAGCATCTCTTGGTTGATTTTTCTTGGACGAACTTCCTCTTGCTTCCAAGACATCTTTAGGGTTGTTCCAACAGCTTCTTGGAGTCTTCTTGTCCTTACACGTGTCATAGGACCTTTGGGAATTGTCAAGGCGTCTTTCTCTTCTCCTCCAAGTGTTGGCGCTTCCATGCTCATATCATCCCCTCCCTCTTGAAAAGGATTTGTCCTCAAATCTGGATCATATGCAATGAAAGGAACCAAGTCAGTAACATTAAATATATTACTTATTTCATACTTACCTTGCAAGTCAAGCTGGTAGGCATTGTTGTTGATCTTTTTGATAATCTTGAAAGGTCCATCGATCCTTGGCATAAGCTTGGACTTTCTTCCTTCCGGGAACCTTTCTTTCCTTAAGTGAACCCAAACTTGGTCATCTTCTTCAAAGACTTTTCCCACCTTCCCTTGTTAGCATGCTTGACATATTGCTTTGTCTTCTCTTCAATGTTTCGTCTTGCTTGCTTATGTGTCCGCTGTATCAGCTCGGCCTTCTTCTTTCCATCAAAGTTAACTCTTTCACACTCAGGCAAAGGTATTAGATCCAAAGGAAAAGTAGGATTGAACCCATAAACAATTTTAAAAGGAGAAAACTTAGAAGTAGAATGCACAACATGATTATATGCAAATTCAAAAAGAGGCAAGTAATCTTTCCATTTTTTCAAGTTTTTCCTTATGAATGCACGCAAGAGAGTTCCTAATGTTCTATTCACTATCTCAGTCTGCCCATCAGTTTGTGGATGACAAGTAGTAGAAAACATTAACTTAGTACCTAGCTTAGACCAAAGAGTCCTCCAGAAGTAACTAAGAAACTTAGTATCTCTATCAGAAACTATAGTCCTAGGCATGCCATGTAAGTGTACAACCTCCTTAAAGAACAAGTTTGAAACATGCAATGCATCATCAGTTTTATGACAAGCTATAAAATGTGCCATCTTAGAGAACTTGTCTACCACAACAAAGATAGAATCCTTTCCGGTTCTAGTCCTAGGCAGTCCAACAATAAAGTCCATAGATATATCATTCCAAGGATGATAAGGAATGGGTAAAGGAGTATACAAACCGTGGCTTTGAACCTTGGACCTAGCTTGTTTACAAGTTGCACATCTTTCACATATCCGCTCCAAATCTCTTCTCATTTGTGGCCAAAAGAAATGGTCCTGCAAAACTTTTAGTGTCTTGGCAATGCCAAAATGTCCCATAAGACTTCCTCCATGTGCTTCCCTAACAAACAAGTCTCTCAAAGAATAATTAGGTACACACAAACGGTTATCATAGAAAAGGAAACCATCCTGCCTAAAGTAATGTTTAGAAGCAAATTTCTCACACAACTTGTATGCGTTACCAAAGTCAAAATCGGTTTCATACATACCTTTGATTTGCTCAAAACCCAATAGCTTAGCATCAAGAGTATTTAAAAGAACATACCTCCAAGATAGTGCATCAGCCACTATGTTTTCCTTACCTTGTTTGTACTTGATCATATAAGGAAATGTTTCTATGAATTCTACCCATCTGACATGTCTTTTGCTCAGCTTGTTCTGCCCCTTTAAGTATTTGAGAGATTCATGGTCGGTGTGTATTACAAACTCCTTAGGCCAGAGATAATGTTTCCAAGTTCGTAAGGCCCTCACCAAAGCATACAACTCCTTGTCGTAAGTTGCATAGTTGAGAGTTGCTCCTCCAAGCTTCTCACTAAAGTATGCTATAGGTCTCCTCTCCTGCATTAACACAGCATCAATACCAATCCCTGAGGCATCACATTCAATTTCAAAGATTTTGTTAAAATCAGGAAGGGTAAGAAGAGGAGAATGAGTAAGCTTCTCTTTAAGGCATTGGAATGCAGCTTCTTGTGCCTCTTCCCACTTGAATCCAACATCTTTTTTGATCACTTCTGTCAATAGGGCGGCAATGGTGCTAAAGTTCTTGACAAAGTGCCTGTAGAACCCAGCAAGTCCATGGAAACTTCTCACTTCACTAATGGTTGTTGGACTTGGCCACTCCATGATTGCTTTAATCTTCTCCAGATCCACCTTTACACCATCTGCACTCACAACAAAGCCTAAAAAGACCAAGTTATCTGTTCCAAAAGTACACTTCTTAAGATTGGCATAAAGTGTTTCTCTTCTTAACAAATCAAGAACAGCCCTAAGATGTTCTATATGTTCCTCAAAGCTCTTGTTGTACACTAGGATGTCATCAAAGTACACAACCACAAAGATGCCAATGAAAGATCTAAGGACATGATTCATTAACCTCATGAAGGTACTAGGTGCATTGGTTAAGCCAAAAGGCATGACTAACCACTAATACAATCCATGCTTAGTTTTAAATGCAGTTTTCCACTCATCTCCTTCTTTCATCCTAATTTGACGATATCCACTTTTCAAGCCTATCTTAGAAAAAATGCAAGAATCATGCAATTCATCTAACATGTCATCTAAACGAGAAATAGGATGGCGATACTTTACAGTGATATTGTTGACGGCTCTACAATCTAAACACATTCTCCAAGTTCCATGCTTCTTTGGAACAAGCAATACCAGCACAGCACAAGGGCTCATGCTCTCTCGGATATGGCCTTTAGCCATGAGCTCTTCCACTTGCCTTTGTAGTTTCTTAGTCTTCATAGGGTTAGTTCTATATGCTGGACGGTTAGGAAGTGAAGCTACAGGTACGAAATCAAGCTGATGCTCAATCCCACGGATAGGTGGTAATCCTTTGGGATTCTCCTCCGGAAAGACATTTTAAACTCCTGCAAAAGAAAGGAAATACTGCTCGGAACTTCCGACATTGGGTTAGTAAGGTTTACAAAAACCTCTTTGTAAACAAACAAAAGAATGGATTATTTAGAGAATAGAGCTCTCTTAACCACATTAAAACCTCACAAGAAAGTTTGATTGCCTCACAGGGTTACTCTCAAAGGCCTTTTTCTTGGTTTTTCTCAAACTCCCATTTTTGTTTGTAGGTGGTGTGTTTAGGGGGTCACTCACATTGGTTTTGTCATGTTTGATCATGATGAACTTCTTGTGGCATCAATGGAGCAAGGGTGGTCTTCTGGGTATTTTATTCAAAGGAATACCGATTGGTAAACCCATCATGGATGACCCTTCTATCAAACTGCCATGGTCTCCCTAGCAAGATGTGACTGGCCTCCATTGGTAAGATGTCACACAAGATTTCATCTTTGTATTTGCCTATGGTTAAAGGAACCAATACTTGGCTGCTCATGATCATTTCTCCATATTCATTCAACCATTGAAGCTTGTAAGGCTTCGGTTGCTTCTTCACTTCTAGACTTAACTTCTTGACCATAGTGTCACTTGCCACATTAGTACAGCTTCCTCCATCAATAATAAGGCTGCAAACCTTACCTTATACTAGACATCTTGTGTGAAACAAGTTCTCCCGTTGTGCTTGGTCAGCATCTTTGGTTTGAATGTTCAGTGATCGCCTTGTTACTAACAATTCTCATGTTGCTGGTAACTCAATCTCCTCAGCATCAGAGCTTTCTTCTTCCTCAGATTCTTCTTCTTCTGTTTCAATCTCTCCATTATCCATAAGGATTATAATTCTTTTGTTAATGCATTCATTGGCGTAGTGTCCTCTCCCTTGACACTTGAAACATCTAACATTCATGTTCCTAGAAGAAGTTGTCACAGCTTTTCCTTTGTCGTCTTGAGTAGGGGCGAAAGGTTTTGAATCACTACTCCTCCTCTTGACTTGTTGTTCTACTAGAACAGCCTTGTGAAGCATCTCCTCCAAATCTCCATAAGTTTGAAGCTCCATCTTGTCTTGAATATTTCGAGCCAATCCACTCAAGAACCTTGCCATGGTTGCTTCATGATCCTCATCTATGTCGGCTTTGATCATAAGAGACTCCATCTCTTGAAAGTAATTCTCCACACTTTTACTACCTTGGCTTAATCTCCTAAGCTTTTGATGAAACTCTCGGTGGTAATGACTTGGAACAAACCTCTTCCTCATTAGGTTTTTCATCACTTCCCACGTTTCCACACGTGGCTCCTGGTTGCATCTCCTACTTGTAACAATCTGATCCCACCAGTTGATTGATATGAGCATGGAAACGCCAACACATAGAGAAGAAGAAGAAAGAACCATGACCATTTCCAAATGTCCTATGACCCGGGCAAGATCAAGCAAACTTTAAGAAGCTGTAGGAAACATCTTAAAGATAGCATGGAAGAATAAAGAAGCTAAGGAAAGGCAACACCAAGACATGCTCACTTCCATTCAAGTCGCTCTAAGTTAAATATCTTCTAAGTGACTTGAGTGTGCTCTTTTTCCTTTAAGCTCGGTTTTATCCCAATGGGTTTTCCGACTAAAGTTTTTAATGAGGCCACAAGATTCATTTAAATCTTATGATGAATAACTTAGCGCCACACTATATTTTGGATCGTCCTTTGATGCATTGGACCGACCTCAAACTACCTTATAATATAAGTTAAACTATAGTTTCATTTTATTGTTTAAGTTTGCAAAACTCTTTCATATTCTGTCTTGTCGACTTCTAGTCTTTGTTCAGAGTCTTAGGATGAATGTTTAGAGTCTCAAGAGTCAGTAATTCGAGGCACTTGAGTCTGTTCAAGTTACCTCTCTATATAAGTCGATGTAAGCCTCATTTGGCAAACAACCAACTTTTTATTCAACTTCTTTTTCAGAGAAAATTATCTAAGTTCTTTAAGAATATTTCTTGATTGTTTGGTGAGTCATATCCAACAATCACCCCGATTCTGTGGTGTGTCATATCCAGAAAATCAACCTTTGTCTTCCTCGAGTGTGTCATATCTTGGAGAGACATTGTTGAGTGTTTATTAGGTGTGTAATATCCCAAATAAACCTCAAGGAGTATCAAGAAGCTCTTCCGGAACTTCTTGTATCCCTCATCAATCCATCACCTTGTCCAGTTCGAGTCTTTGATTCACTAAGGCAAGGATCTATCCTTCTTCTATCCAAAGAACCATTTGGCCACTACTAAGAAGACCCCTTCAAACGGTCCATTTCATCATCAACTTGGCTTTATGTCTTCTTCTATCCATTTGTCTATCAATCTAACCTACCAATGAGAAAGTTGAGTCTTGGGAGTTACCGAGATCGTATCATTGATGGCATAGTCATAGAACTTGGTTGCAGAAACTTGAACCTTCTTCCGTTCTGAGTATGGCTGATAATCAAAGACGAGTTCTATCTTCTTCTCCTATTATAGATAGTCATCTGGATCATTCTTCCCATAGAATGGCGGTATCTTCAACTTAAGACTACCGAGGTTGTCTTCATTGTGTTCCCTTGCTTCTCTTACACGTCTTGGACGTCTATGCTCCCCACTATAAGCTTGACTTCCACGGCTGTAATTGTTGAGATAGATGCTTATTCATGTGATAGAGTAATCAAGAGGAATGAACTAGTTGAAAAGGAACTAGAAAAGAAAGGAAGCGGTTGGATATCAACTAGATAAGCAAACTAGGAAGCAAGGAGGTATGGGAGAAGGTATGGGCGCAGCATGGGTGAGGTATGGGCGCCATTTACTGTTGAGAAACTGTTGGAGTAGCTCAGCCACAAGTCTCCTTCTCTTCTTCTCTCTTCTCCACGCCCCTTTCTTCTTCTCCTTGTAAAGTCTATATATATCCTTGTAAATCTCTTGTAAAAGATATGAGAAAGAAAAAGAAGTGAATAAGATTATTAAGACTTGCATAAACTCTCTCCATTCTTGCTATTCTTTCTCTCATTCTCCAATCATTCTTCATTCTCTCTTAACTTCAAATCTGTATTTCTACATGGTATCAGAGCAAGGTTGAGCATTCCAAACGCTTAACTCTCTTATAATTCTTCTAGCACTCTACAAATCTTCTAATCTATAAGAATACACCTTTCTAAGTTCTATTCACTCTGAGATTAATATCCTTGAGATCATAGGATCTTCAAGTTGTGAAAGAACTAGAATGGTGTATTATTACTAGAAAATGGAGACAAATAGAGTAGCAATCTCAGTCATGCTCAAAGGAAACAACTACCTTCTTTGGGCAAAAACTACTAAAACCATTCTTAGAGGCCGAGGACTTTAGCGGTATGTTGAGCCAAAGGAGGAAGCGGAGGCGGTGGTGAGAAATGAGAAGGAGGAAGCTAAGGAAGAGCAAGAAAAACAGTACACTCTTTCTCTTCTTCAAAGCTCACTAGAACCATCCATCTTGGCGGCCTACTCATATGCGGATACCGCTAAGGAGCTGTGGGATATACTCAAGGGAGTATATGGAAATGTGTCAAACATATCAAGAATATTTGAGGTGAAGAGGGCGCTGAATGAGCTTCAACAAGAGGAGAAGCCATTCAAGGAAATGTTTGGGGAGTATAGAAGCTTGTGGGCCAAGTTGGAGATCTTGAGGCCACAAACTATAGACCCCAAGGAGTTAGGTGAAAGGCATGACCAAGACCAAGTGTTTGGGCTTCTCTTGGCACTCAATGCATCTTACAAGGATCTTATCAAGCACATACTTAGATTTGAGAAGCTGCCAAGTATAGCGGAAGTATGTGGCTTGATACAAAGGGAGGAGGGCTCAAGAGACCTATTTCGAGCACCAAGTGAAGCTGCACATCTTGCAAAAAGGAATCTCATGTTTGAAAGAAGGGTGTTGGACTGTGAGCAATGTAAGATGAAAGGGCATACCAAGGAGAAGTGTTGGACTCTCCATCCGCATTTGAGGCCTAAGCGGCTAAGGGAGAGTGGAAGTGGGCATAGGGCCTTCATGGGGGTTGCACAACCAGTTGAGGATACTGTCAAAAGATCAGAGTTTGAGGCTCTTATCAAGAGCCTAGCTAAGTTAACATAATCTGGTAAGAGTTTCCTCAGCTCTAAAAGCGCCATAAGGAAGGGTAAAATGATTTTAGATTCCGGAGCCTCTCATTACATGATTAAGGATCAAGACTTGTTAAAAAATTTTGAGCCTTATCATGGAAATGTACAAGTAGCTAATGGAAGCTCAGTTCCGATTGAAGGGATAGGAAAGTTAGAACTTTTCAAGAAGGAAACAAAAGCTTTATACATGCCTAGTTTCTCATCTAATCTTCTATCAGTTCATAAAGCTACAAAGGATTTGGATTATGTAGCATTGTTTGGGACTGACTTTGTTAAGTTTCAGGACCCTAAAACAAACAATGTACTCGGAGAAGGGAAGGTAGAGGATGGTTTGTATCTTTTGGAAACAAATAAACAAGAGGATCCAATGGCTCTTGGAATGAAGGCAAATGTAGAAGTTTCTGGTAGGAAGGAGATTGGAGATAGCCCATTATGGCATGAAAGGCTAGGACACCCAAGTTCAGCAGTTCTCAAGATGGTCTTACCCAATCTCATTCAAGAAGAAGTAGTATGTGAAGCATGTGTACTAGGAAAACATTGTAGACAAGTTTTTCCTATCTCATCCACAACTTGTGACGAAGTTTTTGGCATTGTACACTCGGATGTATGGACCGCACCATGTAATTCAAGGGATCAATATAAGTACTTTGTTTCTTTCATTGATGATTACTCAAGATACACATGGATCACACTCTTAAACTCCAAGGACCAAGTTTATGAAGCATTCACCAACTTCATTAACTATGTTTCTACACAATTCAAAACAACAATCAAGGTCTTAAGAAGTGATAATGGAGGAGAATATGTAAGCAAGAGATTTAAGGAGCTACTCAACAACTTTGGCATCATTCATCAAACATCTTGTGCATACACTCCACAACAAAATGGGGTAGCAGAAAGGAAAAATAGGCATCTAATGGAAGTAGCAAGGACTATCATGATTGCCAAAGGAGTACCTAAATCTCATTGGGGAGATGCGGTAATGACTTCAAACTATTTGATTAACCGGCTTCCAACAAAGAACTTGGAAGATAGATCACCGTTTGAAGTGTTGTACAAAAAGAAACCAATCTTACATCACCTTAAGGCGTTTGGATATAAGTGTTTCATGTTTCTACCAGAAGGACAAAGAAACAAGCTTGAACCTAGAAGCATAAAGTGTGTTTTCATTGGATACTCACCAACTCAAAAGGGCTACAAGGTCTACAATCCGGAGATAAGAAGGGTATATGTGTCTAGAGAGGTAAAGTTCAATGAAAAAGAAAGCTTTTATGGAGCCAAGAATCATGATACTCTTGAAGGTATAGTCTCATCATCTATGGATTGGATGCTGTTCAATGAAGCGCCAATAACAAGGGATGAAATACAAGGAGAGAATGCACCATCTGAGAGCATCATGGAACATGGAGATGCAGATGATATACATATGGAACCAGATCAGGATTCAGCTGAAGAAGAAGCGGATGTTGAGGAAGCAGATTCTGAGCCAATCATACCTCTAAGAAGAAGTACAAGACAGAGGCGACAACATGTTTTCTATGGCTACAACAATTCTGCTATGCTCCAAGGAGAGTCTAGTACGAGTAATCTTCCTTGTGTGATAAGAGAGTGTCCTGAGCATATGGCGAGCTTAGATCTCGATCCTATTGGCGACAGCACTCTCATATCACAAGGAGGAGATCACACTCAAACTAGTATTATCACATATCCCATTGAGCATTTCTGTTCCTTGGCGACATTACCCATGGAGCATGAAGGGTTTCTCACAAAAATCAGCAAGGAATACATTCCAAGCTCATATGAAGAAGCATATGAGAGTGAAGTATGGGTGAAAGCCATGGAAGAGGAAATGAAGTCCATGGAAAGGAATAATACTTGGTACTTAACCGACTTACCAAAGGATAAGAAGTCGGTTGGGAGTAGATGGGTGTATACGATCAAATACACAAGTGATGGGAAGATAGAAAGGTACAAGGCAAGGTTGGTAGCAAAAGGGTATACTCAAGTTTATGGGGAGGACTATACCGAGACATTTGCTCCGGTTGCTAAGCTTCATTCCATAAGAATACTAATCTCAGTGGCAGTAAACTTAAAATGGGATCTATGGCAGATGGATGTCAAGAACGCATTCTTGCAAGGAGACTTGGAAGAAGAGGTGTATATGGATCCACCCCAAGGATATCATAAGGAAGGCAACAAAGTTTGCAGATTGAAGAAAGCAATCTATGGGCTGAAGCAATCCCCAAGAGCATGGTACCAAAGGCTAAGTGCTTGTCTGTTGGAGAGAGAGTTCATAAGATCTGAAGCTGATCACACATTGTTCACAAGACAAAGTGAAGGAGGAACGGTTGTGGTATTAATATATGTGGATGATCTAATCATCACAGGAAGTGACAAAGATGGAGTAGATCAAACCAAGAAGATCTTGAATGCCGATTTTGATATAAAGGACTTGGGGGAACTTAAGTACTTCCTAGGAATTGAGATGACACGGTTTGAAGATGGAATGTTCATCTCTCAAAGGAAATATGTGCTTGATCTCTTAGAAGAAACTGGGAAGCTAGGATCCAAACCGGCTAAAACTCCAATAGAAGAAGGCTATCAAGATAGTCCTGAGGGGGAGCCTTTGGAGAACATTAAGAGATATCAAAGGATGGTGGGCAAGCTCATCTATCTTACTATCACTAGGCCGGACATTTGCTTTGCAGTAAACCGTGTGAGCCAACATATGCAAAAGCCAACCACGCAGCATTGGAACATGATTGAAAGGCTGCTAAGATATCTGAAAAACAATCCCGGAAAAGGCATATGGATGAAGGCTAATGGAAACAAAAAGGTTCAAGGATATTGCGATGCAGATTGGGCTGGAGATAAGAAGGATAGAAAGTCCACATCCGGTTTTTGTACCTATGTAGGAGGCAATCTAGTGACTTGGAGGAGTAAAAAGCAGAAGGTTATAGCCTTGTCTAGTGCTGAAGCCGAGTATAGAGCTATGAAGGAAGTGACGAAAGAACTTATTTGGGTAAAGGCATTCTTAGGGGATCTTGGAATACATGAAACTGAGGAAATGTTGCTATATTGTAATAATCAAGCTGCAATACATATAGCATCCAATCCGGTATTCCATGAAAGGACCAACCATATAGAGGTGGATTGTCACTTTGTGAGGGGAAAGATTCAAGAAGGAATCATTAAACCTGCCTTTGTAACAAGTGAGAACCAACTAGCTGATATCTTCACCAAAGCAACCTCATCTGTCACTTGTGATCGCATCCATAGCAAGATCGGTCTAAAGGATCTTCACCGACCAATCTTGAGGGGGAGTGTTGAGATAGATGCTTATTTAAGTGATAGAGTAATCAAGAAGAATGAACTAGTTGAAAAGGAACTAGAAAAGAAAGGAAGCGGTTGGATATCAACTAGATAAGCAAACTAGGAAGCAAGGAGGTATGGGAGAAGGTATGGGCGCAGCATGGGAGAGGTATGGGTGCCATTTACTGTTGAGAAACTGTTGGAGTAGCTCAGCCACAAGTCTCCTTCTCTTCTTTTCTCTTCTCCACGCCCCTTTCTTCTTCTCCTTGTAAAGTCTATATATATCCTTGTAAATCTCTTGTAAAAGATATGAGAAAGAAAAAGAAGTGAATAAGATTATTAAGACTTGCATAAACTCTCTCCATTCTTGCTATTCTTTCTCTCATTCTCCAATCATTCTTCATTCTCTCTTAACTTCAAATCTATATTTCTACAGTAATAGTCTGATCCTTCATCATTTCCTAAGGGTCGTAGTGCCCTTCTTCTTCCTTCAACAGGACGTTGGGGAAGTCCTTGATTCACTGACTCTTGTATGGTGTCCATTCTCTCATAAACGGGATCTAGTTCCTGCCTCGAGAGGCGCCTCATTTCTTCCATAAGAGTCTGCACATCCAGGTTGTTGTTTCTGGCTCTTCTTGGACGATTGGTGTTATCACTTCCAGCTTCACTATGAGACATCTCGATGAAATATGGGAACAAATTAAAAGATGTCTTGAATTTTTCCTGCAAAACTCAACAAACAGTTTGATTAAGTTAGAAGGAAAGGAGTTGGAACACGTTTAGTTTTGTTCCTTTTTTTTGAATAAATGATCCAACGTATCTTTGAATAGCAAGATAGAAAGAAAAGATGGTAATGAAAGATAGAATAGAGTGATGGTGAGTCGAAGACTCACGACCAAGAAGGGGAGGGGGTAAAAATGAAAGGTCAGAAGATGAAAGATTAGAAATGAATGATCATAATTTGAAAAGGTATGAAAACTCACTACCAAACTCGAAAAATGGTGCTCTGATACCAAATGATGGAGATCCAACCCAAGACTCGACACTTTTCGATGGTAGGACACACGAAGATGGAAGACAAAGATGATGGATGAAGATGTTGGATAGATCATTGCATAAACGAATCAAAAGATTCAAGTTTATCAAAGTTTGTGGATCGAATGATAACACATGAAGATGTGGGATGACTCCTTGTTGATGGATTGAATGGTCACACAATGGATGCGGAAGTCCACTGATATTCCTCAATGCCACGCCAAGATATTACACATTTGGTGGTGACAAGGTTTGATTCTTTGGATATGACACACCAAAGGATCGAAAGATTGTTGGATATGACTCACCAAACAATCGGAAAATGTTCTCAAGGAACAAAAGAGATTAGTCTCAAAATAGTTGATAAAAAGTTGGGTACCTTAGAATGAGGCTTACACGAGTTTAAATAAGGAATGAGACTTGAACAGACTCAAGCTCCTTCGAGAATGACTCTTGGGAACTCTAAAATTCATCCTAAAACTTTGAACTTGGACTAGAATTTGAAAGAATATGCGGACTAAAGAATGAAATAAAAACCATAGCCTAGATTATAACATAAAGTAAATGATTGAGTTGGTCCATGACTTCATGTAATCGTCCAAGTTAATCATCAAAGTGGATTAAGTGGACTTGAGGCCTCATTAAAAACCTCAGTTGGAAAACTCATTGGAGTAAAACCAAGCTAAGGGAAAAAGAGCACACTCAAGCCACTTGATGATGATTCACTCCGAATGGCTTGAATGGAAGTGAGCATCTCTTGGTTGATTTGTCTTGGACGAAATTCTTCTTGCTTCCAAGAAATCTTTAGGGTTGTTCCAACAGCTTTTTGGAGTCTTCTTGTCCTTGCACGGGTCATAGGACCTTTGGAAATGGTCAAGGCGTCTTCCTCTTCTTCTCCAAGTGTTGGCGCTTCCATTCTCATATCAAGAACTCTACCTCGGCCTGGATCCTTCTTGCTGCAATATCTCTCACTAGACATATGTGTCAGCCCTGAGGTAGTGGACTGTTAGATCAACTCGGTATCCACTGGACAAATAATAGAATGGATATTGCACTCCATCTGCATCTTCCATGATTTCACAATTCTTTACATGCAACATGAAAACGAGATGCATAAGTATTTAATAAATACTTAGTGAGACAATCCTCCCATCTACGAGATATACGCACACAAGAAAATAAATATAAAAATATATAAAGCAATACCAATAATCCGATCAATAAAATGCTATGAATTCTCATATGATGGTCTCTACACAGGAAACCATTTTAATACACTCAAAAGCACACAGCTAATCTCATGGTCATGCACTTACCTTTGCCACTAGTCGATGGAGACAACACAGTATTTGTAGGAGTGAGGTTTGAGTAATCTGCATCATTATCTCGGGTTATCGGAACAGGCTTATCCAGCGGTTCCTCCTCATTCTCATCTGCTTCTTTGGACCTTTTGCATGAATTGAATACATAGCTTCTGGTTTACTGTCTTGAAAACAAAATATGCACCTCATAACCTCCATATGGGAATTCCCTTTCTTTTTTTTAATCTTTTGCATGTTTTATTTTCTGAAAATATTTAAATATGAATACACGACAACCAATATTTTAAAATATAAAATAAATAGAGAAATGAAAATTTCTAAGAATTACAAGAATTAAAGACTGATTTTTAAAAACAAATATAAGTGCCACATATTATGTGTCTAATAATACTGAGTTGTAATATATATATAGGTTAGATGGTTAACCTATTGATATCAGGCGAAGCAATGTATATGTAACGGCTTCTGCTCCACTAAATTCGTGTGTACATAAACGATATTTAGATTTAGCTGTTGGCTATTGAATTCATCAATTACAGTAATATTTATGTAGTTGTCAAGCATATTTTATGATTAATAATTTTTTTTAATGAAACAAACGTGAAAATTTATAAATATTTTTAATTAATCTAGGTATTAGAAGCAAATGCATTAGAAAAATATTTATAAATTTTCACGTTTGTTTCATTAAAAAATGATATCATACATTCTCACGGCCATCCCACTAGTAAGTATCCATGGTAATCAAACCAGTGTTGTGATAGACCGATCCCTCCAGTGAACATATTCATCCTTTTTAGAACGACCACACCTGTTTTTCAAAAGTAATTAGTATTCAGATAAATATTAAAAATTCCAAAAACTGATTCCTAAATCATCTTCCTCTCCTTGCCATGATTTCACGATTACACTTTTTTAATGCATCAAAGAGATCCATAAGTATTTAATAAATAACTAGTGAGACAATCCTTCCATTTACGAGATATACACATACAAAAATGAATATAAAAACATATAAACCAATACTAATCATCCAATCAATAACATTCTATAGATTCTCATATGATGGCCTCTAAAAAGGAAAACATGTTAATTCACTCAAAATCTCATAACTAATCTCATGGTTATGCACTCACTTTTGTCACTAGGGGAAGGAGATAACACATGAGTTCCTCTTCTGTACCTATTCATATGATACTTTCTTTTTAGGAAAACGTTTCTTTTTGAGAAACATTCCTTTTTAGGAAACTTTCCTTTCTGGAAACTTTCCTTTTTGGGAAACATTCATTTTCTGAAACTTCATTTACAAGAACTTTCCTTTCTTGAAGCTTCTGTGACTCAAATTTCATTTTCCAGAATCTATGTTTGGATTTTCCTTATCCTAACCTATTGTTCCTCCTTATTTTTAATTATAGTTTTCGCTTTTAGGGTTTTCTTTAATTTAGGTCATACCACCATCAACTTTAAATTCTGATTCTGATCGGAGGTGACCTCAGAATCTAGAAAGCTGACTTCTGGGGCTTTCTGTGGATATATGATACGCTTCATGAATCCTTTTGGTTCTCCGGTAAACAGCTCTTGAAGTTATGCGGTGCAAAATCCAATCTGCAGAGATCCACCGTAAAAGAACGATCATAAATTTCAGAATATAACCCTATTTTGGGAACCGCGTGTGTCTGTAGTTAGCTTTTGATTTCGAGCATCTCTCTATAAAAATAAGATGAAAAGAACTTGATTTACTCCAACCGTTTCCTCTTTCTCACAGAAGTGGATGAATATGTCTTCTTTCCTTATTCTTTTTCGTTTCTCTCTTCTTCTCAGGGTCTCTTTTTCACAAGAGGCATATAATTTGTGATCAAAAATCATAAAACTCTTTATATATGTCTTCCGTTTTCCTTATTTAAGTAAACCAGAAATTAAAATTAATCTAAATATATTAAAACTCTTCGGTTAATTAATTATCCCACAAATTGGCTCCTCAACCTAAAACTAGAGTTAACCAACTCCATTCTAAAATCAAAAATTTAATTTCAAATTTTTCATTCCAAGATACGGATGTTACAATTCTCCCCACTAACACAGATTCATCCTCGAAACTAACACTTCCATTATTTCCACCAGAACTCAACCACATATATCACAACAAAATGGTCACACCTACCAATCCGGCACAAAAAAACTAATCATTAGATGAGACACTACTGATCTCCACGGTCTACATACAGTAACTGGCTAACGACTCCGGTCATAACTCATTGCTCACTAATCGACTCATACCTAACCACTCTCAGGCCACAAAGTCCTCTCGAGCTCTCGGTATCCATCTCATGCCACTCCACTTTTGGTAATATAAAATTACCAGTCCTCGGTAAACACATACCAATATACTACAAGTTATACACCTGACGAGTTCTTGGCATGACACTCATACCACCACTCTAGGCAGTACAATCTTATAGGTTCTCTGTATCACATATCATTCTACTCTGGGTTATATACCTTACCAGATCTGGGTATCACACTTATACCATTCCACTATGGGCGTTATAACCTTACGAGTTCTCGGTATCACATAACACATCACCATGGGTTATATACATTATAAGTTCTAAGAATCAGAGGAACTATCCCGCCTCCCTAGAGTTCTATAGGATTCAACATTCCTTGAGCAATCATGACTAATAGCCGAACTATCTCTTGTTATCTATGTATAACCGCGCAAGGTATTACCGGCAACACTGATATTCCAACCAGAAATATCAACCTTTCATAACCAATACTCAGGTTGTCTCTGGTATACCCAGTCACTCAGGGTACTCACATAATCTCTTTTTGATTATAGGCTTATAGTCCAAGTTTTTAAATATTCATAAAAACTCTTCTAGAATCTCATGTTCACTTAACTCTCATTGCAAACTCAGCATGCATTATCATTTACAACACTAAAACTCAATACATACTCACGACATCCTCAGTCATCAACAATAAGAATACTCATTTTATTAAAAAAACATAATATATATAATCGTCTTCAACACCAAAACGAAATACATAATGATCAGCTTAACAACAATAATAGCTCAAAACTGGAAACCAAAGATTAAAGTTCAAGCCTCTGATTTCTTACTGAACCACTTCTAAAACCTTGCGTTTATCCTTACCTCTAGTTCCCAAAATTTCTCCTCAACCCCGTCAAAATTGCAAAAGACCCTGATCATCAGAACTTTTTCGTACGATCCTGATTAACTCCCTTTTCGAGAATATTTACTGGTCTTTTCTCTACGGTCATATTAGGCTGAAGATCTAATGGAATCCTAGCCATAACCTCATCATACTTATGCAAGTACTTTTTCAGAATCGACACATGGAAAACCTTCTGAAATGCTCGCATAACCTCGGGTAATTGCAACTAATACGCAACCAGTACAAACCTCTCAACAATCTTGAACGATCCCATATACTTGGACTCAACTTAGTCTCTGTAATGGACATATTAGGACCCCATAATATGGCCATCTTGAGATAAGCATTATCTCCCACCTCAAACTCGGGTTCTTTCCTTCTTTTATCGACATAACTCTTTCGCCAATCTTTTGCTTCCTACAGGTTCAGGTTCAGAATTCAGATCTTCTCCGTAGTTTCCTGAACAAATTCTGCACCATGAATGCTTCTCTCTCCCACTTGGATTCATCATAAAGGTGTACGACATGGTCTCCCATACAACTCCTCATATGGAGACATCCTAATACTCACCTGGTAAATATTGTTATAAGTAAACTCTACAAATCTCAGATAATTCATCCACTGATCACCCTAGTCAAGCACACATTCTCAAAAAATTCCTCGAGTCTGAATAGTCCTCTAAGATTGCCCTTCCATCTGAGGGTGATAGGCTGTACTCTTGTGTACCTTTATGCCAATCTTATCCTTAAAAGCCGTTTAAAACACCAAAGTGAATTTGAAATCATGGTTGGGCTCTAAAATCACCGGTACCCAATGAAGCCTCACAATCTCATTGACATACTTCTTAGCCAAAACCGCAGCTCCATCGGTCTTCTTAATGGCCAAGAAAAGCCAACTTTTTCAAAAGATCAACAATGACCCAAATAACTTATATGATCCAAGAAACGGGTAAACCAACTATGAAATATATCGTAATCATATCCCACTTCCACTCTGAAACGGGTAAACTCCTTAACAACCCGCTTGGAACTTGATGTTCAGCTTTAACTAACTGACATACATCGCAAGCTGTAACTGAGTTAGCCACCTTTTTGTTCATCCCGACCCAACGGTAGTACCCTTTTTAGATTTTGGTACATCTTATTTTCCCCCGGATGGATTGAAAATATACTCAAATGAGCCTCAATCAAGATCTCTCATTTTAAATCCTCATCCTTGGGTACACATACCCGCCCATGCCCAAGAATAACTTAAATATAGCAACTAATATAATCAGTTTACTAACCTTGCTTAGACTACACAAATGCAGAGGTTTCTTTTCCTGGTAGTTCAGGCTGAATACAACAACCTCTTCTCTTAGACCCTCCTAGATTAATGTAGTCTTCTCTACCAGCTTCATCACCATGCTAATGCTCTTACTAGACAACGGTTCCTCAACAAAGCCCGGTGATCTTTCAGAAACCATCTCACATGGACATTCTCATCATCCAAACCATGACCCACATAAAATATAAGGTGGTTGAACTCTACCTCGGCCTGGATCCTTCTGGGTGCAACATATCTTAACTAGACATGTGTGTCACCCTCGAGATAGTGGACTACAATATCCACTCGGTATCCACTAGACATATAATAGAACGGATATTACACTCTATCTGCATCTTCCACTCATCTGCCTCTCCGCAGCTCTATTGGTCTTCTTAATGGCCAATAAAATGAGCCAACTTTTTCAAAATATCAACAATGACCTAAATAACATCTTTGGTCTTAGAAACGGGTAACCCAACTATGAAATCCATTGTAATCATATCCCACTTCCACTCTGAAATTGGTAAACCCCTAATAACCCGTTGGGAACTAGATGTTCAGCTTTCACTTACTGACATACATCACAAGTTGTAATCGAGTTAGCCACCTCATTGTTCATCTCGACCCAGTGGTAATACCTTTTTTAGATCTTGGTACATCTTATTTTCCCCCGTATTAATTGAAAATACACTCAAATGAGTCTCTGTCATGATCTCTCATCTTAAAATCCTCATCCTTGGGTACACATACCACCCATGCCCTAGAATAACTGAAATATAGCAACTAATATAATCAGTTTACTAATCTTGCTTAGATTACACAAATGCTGAGGTTTTCTTTCATGGAAATTCAGGCTGAATACAACAACCTCTTCTCTTAGGCCTTGCTAGATTAATGCAGTATTCTCTACCAGCTTCATCACCATGTAATGCTCTTACTACACAGCGGTTCCTCAACTCAACCCGGTGATCTCTCAGAAACCATCTCACATTGACATTCTCATCATCTAACGCACGATCCAGACAAAATATAAGGTGGTAGAACTCTACCTCGGCCTGTATCCTTCTGGCTGCAATATCTCTCCACTAGACATATGTGTCACCCACGAGGTAGTGGACTGCAAGATCAACTTGATATCCACTAGACACATAATAGAATGGATATTACACTCCATCTGCATCTTCCACTCATCTGCCTCTCCAATCTTGACACCCCGAGAAGAATTCCTTGATAATACTTTGTAACTTCTACAACATCATATGGTATGATGGGAGACCTCCTGAAACTGTAACCCTCCGTTGCACTTCAACTACAGGTGGTACACCTGGAGCTTGCACTGGTACCCTCTCTAGTAACCGCTCCAACAACATGGTCAAGAGATCCACAAACTGGTCATCTCAAGCCTGACGAACACTTACTGCAACTCCCTGAGCTCCCGCTGGTCCTCCAGCTACACCGGCCACCCACGGTATCAAAACCAACCACACCCTCAGGCCCCACTTGATCCGCATGAGATACCCTAACCTGTTCAATGGTAGCACTCCGTCCTACCTTCCTCGACTACCAGATCTCTCGCATTCCTCTGACCACAAATTCTTCCCTCACCAATACCACAACCACAACTTCTACTTCTGTTAGCCAGCTCCACTTTCACAAACAGAGATAAGAACACAAAACATATAGAGAAAGTAAGGACGACTTACCGTGGAATCTCAGTGAAGGTTCGAAGAGGATGATTTTTAGACTCCATGAAAAAATTTATATTGACTAATTACCCCCATAATCAAATTTCATATAATAATTCTCATCACAGCAACACAACAGTTCAATCAACATGCACCAAGGAACACGGTAATAAAGTCAATCCAATTATTTTTAAACCGTCCTAGAACCGTAAACGCTCTGATACCAAATTGAAATAACCGCACCTATTTTCCCAAGTAATTAATAAACCCATAAATATTAAAAACTCCATAAACCGATTCCTAAATTATCCTCCTCTCCTCGCCAGGATTCCATGATTACACTTTTTCTTTACCTGCATCATAACAATGATATGCATAATTATTTAATAAATAATTAGTGAGACAATCCTCCCATCTACGAGATACTGATATGTTAAGATTTCATCACCTTTAGAGTATGCTTTCATTGTTAATATTTTGCATTGCATCTATCAAATTAGGAACATGTTTTGCATAGTTCTTTGTCTAATAGGAACATGGAGTAAAGTATGGTAGCTTGGAGCAATAAAGATGGATGTTTGACATTGGACCAAGAAATAATTGTTTAGGGAACTGGGAGATTTCACGGCCATCTCCAGCGGCCAAGCCACACCGCTGGAGAGCAGCGGCCAAGACACACCGCTGGATGTTCAAATCAAGCAACTGGGAGATTGCAAGACCATCTCTAGCGGCCAAGCCACACCGCTGGAGAGAAGCGGCCAAGTACAACGGCCAAGACACACAGCTGGACGTTTAAATCAAGCAACTGGGAGATTGCAACGGCCACTATTTGAAGAAATTCAGTTTTAACCAGTCCGAGTTTAGATGTTAAACCAAGTTTTTATCTTAGTATAAATAGTGATTGAACCTAAATTTCTAGGTCATTTTATGTTTTGTTTTGAAGGATTTTAGCCACTCTTATTCTCTTCTTACTGTTTTGAATCTTTGATCTTTGGAGATTAAGAAGGATTTGATTTCATTTTGTCTTTGATTCTATTCTCTTAATGTTTATGATTATGCAAAGTTCAAACTCAATGGTTTGTGTTTTCATATCCATGAGTGAATAGTCTATTTTAGGATTCTTGGGATGTTAGATCTAGGTTGATTAGTGTTAGGTTAGTGGAGTTTAGGTTTGTAATCATCAGATCCATGCTTGTTAGGTTGTGTTTAATGCTAGATTAGCAAGAGATTGTTGGTTTAGATCCTAAGCATTTCTCATGCCCACAAGGTGTTTGATGAAATGCTTGATCCAAACTTTTCAAGCTCTTCTCAATCCTAACCAATGAGAGTTGATGTTTAGGATGATTAGAGGTTAAGAAAATCTGTGTTTAATGCTCATTGATCAATTAGTGTTTAATAAGAGTTATAAACATTTAAGGTGATTAGTGGAGTGATTAGTACCATGAGAATGGATTAGTCAAGTTTAGTGTTTTGGAACCATTGGATTAGTTCTAATAGGTAGAACAAGACTCCACTAGCTTAGCATAGATTAGTCTAGATCATTTATAACATTCCCAAGGATCTTTTTTTGTTAATTTGATTTCAAAAACCGTTTTTACTTATTTTACCGCTTTATTTTCATTTTAAACTCTCTTTACAAAAACCATAAACATATTCACTTAGATTAAGACATGATTTATACTTTAATGTGTTAAAACTAGATTCCAAGTTGGTTTGATTCCCTTCTATGATACAACGCATTTAGGGTAATTGATAACCTAGGTCAAAAAATCTTAATATCAATTTGGCACCGTTGCCGCTTGGAACTTGTTAAAACCATTAGGAGTTAATTGTGTTTTGAGACAGATTTCTTTCTTGCATTTACTACTTAGCATCTTCTGTTTCCACTTTGATTTCTCTCTCTTGTAGGGTGCATGAACCTTAGAAATCACGGTCTATAAAACTTGGTTGATTCTGTTGAAGACATTCGCCGGATAGAAAGAGAAGGTAGAAGAGCTGCACGAGAACGGTTACAACATTTACAGTGTTTAGGGATGAATAACAAAGAATTTCCTCCGAGATTTCCGTGGGTTCCTCAGCAGGGACAACCAGTTCTTAGACCTATTGGAGCATTCGATGCACCAAACATCAGAGTACAAGCTACTCGAATTCCAACACTTTCCATTGCCGCCAATAACTTTGAGATAAAGTCAAGCTTGATCAACATGGTTCAGAACCAGAGGTACAATGGATTGTCCTTGGAAGATTCTCTAGATCACTTAGATCAGTTTGAGCGACTATGCAGAACAATGAAGATGAATGGAATCCCCGAAGAATCCATCAAGATAATACTTTTCCCTTTTTCATTGGGGAACAAGGCCTCCCAATGGGAGAAGAAAATTGGTTCAGATTTGGTATCCACTTGGGATACGTGTAAGAAGGAATTTCTCAATAAGTTCTTTCCAAAGCAGAAGACAACAAAACTTCAAAATGACATTGCTAGTTTCAAACAAGGCTTCCAAGAGAATCTATATGAAGCATGGGAAAGATTAAAGGGTTACACTAGGAGTTGCCCTCATCATGGTATCTCTAGGGAAAATTTGCTTGGCATCTCTTACAGAGGAATACTTGAAAAATATCGCCGTGCCTTAGACACAGCTAGCTATGGAAGTTTTGACAACTTGAATGTGGAACAAGAAGAGCTGTTAATTGAGAATTTAGCACAGAGTGATGCTTGTTATGGCGGTGACTATGACAGAGAGCTGCGAGATACTAGTGGACAAGACAATAGTATCAAGGAAAGTTTCAAAGACATCAATGATAGACTTGACAAGATAAGCAAGGCTTTCCTCCTAACTCAAAAACAAGTTAACTATGTAGCAGAGTGTGATAATGGACAGCAAGGGTATCTGTTGAAAGTATAAGTTTAAAGAGATTAGAGAATGTTTAGAGACTAAGAGGGTGAATAGCAAGAGAGATTATGAAAGTTTGTATGTCTTTTTATTCTCTTAGTCACATTTTTTTACAAAGGAATACATGAGTATTTATAGAGACTTTACATAAATGAAGGAGAAGAGAAGAAGAAGGGGAAGAAGAAGGCGCATGGAGTAACTCGGGTTAGCTAACTCGAGGTAAGTAACTCGAGTTAGCACACCGAGTTACCCCCTGTTCATCTGCAACACCCATGCCTCTCCATGCTGTGCCCATTCTTCTCTTGCCTCCTTCCTTGGTTTAGTTAGATTGTCTAGTTGAGATCCAACAGCTTCCTTTTCTTCTAGTTCCTTCTCAACTAGCTCTCCTTCTAGTTCCTTATCAACTAGCTTTCTCCTTTTCCCTCCTTCTCTTGTGTTTGAATTCTTCTTCTTGAGATCATATATTCCAACACTCCCCCTCAAGATTGGTTGATGGAGATCCTTAAGACCAATCTTGCCATGAATATGATCACAAGTTATAGCTGAGGTTGCTTTAATGAAGATGTCTGCCAGTTGATCCTTGCTTGCTACAAAGGCAGTTTTGATGATTCCTTCTTGAATCTTTCCTCTTACAAAGTAGCAATCAACTTCTATGTGTTTGGTTCTTTCATGGAATACTGGATTGGATGCTATATGTACTGCGGCTTGATTATCATAATACAATAGCATCTCTTCAGCTTCATGTATTCCAAGGTCATCTAGGAGAGTGCCTTAATCCAAATTAGCTCTTTTGTCAGCTCCTTCATAGCTCTATACTCAGCTTCAGCACTAGATAAGGCTATGACCTTCTGCTTCTTACTCCTCCAAGTCACTAGATTGCGTCCAACAAAGGTACAAAAGCCAGATGTAGATTTTCTATCCTTCTTATCGCCAGTCCAATCCGCATCACAATATCCTTGAACCTTTTTGTTTCCATTGGCCTTCATCCATATGCCTTTCCCGTGATTGTTTTTCAGATACCTTTGTAGCCTCTCAATCATGTTCCAATGTTGTGAGGGTATTTGCATATGTTGGCTCACACGGTTCACTGCAAAGCAAATATCTGGCCTTGTGATAATAAGGTAAATGAGCTTGCCCACCATCCTTTGGTATCTTTTAATATCTTCCAATGGCTCCTCCTCAGGATTATCTTGGTAGCCTTCTTCTATTGGGGTTTTAGCTGGCTTGGATCCCAGTTTCCCGGTTTCTTCCAAGAGATCAAGTACATATTTCCTTTGAGAGATGAACATCCCATCTTCAAACCGTGTCATCTCAATCCCTAGGAAGTACTTAAGCTCCCCTAGATCCTTTATATCAAAAGTGACTTTCAAGAGTTTCTTGATTTGATCTACTCCATCTTTGTCACTTCCTGTGATGATTAGATCATCAACATAGATTAGTATCACAACTATCCCTTCTTCACTCTGTTTTGTAAAAAAAGTATGATCAGCTTCAGATCTTATGAATCCTTTCTCCAAGAGACAAGCGCTTAGCCTTTGGTACCATGCTCTTGGAGATTGTTTTAGTTCATAGATTGCTTTTCTCAATCTACAGACCTTGTTGCCTTTCTCATGATACCCTTGGGGTGGATCCATATACACCTCTTCTTCCAAATCTCCTAGTAGAAAGGCGTTTTTAACATCCATCTGCCATAGATCCCACCTTAAGTTCACTGCCACCGAGATTAGAATTCTTATTGAATGGAGCTTAGCAACTGGAGCAAATATCTCCGTATAGTCCTCCCCGTTCCTTAATCGTGTAGACCCATCTACACCCAACTGGTTTCTTATCCCTTGGTAGTTCTGTTAAGTACCAAGTGTTGTTCTTTTCCATGGACTTCATCTCTTCTTCCATGGCTCCTACCCATACCTTACTCTCACACGCTTCTTCATATGAACTAGGGATGGATTCCTTACTGATTGTTCCAAGAAAAGCTTTATGCTCCATAGGTAAGGATGCTATCGAGCAAAAGAGTTCAATAGGATATATAGATTGGGTTTTATCTTCCCTTTGGGATATGAGGGAGCTGTCGCCAATAGAATTGGAATCTAAGCCCGCCATACGCTCAGAAAACTCTCCTATCACATTGGAAGGATTACCCATACTAGATCCTTCTTCAAGTATAGCTGAGTTGTTATAGTAGATGTAAGTGTTTCTCCAATGCTCTGGCCCAAATTTTTGTCTTGTACTTCTTCTTAGAGGTATGATTGGTTCAGATCCTTCTTCAGCAACCACACCTTCTTCGTCCAAATTCTGGTCTTGTTCCTCATGTGCATCATCCGCACTACCTTGCTCCATGATGTTTTTGGATGATTCTCCTTGTACTTCTTCCCATAGGTTGGGTACTTCATTAAACACCATCCAGTCCATAGATGAAGAGACCATTCTTTTAGAGGTATCAAGATCCTTAGCTCCATATAAAGTTTCTTGTTCATTGAACCTCACTTCTCTAGATACATATACTCTTCTTGTCTCCGGATTGTAGACCTTGTGGCCCTTTTGTGTTGGTGAGTATCCAATGAACACACACCTCATGCTCCGCGGTTCAAGCTTGCTTCTTTGCCCTTCTGGTAAAAACATGAAGCATGTGCACCCAAAGGTTTTGATATGATTCAAGCTCGGTTTCTTCTTGTACAACACTTCAAATGGAGACTTATCATCCAGGTTTTTGGTTGGAAGTCGGTTATATCAAGTAGCTTGAAGTCATCACCGCATCTCCCCAATGGGACTTTGGTACTCCTTTGGCGATCATAAGAGTTCTAGCTACTTCCATTAGATGTCTATTCTTCCTTTCAGCTACCCCATTCTGTTGAGGAGTGTATGCACAAGATGTTTGATGAATGATGCCAAAGTTGTTGAGCAACTCTTTGAATCGTTTGCTCACATACTCCCCTCCATTATCACTACGCAATACTTTGATTTTTGTTTTGAATTGGGTAGAAATATAGTTAATGAAGTTGGTGAATGCTTCATAAACCTGGTCTTTGGAATGTAGAAGTGTGACCCATGTGTATCTTGAGTAGTCATCAATGAATGAAACAAAATATTTATATTGATCTCTTGAATTACATGGTGCGGTCCATACATCCGAGTGTACAATGCCAAAAGCTTCATCACAAGTTGTAGATGAAGTGGGAAAAGCTTGTCTACAATGCTTCCCTAGTACACACGCTTCACATACTACTTCTTCTTGAATGAGATTGGGTAAGACCATCTTGAGAACATCTGAACTTGGATGTCCTAGCCTTCCATGCCATAATGGGCTATCTCCAATCTCTATCCTCCCAAAAACTTCTACATCCGCCTTCATTCCAAGAGCCCTTGATTCCTCTTGTTTATTCGCTTCCAAGATATACACACCATCTTCGACCTTCCCTTCTCTGAGCACATGGTTTGTTTTAGGGTCCTGAAACTTAACAAAGTCAGTCCCAAACAATGCCACACAATCCAAATCCTTTGTTGCTTTATGAACGGATAAAAAATTAGATGAGAAGCTAGGCATGTATAATGCTTTTGTTTCCTTCTTGAAAAGCTCTAACTCTCCTATCCCTTCAATCGGAACTGAGATTCCATTGGCTACTTGTACATTTCCATGGCAAGGCTCAAGGTTTTTTTAACATATCTTGATCCTTGATCATGTGATGAGAAGCCCTTGAATCCACAATGATTCTATTTCTCTTTATGGGGCTTTTAGAGCTGAGAAGACTCTTACCATATTCTGTGAGTTTGGTTAGGCTCTTGATGAGAGCTTCAAACTCAGACCTTCTGACCATGTCTTCAACAGGTTATGCAACTCCTGTGAAAGCTCTAGGTCCACTTCCATTCTCCTTTAGCCGCTTAGGCCTCAAATGAGGATGGAGAGTCCAACACTTCTCCTTAGTGTGCCCTTTCGTCTTGCAATGCTCATATTCTAACGTCCTCTTGTCTCCAAATGTGAGATTCTTCCTTGCAAGATGTGCAGCTTCACTTGGCCCACGAAACAGGTCTCTTGACCTCTTCTCCCTTTTATATCATGCCACATACTTCCGCTAGACTTGGCAGCGTCTCAAATCTGAGTATGTGCTTGATAAGATCCATGTATGATGCATTGAGTGCCAAGAGAAGTCCAAACACTTGATCTTGGTCACAACTTTCACCTAACTTCTTGGGGTCTATAGTGTGCGGCCTGAAGATCTCCAACTCGGCCTACAAGCTTCTATACTCCCCCAAACATTTCCTTGAATGACTTCTCCTCTTGTTGGAGCTCATTCAATGCCATTTTCACCTCAAATATCCTTGATATGTTTGAGATGTTTCCATATACTCCCTTCAGTATATCCCACAGTTCCTGGGCGGTAATCCGCATATGAGTAGACCGCCAAGATGGTTGGTTCTAATGAGCTTTGGAGAAGAGAAAGAGTGTATTGTTCTTCTTGCTATTCCTTAGCCTCCTCCTTCTCATTTCTCACCACCGCTTTTGTTCCTTCTTTTGGCTCAACATATTGCCAAAGTCCTCAGCTTCTAAGAGTAGTTTTACTGGTTTTTGCCCAAAGGAAGTAGTTGTTTCCCTTGAGCATAACTGAGATTGTTACCCTATTAGTCTCTATTTTCTAGTAATAATACACAATCTTAGTCCTTTCACAAGTTGAAGATCCTATGATCTCAAGGATATTAATCTCAGAGTGAATAGAACTAAGGAAGGTGTATTGTTATAGATTAGAAGACTTATAGAGTGTTAGAAGAATTAAGGAGAAGTTAAGCGGTTGAGTAGATAACCCGCTCTGATACCATGTTGAAAGTAAAGTTCAAAGAGATTAGAGAATGTTTAGAGACTAAGAGGGTGAATAGCAAGAGAGATTATGAAAGTTTGTATGTCTTTTATTCTCTTAGTCACACTTTTTTACAAAGGAATACATGAGTATTTATAGAGACTTTACATAAATGAAGGAGAAGAGAAGAAGAAGGGGAAGAAGAAGGCGCATGGAGTAACTCGGGTTAATACAATTACTCTTCGTAGTGGTAAAGAACTCCTCAATCCAAATCTCAATGAGGACATCGAGCCTAAAAGAAATGGGGTGGTGATAGAAATAGAGGAGCATGAAGTAATTAGCAACAGAAGTGGTTTGCAAGACATATATGAGAAAGATGTTGTTGATAAGGGTAAAGGAAAGGTTAGTGACACATCCACTAAGGCTTTTCCATATGAATCCTCTCCCAAATCAAAAAGTTTTGAAAAAATCTGATATCCCTTTTGTGCCTCCACCATATGAACCCAAACTTCCATTTCCGGGTTGTTTCAAAAAAACAGCTCATAGAAATATACAGAGCAATGTTTGATAAACAAATGAGTGAAGTCACAGTCACAATGCCACTTCTTGATGCATTTGTCATGTCTCCTCCATATAGCAAATTTCTCAAGGATGCAGTAAAGAGGAGACAAAAATCATTGGAAAGTGTAATTGTCTTAACTCATGAAGTGAGTGCTATCATTCAAAGGAAGGTAGTAGCTAAGAAGGAGAATGACCTTGATAGTTTCACTCTCCCCTGTTCCCTTGGTCCCCTGTACTTTAATAATTGCTTATGTGATCTAGGAGCCAGTGTTAGCCTGATGCCACTCTCAGTTGCTAAACGTCTAGGATTCACGAAGTACAAAGATTGTCGAATCTCCATGGTCCTTGCAGATCGGTCTAATAGAACTCCTATTGTACTTCTTGAAGACCTACCAGTAATGATAGGACATTTTGAAATACCAACAGACTTTGTTGTCCTTGATATGGATGAAGAGCCAAAAGACCCACTCATTTTGGGACGGCCGTTCCTAAGGACAGCTGGTTCAATGGTAGATGTAAAGAGAGGGAAGATCAATCTGCATCTAGGTGGTGAGGTATTAAGCTTTGATATTTATAAGATGCTAAAAAGCCTACTATTGAAGGACAAGCATTTTGGGTATAAGAGATGGAAAGTCTTGCTGATGAACTATTAGAAGAGATAGCACAAAAGGATCCTCTTCAAAGTGTCCTGACAGTTAAACAAGGGGAATTATGGGTTATTGAATGCTGAAAACGAAAGATATGAAAAATTGTTAAACCTTGGCAAGGGATTTTCAGAAGATGGTGCATTTCCAGACTTGAATCGGGATCATTTTGAGGGTAACAGTGCTAAGGAAGAAATAAATACCAAACCACATGGAAGAGAGGAAGATTGGAGTGAGCTAAAGGCTCCTACAGTTGATCTCAAACCACTTCCACAAGGCCTAAGGTACGCTTTTCTTGGAACAAACTCTACTTACCCTGTGATAATCAGTGATTTGCTGACTGATGAAGAAGTTTCCACCTTTTTAGGAAAAATAAAGCAATTTAGAAGGGCTATAGGTTAATCACTTGATGATATCAAAGGAATCTCGGAAACTTGATGACTTCTCCATCTATGGAGATTCGTTTGCCTCTTATCTTTCTAATCTTTGCAGGGTTCTACAACATTTTGAAGAGACAAATCTTGTGCTGAACTGGGAAAACTGCCACTTCATGGTCAGGGAAGGGATTGTTCTAGGTCATAAAATTTCTGAGCAAGGGATTGAAGTGGATAAAGCTAAGATAGAGGTGATGATGATTTTGGCTCCTCCAGATTCTGTAAAAGGGATAAGAAGTTTTTTAGGCCATGTGGGTTTCTAGAGACGGTTCATCAAAGACTTTTCAAAGATAGCAAGACCTCTTACATGCCTCTTGTGTAAGGAGGTGATTTTTGAGTTTGATGAAGATTATTTGGAAGCTTTTAAGAGAATTAAGAAAGATCTAATCAGCACTCCAATTGTACGAGCTCCAGATTGGGAATCGCCATTCGAAATCATGTGTGATGCAAGCGACTATGCTGTAGGAGCGGTTCTTAGACAAAAAATGGATAAAAAAAACTCCATGTCATATACTATGCGAGCAGAACCCTCGATGATGTGCAGTATAAATAAGCTACGACGGAGAAGGAACTACTCGCGATAGTATTCGCTTTTGAGAAATTTAGATCCTACCTGGTTGGTTCGAAGGTAATAGTCCACACAGACCACGTAGCTTTGAGGAACTTACTGGCCAAGAAAGATGCCAAACCTAGACTCTTGAGATGGATTTTGTTGCTCCAAGAGTTTGATTTGGAAATTAAAAACAGAAAGGGGATTGAAAATGGGGTTGCAGATCATTTATCAAGGATGAGAGTCGATTGTGAAATCCCTATAGATGATTCTCTACCAGAAGAAGCTCTAATGGCAATTCGACTTCTTGAGATGACTAATGAGACATTGCAAAAGCTAGAAGAAGTAAAGAGTCTGAAAGAAGATGAACCATGGTACACAGATATCGTCAACTACTTAGCATGTGCAAATAAACCAATCAAACTAAACCCTTATGCCAAGAAAAAGTTCTTTAGAGACATTAACCGATTTTATTGGGATGATCCATACCTTTACACTCTTTGTAAGAATGGTTTGTACCAGAGATGCATCTCTGAAGAAGAAGTGAATGGTATTTTGCAACATTGCCATGGTACAAGTGTTGGAGGTCATTTTGCTACCTTCAAAACTGTTCAAAAGGCCTTGCAAGCAGGATTTTGGTGGCCCACGATGTTCAAGGACACACATGAATTTGTAGTAAAGTGTGATCCATGCCAACAGAAAGGAAGCATAAGCAAGCGTAATGAGATACCGCAATCCCCCATTTTTTGAGGTAGAAATTATTTGATGTATGGGGAATAGATTTCATGGGACCATTTCCTTCATCCTATGGTAACAAATACATCCTAGTAGCGGTTGACTATGTCTCCAAATGGATTGAAGCTTTAGCTAGTCCAACGAATGACGCCAGAGTTGTGTTAAAAATGTTCAAAACCATAATTTTTCCAAGATTTGGTATTCCACGTTTTGTGATCAGCGATGTAGGTTCACATTTCATCAATAAAGTATTTGAGAACCTTCTAAAGAGATATGGTGTTAATTATAAATTTGCAACCCCATATCACCTGCAAACCAGTGGTCAAGTCGAAATTTCCAACCGGGAAATAAAGTCAATCTTAGGTAAGACAGTTGGTGTAACTAGAAGAGATTGGGCTGCCAAGCTAGATGATGCAATTTGGGCTTACAGGACGTTTTTCAAAACTCCAATTGGGATGACACCTTTTAATCTGTTGTACGGAAAAGCTTGTCACATGCCGGTAGAATTAGAATACAAGCTTTCCATGACAAGAAGATCTTCTCTAGGGATTTCAAAGTAGGAGACCAAGTTCTACTTTTCAATTTAAGGTTAAGGTTGTTCCCTGGAAAGCTAAAGTCTCGTTGGTCTGGGCCATTCAATATCAAAGACCATATGGAGCTATTGTTCTTGAGAAAAAATCCGGTGAAGACTTTGTGGTAAATGGTCAGCGAATCAAACCATACTTAGCAGATCACTCAATAAATGAGGGAACCACATCCTTCCTTTCGGAACCCAGTTTTGCATGAAACCGCAAAACGTCAAGCTCATGAAATTAAATGAGCGCTCTTGAGAGGCAATCTCATGTTATCTTTATGTACATATTGTTTAGTTTCTATTTATTCTTGCTATTTTGTATTTCTTTTGAGTCTAGGTTGATTGGAAACACGGGATATTAGCTTACGGTCCCTCTCCGCGGCCTACCTACAAGAGCTGGGAAATTGCAGGGGCATCCCCAGCGGCTAAGCCATCCCGTTAGCACCCAGTGGCCAACCCCAGTGGCATAGGCATGATGGCACGGTTCTGGAGAGAAGAACTGGGAGATTGCAAGGCCATCTCCAGCGGCATAGGCATGAAGGCAGTCCCCAGCGGCATAGGCATGCCGCCCAGGTAAGTCCTGGTAAAAAAAAAACATTTCTCACCTTTCCCCTTTCTTCTTCCTCCACGAAAGGTGAGTCCTTTTCCTCATTTTTGCCTTCTAAAAAAAATTTCGAATCCTCTCTCTTTAAGCTTTGATTTCTTTGATTTTTGTGGTCAAATCTACGCTTTTTAAGTCTCTATTGAGTAATTCCTGCCCAAAACCTTGATTTTTGGTGTTCAACATTGAAGGTAAGATTCAAATGACTTTCCAACTTGTATTCTACTTGCAGCTACCATTTATATGAGGAAGAGTTTGATTCTGCCTTAATAAACCCCTAATTCGTTTGAATCTCAAAACTTGGGATTTGTTAGGTCTTTAGGAACAAAAATCTGGGAATTTTGATGGATTGTGGTTTAATTAGTTGCTTAATGAAGTGTTGGATAAATTTCTGGGTTTGTTGCTCACTGTTTTTAAAATCTGATGAATTCTGGTTCTATTGCATTCATTGTGCTATTTGCTTTGATGATTTTGGTAGATTTTCTTCTGGTACTCATGTGGAATCCCTGCCTTTGGTTGACTAATCCTTTTAGCATTATATCTATTAGGCCATGGGAATCACTAAGGGAAGTGTTGAACCAACTAAGAAGACACATTCCTCCAAGAGCAAAGGAAAGGCGAAAGCTCACAAACCCGCAGCCACTAAACAAACATCTAAAGCAAGCACTAAGAACAAGGGAAAAGGGAAATACCCAAGCATGTGGGCCGTAATCTGAGAGATAATGAGGGTGATGATGATACCACTAACACCACAAGAAGAGAAAGAGTATGAACCCGCCTCCTAGAAAGCAACTACCAGCCACGCACTACTTTGAGCGATTCATGAAGATTAAGTTTGTTGCAACACGGTATTATGATCCCATTTTTCTGAGTGAAGCAGGGCTACTGGAAGACGTAGAAGCCATGTTCGAAAGTATGGGACTACGAAAGTTCATGAGTCTGGTGAGCGTCACTTATGTGGGTTTAACCAAAGAATTTATCTCAACTCTTAAGGTCCACAGGAACAGACCAAGACTATACGAATGGGATGATGTAGCATACATCGAATTCACCATCAAGAGGAAATCATACAAGCTTCTGCAAAAGAGATTGGAGAAATTTATGGCCTTGACACGGGACTGCACACTACCATTGATTTGAAGCGCAGCAAACCACCTCAAATATGGAGCATCATTGGCGTTGGCCCTTTCACAGCAGGGACTACTAAAGCTACACGCATTCGCCATCCGGCCATTCGTTATGTACATAAGGTTCTAACAAATACTCTCTATGCACGGGGAGAGTCTGGCACTTTAACTGAAGCAGATTACCGATGCATCTTGGTTTGTCTGAGACCATTTCTCAATTTTCTCAACAACAACAGAGAACTAGGCACAAACAGAGAAGATGTGAGCATGGTTGGGTTATTTATGCATACCCTCAACTTTATTCAAGATTGGGTTATCACTTCCCCAGATATGACTCCAAAGTTGATGATGGGAGGACTGTTGAAGCCAATTTTTATAGCCATGGAAATTGAGTTGCAAGGTGAGGTACTCCCAGCAACATGAGTGGACAAGTACTACCTCCACAAAACTGGATTTCTAGCAGGGGAACTAAATGGATCCTATGCCTATGAATTTTACCTTGCTCCCAAGTTGAGGAAGAAACTTATTCTCCCACAAGTTGACATCACAGCTTTGAGCACTGAAACAAACTTGGCTTTCGAAGTACCTATGAACTGCTTGTATGACAGAGTGAGAGATGGTGATCTCCAGAAAATCACAACGCAAAGTATAAGACCCCCCCCCCCCCCCCACCAAAGCAGGAACCTCAGGACCAACATCTCCTTTGCCTCCACCACCAGTTAATGGTAGCTTGCGTTATGATTTCACACCATATGACAATCCGATCTCAAACCTGGCCCTTTGAGAAGCTCAAGCACACATCAACTTGCTCCAACGTCTAGTGAAATGGCAATGCCGAGGATTGAAGAAATGCTTCAAGAACTGCAAGGAACTCACGACTGAGAAAAAAAGTCTCAAGGATAAGTTCTCAGGTGCAGGATGCTCAAACCCACAACCTGATGAAGTTGTTGACTCGATCGCTGACAACCCTGCAGAGATAACAGCAATTGCCGATGAGATGGGTCCTGAACGTATGGATGAAGAAATAGAAGCAAGGCACTCATTTCATGGAATGAAAAGTTCCGCGACTCATTTCCGGGAACCGCCATGAGCTTCTACTTATGAACGATGCCAAAGACGGAAACAAAGAGCAACTCAGTCACCTACACCAATCCCACAGTCAAGCAACGATTCATACTCATTTGACTCTTCCACATGGTTTTAAGGTATGAACCAAATCTTTCATTGTATATATCATTTTCTCGTTATTTTCTTTTTATCTCTTCTCTCTCACTTCTGTTACACCGAGACGGTGTAATTCAAGTTTGGGGGAGGGCTTTATGTCTTTTATCCTTGTGTTTTTTTTTGCCTTTTTGCATATTTGATTCTCATGCACACATCTATTGCATAGAAAAATCAAAAAAAAATCAAAAAATTTGTAAAACACAAAAATATTTTTGTAGCTTCATTTGCATAGTAAGATTGAGTCTAGAAGCATGTTTATTTTCATATGCATATGGGATGTTTGGCTTGTAGAAGTTCATGCTTAGGATTAAGATCATTGCCCTTAGTCATAGTTATTTGTTGCTTGAACCTCTTTAAAATAATGAAAAAGCCATGCTTGGACCTTTGCACCTTTCGAAATACACCTTCTAGTTTGGTAAAGCTCACTTGATTTCTTGAAGCATCTCTATGAATTTGAACTTAACTTGAATTTAATTTTCTTGCTTATGGAGATTTGAATGCATTCTCATGGTTAACTAAGGTCACATTCGGGATTTTTATCCATTCTACCACCCTTTGCTAACCCGAATGACCATTCTCATCTTTAGAATGGTTCCCCTACCTTTAATCTTGACCATTTCTTTCAAACACTTTTATATATTCTATGAGTGAGGCCTTTTGTTGATAGTGCTATAATTTTGCAAAAACTTGAGAGTATCAGGAATGACAAAGGTTAGCTCTCATTTTAGGCTACCAATGGTAAGTCTATCTCTAAGTAGGGAATGGAAGACTTGAATGGTTAGAATATGTGTTAATTTGGATGATTGAAACAAAAACAAAACAAAACAAAACTCTTGATCATTGACATCAAAAGAGTCCCTAATTAACCCTAGTGATAGACCAAAAAGCTCTAGAATCCCAACTGTATAAAAAGAAGAAAAGTATGGCTACCATAAGTTAAAATATAGAAAAAGAAAATTATAAGTATATAGAGCAAAAGAAAGAAAAGTTTAAAGGGATAGAAAAGAGCTAAGAGTTGAACTAAAGGGTTTTTACTATGAGACTAAGAAAAGAGATTAATCATGAGGGGTGAGGAATGAAAAAGAGCAAAGAAATCTATTGATATGGAGGTTGAAAAGAGAATGATGATGAAGTTTAAAAGATAGAAAATATGACGCATTTAACGGGATGGGGTAGAATAATGAGAGCTGAGTTTTGTATCATCAATTGTTCTTTTCTTAGATTAATTTTGCATTTGACTAGCATTCCTATTTTTTTAGAGCAATCACCTATCAAAAACTTCTTATTTAGTCACCACAAAAGCTTTTAATCCTTAAACCGATTGAAGAGTGATTCGATTTCCATAAGCGAGACCACATTATAAGCACCTTAATGAATGTTAAAGATATGTCTTCCATTTGATTGTGAGTTTTGCTTAAACTTAGAGGTTGCATTAGAGTTGTGCATTGAAATGAGCATGGAGAAGTACTAGAGAGTAAAATGTTTATTCTTGCACCATTTAACTATCTTTGAGGACAATGTGTTTCATCCATCATTTGATACTTTTTGACTTTGAATCCCCATCCTTAAGCTTCTCCCATTTCTGTTCTCCTGTTGGTTGCTTGCGGACAAGCAAAAGGCAAGTTTGGGGGAATTGATATGTTAAGATTTCTTCACCTTTAGAGTATGATTTCATTGTTAATATTTTGCATTTTTTGCATTGCATCTATAGAATTAGGAACATGTTTTGCATAGTTCTTTGTCTAATAGTAACATGGAGTAAAGTATGGTGGCTTGGAGCAATAAAGATGGGTGTTTGCACATTTGACCAAGAAAGAATTGTTTAGGGAACTGGGAGATTGCACGGCCATCTCCAGCTGCCAAGCCACACTGCTGGAGAGCAGCGGCCAAGCACAGCGGCCAAGACATACCACTGGACGTTCAAATCAAGCAACTGCGAGATTGCAAGACCATCTCCAGCGGCCAAGCCACACCGCTGGAGAGCAGGGGCCAAGCACAGCGGGCAAGACATACCACTGGACGTTCAAATCAAGCAACTGGGAGATTGCAAGATCATCTCCAGCGGCCAAGGCACACCGCTGGAGAGCAGCGGCCAAGACACACCGCTGGATGTTCAGATCAAGCAACTGGGAGATTGCAAGACCATCTCCAGTGGCCAAAGCACACCGCTGGAGAGTAGCGGCCAAGGCACACCATTGGACCGGTCCTCTATTTGAAGAAATTCAGTTTTAACCAATCCGAGTTTAGATGTTAAACCAAGTTTTTATCTTAGTATAAATAGTGATTGAACCTAAATTTCTAGGTCATTATGTTTTGTTTTGAAGGATTTTAGCCACTCTTATTCTCTTCTTACTGTTTTGAATCTTTGATCTTTGGAGATTAAGAAGGATTGGATTTCATTTTGTCATTGATTCTATTCTCTTAATGTTTATGATTATGCAAAGTTCAAACTCAATGGTTTGTATTTTCAAATCCATGAGTGAGTAGTCTATTTAAGGATTCTTGGGATGTTAGATCTAGGTTGATTAGTGTTAGGTTAGTGGAGTTTAGGCTTGTAATCATCAGATCCATGCTTGTTAGGTTGTATTTAATGCTAGATTAGCAAGAGATTGTTGGTGTAGATCCTATGCATTTCTCATACCCACAAGGTGTTTGATGAAATGCTTGATCCAAACTTTTCAAGCTCTTCTCAATCCTAACTAATGAGAGTTGACGTTTAGGATGATTAGAGGTTAAGAAAATATGTATTTAATGCTCATTGATCAATTAGTGTTTAACGAGAGTTATGAATATTTAAGGTGATTAATAGAGTGATTAGTACCATGAGAATGGATTAGTCAAGTTTAGTGTTTTGAAACAATTGGATTAGCTCTAAGAGGTAGAACTAGACTCCACTAGCTTAGCATAGATTAGTCTAGATCATTCATAACATTTCCAAGGATCATTCTTTGTTAACTTGATTTCAAAAACCGTTTTTACTTATTTTCCTGCTTTATTTTCATTTTAAACTCTCTTTACAAAAACCATAAACATATTCACTTAGATTAAGACATAATTTATAATTTCAATATGTTAAAACTAGATTCTAAGTTGGTTTAATTCGCTTCTATACTACAACGCATTTAGGGTAATTGATAACCTAGATCGAAAAATCTTAATATCAGATACACGCACACATGAAAATAAATATAAAAAGATATAAACCAATACCTATAATCCCATTAATAAAATGCTATGGGTTCTCATATGATGGCCTCTACACAGGAAAACATGTTAATGCACTCAAATTCGCACAGCTTATCTCATGGTCATGCACTCACATTTGACATTAGTCAACGGAGACAACACATGATTTTATCTTCTGAACTTCCTGATACGATACGATACTTTCAATTTAGAAAACTATCATTTTTAGGAAACTTTCTTTTTTTGGAAATTTTTCATTTTTGGAAAACATTACTTTTCTGAAATTTCATTTACAAAAATTTTCCTTTCTTGAAGCTTCCTGATACGATACTTTCACTTTTAGAAAACTATCCTTTTAGGAAACTTTCTTTTTTTGGAAATTTTTCATTTTTGGAAAACATTCATTTTCTGAAATTTCATTTACAAAATCTTTCATTTCTTGAACTTTCGTGCCTCAACTTTTCTTTTCCAAAATCTATGCTCGGATTTTCTTTATCATAATCTTATGTTCCTCCTTATTATGAATTAGGGTTTCCGCTTCTAGGGTTTTCCTTAATTTAAGTCATGCCCAAGTCACCTTTAAACTCTGATTCTGATCGGAGGTGATCTCAGAATCTAGATCATTCGGTGGCCCTGGAAAGCTGACTTCATGGGCTTTTCGTGGATATATTATGATCCGCTGAATCCTTGTGGTTTATTGAGAACCAGCTTCTAAAGTTGTATGGCTGCGAAATCCTATCTGCAGAGATCCGGCCTAGAAGAACGATCATAAATTTTGGAATATAACCCCGATTTGGGATCCACTTGCGGCTGTAGCTATTTTTTATGCTGTGCATCTCTCCAAAAATTAACTTGACTTACTCAACCATTTTATCTTTCTCCCAGAACTGGTTGAATCTGTGTTCTTCTCTAATTCTTATTATTTTCTCTCTTTGACTCTTTTTCTCTTCTTCTCAGGGTCTCTCTCCCACAAAAGGCACTAAAATTGTGATCAAAAACCCTAAAACTCTTTATATATGTCTCCTATTTTCTTTATTTAATTAAACCAGAAATGAAAATCAATGTAAATTTATTAAAACTCTCCCGGTTAGTTAACTATCCCCCAAACCACCTCAATCTAAAACGAGTTAACCAACTCCACTCAAAAATCCAAAATTTAATTTCAAATTTTCCATTCCCAGACACGTGTGTTACACTTTTATAAGATCATTTGTTTCTCTAGATGTCATATTTACTCTTCAAAGAATTGCATTGTATACTTACAACAGTTTTTCCAAAAATTATTTACAAATACGATCTCTTCAAATCTCTTATGTTAACTTTTCTTGTATTTAATTTTGGCTTATTCAACATCAAGAAGCTCCAAATAACCCAACTTGCTCATCCTCCCATACTATTTTTTCTTTAATAAACATTAAAAATTAAGACTAAACATATTATGTTTAAAATTTAGCACTTGGCATAGAAATGACTGTGCGATGGATATTTTCATTTTCACCAATACCATCAGCACTAATATTATCAACTCTCCCATCATTAGACATTTTCATCAAAAGAAAAATAGTTACTCATATAACAAAAAATAGACTAAAAGCTTTAAAAGTATACACAATTACTGGATCTAAAAGTATCTTTAGTAGGTAGAAAACGAACCAGACATTAAACTTTTGAAGAGTGACTGTATTTGATAATAAACATTGAGAAATCACCTATATATTTATTGTTACGTAATATCTTTAAATAAAATCATCAATTAAGGTAATATATGAACAATTATTTGAAATTATTTGAGTTAGGTCTCTTTATTTCTCCATCTACATTTTCATTCAGATGATCCTCCAAATAGTCACTTGGATTATCCATATGATGCCGTTTGTTTCTAATTTAGCTAGTTTATTTAAATGATTCATCTTGATTTGTTTGTTTAGTTTTTGTAAATTTTCATTTCTATCTAGATAATTTTAATAGGATAATTATTAAAATGTCCATGTTTTAATTTAATTATATTTTTAACAGTACATATTAGAATTAATTTTTATCCAAAAATTTTAAATCTCCTTTTTGCGGAAAAACTGCAAAACACACATTTTACAGCAAAAAACAATTAGAACTATATTTTTCTTTCAAAACTGCAATATATCAAATTTGGCGGAAAACTGTGTAATTACATTTTTCCTTCCAAAACCAATAATTTTGACGGGGAACCATCATTTTACGTGAAACCACCATTTTACTGCATAACTTTGATGATTTATTATTGGTTTATGGGGTTTGACGGGAAACCATCATTTTAAAAAATTCCCGTCAAAATTGTGATTTCATGATTTTGGCGGAAAAATGGTATTTTATCATTTTCTGTTCAAATTGGTTTTACTATTATGGCAGAAAATATCATATTCCAAATTTCTGTCAAAATTTTGATATCACGGTTTTGGCAGAATAAATCAATTTTATTTTCTGTCAAAATTGCGGTTTTATAATTTCGGTGGGAAAAAATCATTTTCCAATTTTCATTTAAATTTTTGATTTCACAGTTTTGATGGAAATTTTAATGTTACATCAAAATTGCTGTTTACCATTTTGGTGAGAAAACATTATTTCCAATTTTCTGTCAAAATTGTGGATTTGTGGTTTTGGTGGAAAACATAATTTCTGTTTTATGTTGGAATTATGACTTCACAGTTTTGGTGGGAAAATGTCATTTTATCATTATCATCAAAATTGCGACTTCATGGTTTTGGCAAAAAATATCATTTTGTAAATTTCTGTTCAAATTATGATTTCACGGTTTTTGCGGGAAATTTTATTTTACCATTTTCTGTCGTAATTGTGGCTTTACAGTTTGGCGGGAAAACATCATTTTTGATTTCTGTCAAAATTGTGATTTTACAATTTTGGCGGGAAAGCAAAATTCTGAGATTTTATGGTTTTATTACAAAAATGTAATTCTGTCATTTGACTATTGTAGTGGAAAACTTTTTTTTTTGGTGGTAAAATACTCAATTCATGATTTTGGCAAAATTGCAAAATGACGTTTTTGGAAAAACTGCAAAACACAGAGTTATATTTTCTAAAATTAAAAACTATTTTTTTACAAAAACTCGTGAAATGATGTGATATATTATTGTTAATATAAATATTTTGTAAAATAAAATAAAGCAAAAATAGTTAGGGATATATTTGTTATTTTTAGTTTTGGATTAATCATCTTCATCCAAATGATCCAATTTGGCTCATCTAGATGGACCTCCAAATTTTGCCTAAATTTTAAACCTCATTCAAATGGTCCATTCTGATGAACCATTTGGATGGACAGTTTTTGACATTAAAAACATAAGTTCTCATCTTCATCCAAATGAACCATTTGAATGAGCAAACATGCCCTCTCAACAAACTAAAAAGTATCTTGAGTTAACAATTTGAGAAATAAAATAACACAAAATTGTACATCAACCATACAAAACTCTAAATCTAAGTCAACTTCAATTGTTTTTTAAACATCATTATTGGTACCATTTTTTAAGCATTGTTGAGTTATGATCATAACTAAAAGAACTTCACTAACACATCATGCAACCAAGCAGAGCTTTTAACATATACATTTTGTAAGGTATTGAGATTTTGAAATACCAAACAAGTAATTTTGAGAAAGCTGGTTGTAAAATGCAGTACATGTTTAGTAATGTGTTAGAGTTTTCCACAATATTACTTTGTCCAAGGTTAATATAACATAATGAGCAAAATGATGAATTTTTTTTTGAAAATTCTATTTTTTCTTTTGTAACAGTACAAATATTTTAAACATTTGTACTTTTTATTTTTTAAATTTATTAATAAATAAAATAAAATTCCTAAAAATTTACTCTTATAAGAATTCAAAGAAATTCATAAAACAAAATACTAAAAATTCAGATTCATTACAAAAATTCTTAGATTATTTAAAATTCTAAATTATTTATAAAATTTAAATTATAGATATTGAATTATGTTCATATCTTATACCTTTTGCAACAAAGTAATTAACTAAATATTAAAATACTCTAAAGATTTTATTAATACACTACAAATAAAGTAAAAAAAAATCAACTCTGGCAAAAAACATATATATATATTATCTACATCAGAAATGACCTGGAGCACAAATAAAGAAAATCTATGTCATTATATTTATATGCAACTTTATGTTACTATTTGTTTAAAAGTAACTTTACATCTGATTTCAATGAATTTGCATTTTTAATTTAAATTAATTTTTTAAAAACAATTTAAATTTTAATGAATATAAAATTTTATAATTATGTTGTATCCCTTTTGGATCTTGTTTTTATGAGTACAGAAATTTCTAATTTTCATTTTTATCTTTATTATTATTTTAGAGTTTCAAAATTATTAAAAATTATTGGATTTTAAAAGATTTTTATAATGGATTTCTTATATATCTTAATTATTAAATAAATGGATTTTACTTTGTGTCAGTTCATGGGTGTTAAATTGATGTACATTGATAAATTTTGTATTATACAAAATCATATATTTTTAGGTGTCGAAAATGTTATTGTGTGTAAATGAAAATAAAAAATTGGGTGTTGTATTTTTATTAAATTTTAGCTAATAAGAACGATGAAAATATATTGACCATTGCAAACATATTGTCCATACATCCGCCTATTGATTGTCTTTTAATAACAAAGGTTTATAAGTTATTAATCAGTTGTACTAACATTACCTAGTAATTCTACATTATGTACCAATTAAAATATCTGATTCGTTAGCTCATGCTTATCTATCTCATGTATGGAGACATATGAGCACCTTATTGCTTTGAAAACTGATTTTTTCTTCATTTACGCTTGATGAGAGAATTATTCATTGGATTTACGTATATTATCTTCTACCGGAGAAGGCGAAAGAGTTTTTTGGAATTCAAATTTTTTGGTTCGAGCCATACCTGCATTATCAGCACAACAAATCCCATTTAGTTTTTTCCACTTTTTAAACATAAATTTCTTTTAAATACAAAGTTTACTTCAAAATTCCTATATAATATAAACAAAACTACTAAAAACCTTATTTATGTAACCCTAACTGAGATTTCTCTCTGACAGTTACATAAAACATATTTATAAACTCGTATTTACCATAATTAATATATTTACCCCGAAAGAAAATTTTATTTAAACCCTAATTTTAAAATTTTAATTTCAAAGAACAAGAATTAATGACTACCAAGCGTATAGAGCACCCATGGTTGAAAGATGGTGTAATTTTCCTCCAAAGAGCACCAGAAAAAGAAGACTCACGAAGAACAAGAAGAGGAACGAAAAACGAAGAAAAGGTAGTGAGATAAACGAAGAAGAATAAATATGGAACAAATCACTGTTTTTAAAATCTGGAAAAGTCAGTTAGGTTCGCGTTCAAGGAGAGTTAGTGGAAAAGAAGAGAAGAAAAACTGGGAGATTAGATCAAATTTTGATTAAACGAGTTTTTTGGGCTAGAGTTCAAACTGATTTTCTTTATTTTGATGCTAATGGGCAGTATTTTGTCGAATTATTTTGTAATTTATGTCATCATTAGGTTTTTTATGTAACTAGATTTGAACCCGTGATACACCGCATGTCAATTGTTCTAATAAAATTTTGTACTCTTTTGTTTTTTTATTATTTATAAATATTTTTGAATAATTTTAACTTTTTATTTTTATCTCAAAAAATATTTCATTTATTTAAAATATATATTTAGTATTTTTTTACGGTTTATATTATCTATAACGTGGTTTTAACATCGGAGCATTTTATTTTTCAAGTAAAAATAACAAATTATATAAAATTCTTTTTTTGCTTCAAATCTTTCGAATTAAGGATTTGTCTGGCTAATAAACACCATCCCGGATCAGTCATATCTTTATCGCACTTTAATTAATTTAGAGCAAATCCTATCCATATTCCAAAATTTATTACCACACATTTTGGGATTGAAACATATCATGTTGTATCCGTCAGAAACTTTCCGTTTTGTACCAGACTACTTTTATATAATTACATAAAATTTATTCATCGATTGAGTAATATATATCTGTTTAGCCCTAGACATGAAAACTGAATTCAAACTAATTTGAACCGACATTACCCGAATAAAATAGTCATAATATTCAAAGGGGTATTAAACTCATTTACCCGATTTAGGATTAGACCCGCTCTATGCAGCGGGATATATTTTTATTGTCCCGAAATTTAAAGTTTTAAATGTAATATATATTTAGTTTTTTGGTTTGATTATATTTTTTTGTCATCTAGAATATATTATTGATGAAAATTAAGTCTCATACATCATCAAAACCAAAAGCAAAGCTGGAAATACAAATTAATCCAGAGACACAAGCCCTAAAGGAAGGGAGACATAGCCCTAAAGGAAGGGGAGCCACACAAGATTTAATTCTATAGTGAAAGAGCTCTCTATAAGGGAGTCAAAGTGAAATCTAAGCACTAAAACTGAACATAAGAACCAGATATACTCCAACCAATCTTCCGATAGAACTGTTGGAAGTTGAAGAGCACCAATAAAACCGGGAAGCCACAGAGTTCAATTAAGCCACCACGCGACACCGTAGACAAACTAGTTGACAACTCCGACAGGAATGAAAAGCAGGAATATACTAGACAACAGGTCAGAAACAAACACTGCAACGCCACTCTGACCACTCAATGATACAGATTAGCGACAAGGGGATGACCACGAAATTCATCTGGATACAAGCCATCTAAGACCAACAATTCTTACACGCAGACCCTCGTCGACCCAGAATCAGCCACCTACAGACATAAAACTGGTAACCTCCTCACAAGAGAAGAACTGAAGGACGAACCCATTGATATGCCGTGAACCTAACTCCAAGACCATAAGGAATCTTAGAGAAAGGCTAGTAGATGACTTCACAACAAATTATCATCCGAATGACGAACACCAAGAAGAAACCTAGCCCAAATCGCATCACCAAACAACCAACAAGACCAAGCAGAGAAGAAGCGCAAAGATCGAAAAACAAAACCCTTACCAGAGCAATGAAGACTTGCGCAAACAAAAGCAGCCCACAAAAAATCCGAGCAACCCAATTTCACCGAAAAAAACCTCACAAACCCTAACACAGATCTACAACTAGAACACCCACACAGAGAGAACAAAACCAGCCATAGAACATAGAACCGAAAGCACCTGAGGAACAACAAACCGAGGCAAGCCTACAAAGAACCCACACCAAAGATCCTCCAAATCTAGAGAGCACCAAGCCGTTTAAACCATGACTTAAAACACTTCAGATCCGTAACGGTCTATTGCTCAAATACATCTCCTCTTAATAAGTTAAGTTTATATACATCTCTTCTATTAAATCATTTATTTTACAATTTTTTAAATTGCAAATATAATACAATTCCAATAAAACCTTATCATTTTAACAATATTACACATAAAAACCACAACCTTAGTAGGCTCGGCCCAATTACTTTAAAATAACCAACAAAATTTGAAATCCAACCCAAAAACATAAAACACATAACAAAAACAAAAAAAGATCTAGGAAATCAAAATTCTATCTTTTTCTCTCTTCCTTCCTCCCGCACAACCGTTTTTGGTTCTTTCTCGTTTTTCATCCGCCATTTATCCCTTTAACTGATTTTCCCAGATTCGTCTTCTTCTTCATTTGTTCAGCCATTTATACTGGTGGTCTTCTGCCATTAAGGTTTGTTTCTAAAACCTAGTTTTATGAAGTTAGATTCGATTTAGTTATTGTGTAAAATAAGTTGAAATTCTTGTTCATTATAGTAACTCGTTCTAGATTTTTGGATTACTAATGTTAAACTGGGTTCGGGTCTAAGTTTTGGGAGTTAAAAATCTTGTCTCTGTTGGTTATCGTTCGGTTATTTGGTATAAAATTTTGGATTGAAATCGATTATGAATAAATTATTTTTTGTAGGTATGGTTAATCCTTTGAATGAGCATGCATTTGAGACATCGACTGGAGAAACTTCTGAGCGGATTCCTTCTGAACCACCATTGAATCGGGTATTCCGAACTAATCTTCTTATTTTTTTTGTTTTTGATTGATTTCCCGCATTTATACGGATTTAAATTAAGTTATACATGAATTTTGGTAAACATGGTACAATTATATTAGATACAACTGGAAACGCTTTGTACAACTAGGTACATAAGGTACAACTAGGTAATCTTGGGTAATATTGGTACAACTACTAATTGAATTCTTATTGTATGTTATTATTATAGGTTGTTGAAAGTAATGGCCAGCAGCCAAACCAACCTAGGTTATACCACAAGCCAGAAGACTACTCGAAGACATCCAAAATCATTACTAGGGATGGTATCTCTTCCACATTGACGATATTAGAGGAGCACCTTTCTGCCCGAGAGATAAATTGGTTTAAGGTGGATAACCAATTCAATCATTTTTTCACATGCCGAGGGAGAAGAACCGGAAGCTTCAGGGCATGTGGATGCTTATATTACAGACTATAGTCCTTAAGAAGAAGAAAGAGTAGTGGTTTGTTATTAATGGTGTTCCAGTTCGATATTCACTGAGGGAACATGGTTTGATATCGGGCTTGAATTGCACAAATTATTCTGTAAACAATGGTAGAATTGGAAGCATGAATTTTGTGTCAAAGCATTTTAAGAGAAAGAAAGCAATAGTCCGGAAAGATGTAGAAAATAAGCTGAAAATGATGACAGAATCTGAAGATCGGTTGAAGATGGCAGTACTTTATTTCCTCAGTTCTGTCTTCACAACTAAAGCTAAGGTACCCTCACCTATTGAATCTTTTTTGTTAAAGATTATTGATGATCTGGATCAATGCAAGGAGTATCCTTGGGGAAGATATTCGTTTGAGAATTGTTGTGAGCAGCTGAGATATTTGCTTCTCAACACTTTCACTGGTGTTGTAAAAGACAGTTGTTACTTCCCTGCTTTTGTGATTCCCTTAGAGATAATAATATGATAATATTTTTGATTTATATGTGTTTGGTTTCCTTAATATTAATACTAATACTAATATATTGGTAATTTGATATAGCTTTTGGCATTTGAGGTTGTACCAGCTCTGAGTACAAGGTACCGTGAAGATGTAAGCTTTGAACCTGGTTGTCCAAAAATGTGTCAGAGACGGTTTAAAGAAACGGGAATGAAATGATATCTGATAAGTGAAATCAATGATACGATCGGTGAAAGCAAGGTAATGATGATGTTTTATTATGTTTGATGTATATAATTTTATTTTTTAAAGACTAATGATAATTTTTCTTTATGTTGTAGGATATTTGTAGTATTTTGGAAGCTACATCTGATGAAAAACAACTATTGATGGCTGATATTTTCAGTGATTTTCCGGTCGATGTTGCTGATGATGTTGCCGAAGCAATAATTACCCATCTCAATGACGGAAATAATATCTTTTGGGAAAACCTCTACGCAGCGGATGTTGCTTCTAGAGTTAGAGTTGTTGAGGAAGAACCAGCGAGTAAAGAAGCTATGGGTGAAGCTATGGGTGAAGCTACGGGTGAAGCTACAGGTGAACCAACAACATATATGTGGAGGGAGCTTAAAGATATGTTCGAGGTTGGTTTAAGCACTAATGCAACAATGATAGGAATCATAGAAGAAAAAATTAGTAGTATTGATGCGAGGGTGAAAGTTCTTGAAGCTGATATGAAGATGATGCATAAGAACATGAAGGGCAAGACAAAAGTAATTGATGAAGATGATGAGGCCTTATTTTATGATGATGATACATTTACTTCTCCGGTTGGTGAGCCTTCTTCAGCAGCATCACCTTATCCTTCTCCAGCAGCAACACCTCATCATTCTCCAGCAGCAGCACCACCTCCTCCTTCTCCAGCAGCAACACCTCATCATTCTCCAGCAACAACACCTCATCATTCTCCAGCAGCAGCATCACCTCCTCCTTCTCCAGAAGCACCACCTCCTCCTTCTCCAGCAGCAGCACCACCTCCTCCTTCCCCAACAACACCACCTCCTCCTTCTCCAGCAGCACCACCACCTCATCCTTCTCCAGCAGCACCATCAGCTCCTCCTTCTCCAGCAGCAGCACCACCTCATCCTTCTCCAGCAGCACCACCAGCTCCTTCTTCTCCAGCAGCAGCACCACCTCATCCTTCAAAACCTATAATGTCTCGGCGCTTTAAAACACTTCCTGATATAAGTAAGAAGAAGACACAAACTCCAGCATGGTATAAGATGCTAGCAGAAAAGAGAAAGGAATGAGAAGAGAAGATGAAGGAACGTGAGGAGAAGGGCATACCAGAGAAGGAGAAGAGAAAACGTGTTCCATCACACTATCAAAGTAGCCCATACACGGCAGGTGAGAGGAAATCAAAACGTTTGAACAAGAGCAGTCCATAACTTTGGTTTATATTTTTGGTTGTGTTATTTTGTTTTTTTCCACCATGTTGGTGATGGTTGCACCATGTTGGTGATTGTTGAATATAAGATGTTGATTTCTGAACTTAGGATGTTAATTGGTGATTGTTGAACTTAGGAAATCTTTATGTTTGTAGGTACTAGGAGTAATGGTACTTTGGAATTTTTAAACTGAACTTTTTCAAAATTTATTTAAAACTTTTAGACTTGAAATCTTTAAAAATAATCTTATATAATTTTATATAATTATTACACATTTTATATAATTTTAATATAATTATTACACATTTTATATAATTTTAATATAATTATTACACATTTTATATTTTATATATTAAATTTACTTTATTTTGTTAGAAATCATGTAAAATTATTCCTAGGACCAAGAAAGTACCTAGGATCGGTAAAATTCTTCTTGGTACCAAGAAAGTACCGAGGATCCCACAAACTTAGCTGACCTGACACATACTGTCCGACACATCTTGTGTACTGATTTTAAAATAATTATTACATAGTTGTACCATACGTGTACTCACTTTTATAGTTGTACTATTAATTATACATAGTTGTACATCGACGGTTTTTAGTTTTTATTAGTTGTACCGGATCTACATTAATTTTATATAGTTATACTTGAATCAATATAGTTATAATGTTAATTTCAAATAGTTTCGTATAAATATTTTTGTGAAAAAGATAAAATTCATATTTTTATCAATTTCAAGTGGTTCACACACAAATAAACCATACTACTCTAAAGAAAATGTTGGTAAACCATGTTATATTGTAAACAATTTTAAAATTTTAAATGTTTTCCATTATTTTTTCATTCCTTTAGTCATTTCTTTTGTAAATATTGATTACAGTAATGAACACATGATAAAATATTTATAAATTTAAAATCAAATTATACATAGTGAGTTCACCATATACAGTCTTAAGGTGAGTTCCATCCACAACTATCATTTTTCTCATGGCTTTGAACCCTTCAATGGAAGCTCCTAAAGCAAAAACATGTATTTAAACCTTTGATGCTAATCTACTTCAACACGAGTAATTGTTCCAGGATTCTTCCTCTCTAACATGTACAAATACGAACAAATTATCTTATAACTCTCCTCTGGGCTGCCTCGCACATCGTTTGCAGCTTGGTATTTCCCTCTTAATGCAGTTGCATATGACACCGTTACACCAAGTCTTCTCTTGGTCAGACCAATGAGATTTTTTGGAGTTGGAGTATCAAACTGAGCTGGATAGTCATCATGCAAAACAGATGCAACTAAACGTGGTGTGCCTTTCCTCTGACTTTGACGACTAATTGTCGTAGCCCGAGAACATGTATGCATCTTCTTGTGTGTTCTTATCGAAAAACAATTTGTATTCTTCAGTTTTGCAGCTCGTAAAGACCACTTACAACCATTCTTTGCTTCAGAACATTTTACCACATATAACTTCCTATCCGAGTTGATAATATCAAACTCATAACAGTTCAGATGTGCAGCTCTTTCAACTATATCCATCAATTCTTTCTTAGTTCCAAAATCTTGATGCAAAGTTACATTAATACCATCTTCCCATCCAACATTTACACCAACATTCACAATCACATCATCTCCTCCTTCTAAAATAACCAGATTGTCTTCAAAAATGTGTGGTTCATTATTGTTACTCATATCTTCGTGTTGCCATGGTTCATTTCCGTAAAAAGTAATTAAACCGTCATCACCATCATTAACCCTAGATGCCACTCTACCACTAGAAACTAATACCTCTGCACTTACACCAAAAACACTTTCTCGATCCTCTCTTAAAACTTTGTCACGCCCCTGAGTTTCCTCTCCATCTATCATGACCTCCACATGCAAAATACTTCTACACTTCTCATAATTCATTGTCATGAAATATGCATAAACTTTTTCATCATTCGAGATATATGATGGTGTCTTTGGATCAAGATGCAATGGAATATAACTAAGTATCAGTTTCGTAGTGGTTTCATGTACCGTCATTTTCTTGTATATGCTATCAACCAAATCATGATACGTGATCTCCTCAAAATATGTCTTCATCACTAAAGGGTATAATTTTTTTTCCCTTGCAATCCATATCGTGTCAACTCCTTCATTAAAATAATATCCTCCATAATCAAAATGTATGATTGTACATGGAGTATTCTCCATTTTCCCCTGAAAATAATAAAATAAAATAATGTTTTTTAGTTTTCCGTTGTTGTTATTAGTACCTAATCGTACCAGTATTACCAATGTCTTTTAGTTTTACCATTCGTACCATTCTCTGCAATTTTCGTTTATCAAAAAAAATTAATTTCTGTAAATGTACAAATCACCACGATTATGCCGCTATAATACATAAATTATGAAAGATTAACAATATAATAATATGAAATATCAAGGTTACAAGTTTAATCACCCACTGTACATAGAAAATAAAACAATTTTATTTTTAATTTTACAAAATTTTAAATCAAACACAAATTTTCATTGATAAGGAGGGTACATTGTTCATATACCCAGAAAACAAAGAATAATCACTAATTAAAACAAAAATTGCATCAAACAAATTACCAAATTCGAAGCTTTAAGCTCTTCTTTAATGGCGTTTCTCGTTAAAGAAGAAGAATAAAAAATGAATATGAAAAGTAGTTGGGACAAATGTCCCATTTTGATTGCTCACCAATAAAAATAGCTGGTCTTTTCTTTCTCAGCCGTCAGATTTGGAGTGCACCCATATTTTAATTTCTTTTGTTTTTTTTTTTTTTTTGCTTAGATTCATTAAGGTTAGTTTAGGAATTTAACATGAAGGAGTGTATGTGAGATTAAATAGATGTGTTAAATTTTTTTGCTTCCCATCAAGTGTATATCAGCAATAGACCCGATCCGCAACCGTTGAATGCTGAGAAACTTCGATGCCTCACCACCATTAAACTAATTTTTATTGCAATTGAACAATTTTTATTTAAATTGAACAATTTTTAATTTTAGCATTAAACCAAATGGAAACCAAATTGAACCCGCAACTACCCAAATCAAATAAATATTCAAACGTGTACTGAACTATTTTATCCAAATTACCCAAATCCAAAACCCCAAACCACATCCAATCCAAAAGCCAAATTACAAGGACTATGTTTGTTTTTGAAAATTAAAATCACAACATATGAAGAAAATCTAAATTTTTATTAATTATATATATATATATTAAAAGATCAAATAAAGTTGAAATGGGAATTATAATTATTTCAATATTATTTACTGAATTAAATTAAGTAGGAAAATTTAAGGAAATTTTGAAACTATTGTTAATTTCCATAATATTAATCCATGTTTTAAAACTCGCTAGACGTTAGTCGGGCGGCGAGGGTGGGCCTAGCGCCTAGGGAATTAATCGGGAGTATACGAGATTAATCATGAATTAGTTTTAGGTTATTTTAATATTTTTAAAATATATATTTATCCATTATATTAAACTTTTAAACAATATTGTTTTTAAAATTATAATAAATACATAAAATGTAGTATTAATAATTTATTTTATGATTTTTATTTAAAATTTTAACATAATTTATTATAAAACATCACAAACTCTCAATATAAATGTCTGAATAACAAAAACAATTTTTTTAAACTTGAAAATTTAAAAATAATTAGATTATAGATGATTATGCGGAAAATAATCGGATTAGGCAGCAATTAATCAGATTAGACTGGAAGTAATCGGTTGAGTGATTTTTTCAAGGGATTAGTCATTAATGAGGCGGCGAGGGTGGGCCTAGCGACTAGGCGGGATGTAATCGGAGGTAGGCGGAGATTTTTAGTACATGGATATTAATGTATATGTTAGTGTTTGGATGTAGGGATTAGATAAAGGGTGTTTGGATTTTTAAATTTGTACTTCAATTATACTAGTGTAGGGATAATTTTAAAAACTTTAAACCAAATACTACCCATATTAAAAAAATTATTATTACACATTTTGGGATGAAAACAATTCATGTCATGTATTCGTTAGAAACTCTTCATTTTGAACCAGATCAATTTTATGTAGTTACACAAACATTATTCATAGATTGAATAATATATGTCCGTTTAGGCCTAGTCATGAAATCCGAAAACTGATCTTAAGAATTTAGTTCCAAAACCAAACCGATTAGTCATAAAACTCAATTTTTTATATATGTATTTACCCAAATTACCCTAACTAAACCAAAACCTGATCGGTTCCCAAAATAAACAATAATATATACATTATGTATATTTATATTATATTTATATAAATTTATTAATATCAAAAATTCTATATAATATATAAATATACTAAATACCCAAAAATATATCTGTCCAAAATTATACAACTTTTTGCCACATTTAACAAAAACTAAACCAATTTTTATTAAAATTAAACTAAATTTTATTTAAATTGAACAGTTTTCAACCTTAAAACTGAATTGAAACCTAACCGAACCAGAAACCACCCAAATCAAATAGTCATAATATTCCAATGGGTACTAAACTCTTTTACCCAAATTCCCGAATTCAAAAAATCCAAAACCCGAATGACATGGCCTATGTCCTTTTTGAAAATTATAATCACAAAACATGCAGAAAAATTTAAAATTTTATTAATTACATGTATATATAATAATTAAAAAAATAACTTGAAATAAAGTTGAAAGGGGACTAATATTTTGTTCAGTATAGTTTATTGATTTAAATTAAGTAGAGAGATTTCCTAATATTAATTTCCATAATATTAATATATAATTTAGTGTTTGGATAGGGATTAGATAAAAAGTTTTTGGAAACTATGTTTTAAATTTGTACTTCAATTATCATAATGTAGGGATACTTTAAAAAATTTAGAGCAAATCCTATCCATATTACAAATTTATTATCACACATTTTGGGATGGAGACATGTCAAGTCATGAATCATTCTGAAATTTCCGTTTGGTTCCAAATAACTTTTATATAATTACACAAATTTTATTTATCGATTGCGTAGTATAAATGCATTTAGGCCTAGACATAAAAATCTGGAAGCCAAATCCAAAAATTTGTTTCCAAAAGAAAACCAAATAGTCATAAAACTTGAACGTGTATACGTGTTTCTACCAAAATTTCCCAAACCAAACCAAAACCCGATCAGTTTCCAAAATAAACCAATACTATATACATTAATTAAAATCAACAAATTCTTAATAATGTTAAATACCGAAGGTATGTATTTAGTTATATTTGTCAAAAGTTTACAATTTTCTGCTTACATTTAACAAAAATTGAACCAATTTTTATTAATTTTAACCAATGTTTTATTTAAATTTAACTGTTTTTGTTTTGTTTTAGCCTTTAAACCGAACTAAAACCATTCTGAACCTGCGACTACCTGAATCAAATAGTCATAATATTCAAACGGGTGATAAACTCTTTTCCCGAATTAACCGAATCCAAAAAAACTCAAACCAAATCTGACCTAAAACCCGAATGACATGGCTGATATTAGGATTTTTGCAAATCAAGATTATCAGTTACCCAAAATGTGTTGAAAACAAAATGGAAATCAATAAAAATTGGAATCAAGGTTTAACACACTACGCGTGAAAATCATGTCTTAATCTAAATAAATATATTTTCGGGTTTTAGTAAATTAAGTTTGAAAATGTAAATAAAGCGGGGAAATAAATAAAATGGTTTTGAAATCAAATTACCAAAGAAAGATCTTTGGGAATGCTATGGATGGATCTAGACTTGATCAATACTAAACTAGTGGAGTCTTAATATACTTCTTAAAACTAATCCAATGGTTCAAAGACACTAAACTTGACTAATATACTCTCATGGTACTAATCACTTTAAATATTCATAACTTTTGTTAAACATCAAATAATTAATAAGCATTAATAATACGTCTTCTTAACCTCTAAACATCCTAAATATCAACTTATATTGGTTAGGATCGAAAAGATCTTGAAAAGTTTGGATCAACCATTTCATCGAACAAATTGTGAGTGGGAGAAATGATTAAGATCTAAACAAAAAATCTCTTGCTAATCTAGTATTAAACTCAACCTAAAAATTATGGATCTAATGATTACAAGCCTAAACTCTACTAATCTAACACTAATAAAGCTAGATCTAACATCCCAAAAATCCTAAAAGAGACTACTCACTCATGGTGATGAAAACATAAATCATGTGGTTTGATCTTTGCATAATCATAATCATAAGACAAGATAATCAATACAAGATGAAAATCAAAACTTTATAAAAATTCAAAGATCCAAAATCCTAAGAACAAAATTTTAGATCAAACTTAAGTAGCAATGGGTAAAGTTTAACAAAACATAAGTCCCGAAAATTAGGGTGGATATGTATTTATAGTCAAATACGAAACTTGGTTAACAATACAAATCTGATCTGGTTAAATATTGCTTTAGTGAAAAATGAAGCTTCAGAACCGGTCAAGAAATAGGCTGTGACAGATGAATATGCTAGTTGGAAACCATCGGTTAGCCTTGGCTGATGGAACTTGTCGGTGGGATCTCCGGGCTAAATTCCTCAAGCTCCATTGGTAGTGTGTGATCAATGAAGGTGGTCGATGGGGTCTATCGGTTGACTTTAATAGATAATGGAGCTCAATGGGTATCTGGGATGGTTTTGAGCTAGTTTCATTAGTCGCTTTCGATCAGTTGACTTGGCCAATGGGGATCATCAGTGGCTTCTGGCCGGTGGACTTGCCGGTGGATGCTGTGATCTTTAAGTTGTCAATTCCCTGGGCCTTTTGTCCTTCTTTTGATTCATTTCCATAAGTCCAAAATCTCGAAGAATACCTAATAGGGACTCAATGCTTATGCAAAATGCATGGATGTGACTAAATGAACTCAAAGGCAACAATATGTATAAATGAGTTAAAAATGCAACTAACTAAGTGAAATGATGCAAAGATGGAGAAAAGATAGTAAAACTACATGGAATACAATGTAATATATAAGAATATCAACTCCCCCAAACTAGTTTTTTGCTTGTCCACAAGCAACTATCAAAAGGCAAGTCAAAGATATTGAGATTGGGGCGGGTATTCAAAGCCTTAAAGTTCAAAGATGGATTCAATGCAAGATCTTCGAAGTTAGCTAAGTAATGTAAAAGCCGACATTTACTCTACATGTACTTCACCATAAGCATACCAAAACGCAATCTAGTTACCCATAAAGAAATTAATTTGAAATCACAAATGAAACAACTCTTCACATTCATTTATCTTTATGCATAGTCTTGCTAATGGAAAATCAATCAAATCTATTTGGCTAGGTGGAATATGGTGAATATGTGAAAAGTAAGCTAAATGATGTGTGGGTTCCTTTCAAAAATATGATGGTATGCAAATCAAGTTACAAAATCAATTTATAATGTGATCAAATACAAAATCTCTTCCAATATTTCTACCCGTTCTCGGATTTAGAATATTTATCAAATATTCCCCTCAAGGTAATGATCATACAAAACCCATCTAGAATTTCAAACTACAAGACCATTCAATCAACAAAATAAAACCGAGTCTTTCTTCTTTTGTTTTCAGTGCTAAAGATGAAGATGACTACTCAGGTTAACAAGGGTGGTGAAAATGGTAAAAGATAATCTGAGTCTGACTTTTAAAACTATGGTCAAGTATATCAAAACCATTAGAAAGAGATTAAGTACAAATTAAATTCTATAATAAGAGAGTTGTTTCAAAAATCTCACAAGATTCACAAGGGCTCGAGACTTTCAAAAGAAGACAGGGTCCAATGATGGATTTTTGGAGTTTTCAAAACCAAGGTTATGCATTAAATGACTAAGTATAGGGCTTCGATCTCAATCTAAATTTGAACTTATCTAGGCAATCTCTTCTGTATCCCCTATGCATATGCAAATTATATGCTTCTAGACTCGATCCTATTATGAAATAAGAATGCAAAAACGCAAATCTAAATGCTTGTTTTTAACTTTTTTGAAAATTTTCATTTTTATTGGTTTTTATGAAAGCATAGTTATATACATTGCATGACTCAAAAATCGATAACGAAAATAAAACATAAAATTAGACAAGAATGCAAAAATGCAAACCTAAATGCTCGTTTTTGACTTTTTCAAAAAAAATCAATTTTTATTGGTTTTTATGAAAGCATAGGTATATACAATACATGACTCAAAAATGGATAACAAAACAAAACAAAAAAATCAGATGAGAATATCATCTCTTCCCAAAATTATTTTACACCGTCTCGGTGTGAAAATAAATCTAGAGAAGAGACCATCAACAAGACTAAATGATAAAAGGAAAAACTAAAATGAAATATATTCAAAGATAAGGAAGGATGGTACCTAATACCAAGTGTAGGAATCAAATGAGTAAAACCAAATTGAAACCGATCTTAACCTGCAACTACCCAAATCAAATAGTCATAATATTCAAACGGATACTAAACTCTTTTACCCGAATCCCAAAACCCAACCAAATCTGATTCAAAAATCCAAATTATATGGCCTATGTCCATTTTTAAAAATTCAAATCACAATATATGCAGAAAATATTTTTGTTTTATTAATTATATGTATATAATAATTCAAAAAATAAAAAAATAAGATTAAAATTTTGGAAAAGATAAAAGTTGGAAGCGATTCATAATTTTTTCAGTATATTAGTATATATATATATATATGTTAGTGTTTGGATATAGGGATTAGATAAATGGTGTTTGATACAAATTTTTAAATTTCTACTTCAATTAGAATAGTGCAGTAATCATTTATAAAATATATATCAAATCCTACACATATTACAAAATTTATTATCACATATTTTGGGATGAAAACATGTCATATCATTTATTCGTCACAAGCTTTCCATTTTGTATCAGATCACTTTTATATAATTACAAAATTTTAATTCATCTATTGAGTAATATATGTATGTTGAAGCCTAGACATGAAATCAAAAATGAAATACCAAAATTCGGTTCCAAAACCAAAAAAATAGTCATAAAACTTGAACGTGTTTTATATGTTTCTACCTTAATTTCCCAAACCAAACTGAAACACGATCGGTTACCCAAAATAAACCAACACTATGTACATTATGTATATTTATATAATATTTATTTACATTTATTAATATCAAAAGTTATAAAATAATGTAAATATGCTAAATATCTAAAAATATGTCTTTAGTTATATTTGTAAAAATAATACAATTTTTTGCCACATTTAACAAAAAGTGAACAATTTTTATTAAATTAAACTAAATTTTATTTAAATTGATTTTTAACCTTAAAATCAAAATGAAAACGATCTGAACCCGAAATGACCTGAATCAAATAGTTATAATATTCAAACATGTACTAAACTCTATTTTTCAAATTACCCAAATACGAAATACCCAAATCAAATCCTATCCAAAACCTGAATGACATGGCCTATATTCGTTTTTGAAAATTCGAATAACAACATATGAAGAAAAAACTAAATTTTTTATTAATTATATGTATACAATAATTCAAAAAATAAAGTTGAAAGGGGATTCATAATTTTTTGCAAATATATTTTATTGATTTAAATTAAGTAGAGAGATTTAAGGACATTTGAAACTATAGTTATTTCCATAGTATTAATACACATATGTTAGTGTTTGGATCTAGAGATTAGATAAAGGATGTTTGGAAACAAAGTTTTAAATTTATATTTCAATTATAATAGTGTAGGGATACTTTAAAATATTTAGAGCAAATCCAACCCATATTACAAAATTTATTATCAACCATTGTGGGATAAAAACATGTCATGTCAAGTATCTGTTTTGTACCAGATATTTTTCTATAGTTACACAAATTGTATTCATTGATTGAGTAATGTATGTCCGTTTACCCATACACATAAAATCCAAAAAGTTAACCCAAAAATTTGGTTCCAAAACCAAAAAAATAGTCATAAAACTAGAACGTGTTCTGTATGTTTATACCCAAATGATCCAAATAAAACCGAAACCCGATCGGTTTCCAAAATAAACCAATACTATATACATTACATCTATTTATATAAATTTAATAATATCAAAAATTCTAAATAAATATAAAATGCTAAATACCCTAATAATATGTATTTAGTTATATTTATCAAAATTATACAATTTTCTTCCACAATTAACAAAAATTGAATCAATTTTTTTTTATAAAATTAAACAAATGTTTATTTAAATTGTTTTGTTTTAACCTTAAAACAAAATTGAAATCGACCTGAACCGCAACTAACCGAATCAAATAGTCTTAAAATTCAAACGATACTATACTATTTTACCCGAATTACTCGAATCTTAAAAATCCAAACTAAATCCGATACAAAACCTAAATGATATGGGCTATGTCCATTTTTGGAAATTCGAATCACAACTTATGCAGAAAAATCTAAATTTTTTATTAATTATATATATATAGTTTTTGTTTTTAAATATCAAATAAAATTGAAAAGAGATTCATAATTAATTTTCAATATATTATATTGATTTAAATTATATATAGAGATTTTAAGAAATTTGAAATTATTGTTAGTTTTATAATATTAATATATATATATGTTAGTGTTTGGATGTAGGGATTAGATAAATGGTGTTTGAGTACAAAATTTCAAAATTTTTACTTCAATTATACTAATGTAGGGATACTTTAAAAAAATTAGAGCAAATCCTATCCATATTACAAAATTTATTATCACACATTTTGGGATGGGAACATGTCATGTGATGTATCTTTTGGAAACTTTCCGTTTTATACCAGATCAGTTTTATATAATTAAACTGATTTTATTCATTGATTGAATAATATATGTTCGTTTAGGGCTACACATGAAATCCAAAAACCAAATCCAAAAATACGGTTCCAAAACAAAACCGAATAGTCATAAAACTCGAACGTGTACATATGTTTCTACGCCAAATACGCAAGCCAAAATTATGCCATGTTCTGCCACATTTAACAAAAATTGAAGCAAACTTTTGTTTTTATAACTCAAGGGTAAATTCGAGGTCCGGGGAGGTCCGGACTAATCCCTTGAGGGAGGTGCAACCCATGGATAGATCTTCTCTCTGGATATTCAAATAGGTTGTAAGCAATGGCTTATGTAGCCAAACCAAATGGTTAACAGTTCGGTGCTTAGGGAGAAACGATCCCTGACCTAGACCAACAAAACGACTCCTCACCAATCGAGAACCACTAGACCAAGAGAATTTGGTTAATAAAACCAATTTTTTTTAAAACTAAACCAATTTTTATTCAAATTTAACTGTCTTTTGTTTTGTTTTGACCCTTAACCGAATTGAAACTGATATGAACCCGCAATTTCCCGAAACAAATAGTCAAAATATTCAGACAGGGACTAAACTTTGTTACACTTATTATCCGAGTCTGAAAAACTCAAACCAAATCTGATCTAAAACCCAAATAACATAGTCTATGTTTGTTTTTAAAAAATTCAAATCACAATATATGCAGAAAAATCAATATTTTATTAATTATATGTATATATAATATTCAAAAATAAAAGTAAGATCAAATAAAGTTGAAAGGGGATTGATATTTATTTTCAATATATTTTGTTGATTTAAATTAAATAGAGAGATTTAAAGAAATTTGAAATTACTGTTTATTTCCATAATATTAGTGTTTGGATGTAGTGATTAGATAAATATTATTTGGATACAAAGTTTTAAAATTTTAATTTTATATTAGTGTAGGGATTCACTTAAAACCTTGGGGGGTTTTAGTAATTTGATCACAATAGAAAAAATATTATTAATTAAATATTTGAAAGTTTAATAAGTAGAAGTGTATCTGTGATATTGATTAGTTAAGAAATTGAAATTGAGAAAAATATAATAATAAGTGAAGCGATGAGAAACCTGTGTTCACGGATATTTTGATAAAAAGAACTAATCCATCTGGCCGTTATTGGCTGTGGCAACCACACCCTCCTTATCCAAAATCTCCACCTTCCTTAAGATTAAGCTTCCCTTCTTTTGCTTCGCCTTTCTTGAGTCGCTCCATTTCTCTTGCATCCTTACACACTAAGTACTCATAGGGTATCAATAATCTCTCTTCTCTCTTCCAATTTCTAGATTTCTTGAATCTATTAATCAGTTTCTTGTTTTCTTCAGCAAGAAATGGCGACAGCAGCAGCACCGGCGGTGATTTCATGGACAAGATCAGGAATTGTGTCCAAATCCGGACAAACCCAGAAGAAAACAGAGATGAAAGTTTCTTACATAAGTGGACTTAATTCATATGGAGGTCTCAAGGCACAGAACAACAAGGTTGTCTCAATGGGATTACCAATCAACACAGAACAATGCTTTGCCAATGTTGTGATGTCTCTCAAGGGAAGAAGAGGTTCTGGTGGAGCTTTATCGACCACTTGTAACGCTGTCGGAGAGATATTCAAGATTGCGGCAATCATGAATGCTCTTACACTTGTTGGTGTTGCAGTTGGATTCGTTCTTCTTCGAATTGAGACTGCTGTTGAGGAAGCCGAGTAAATAGAGTAAATTACTCTTCTTATAATTTATATATTTTTTGTTATTGATGTTGTCAAGCTTCGCTAAACTTTGATACACTTTACATTTGTTTATGAAGCTCTCTTTTTCGTAGATGAATTTTAATCAATAACTCTGCATCTATCATTAACCTCTATCACTTCATATAATTATGTTTTCTAACTTTTTTTTTAATTTGTTTTTCAAACAATCCAACCACATTTGCATTTTTATTTTATTTTTTTGATAGCTAATGCACCATCTATCACTAAGTAGGTGAAAGTAACCATGGTTCGTGAGCTGTTTTGGCATCAAAGTTTTACATGCTTTGTACTCTTACATTATTTACTAAGCATTTAGAACATTACATGGTGGATATCATAAGCAAACAAATCATCGAACTCAATAGATAAATCATCAAACAGTCGTTGTTTAGTGACCAAAACTCATACTCGGAAGATTAGTCATTATTTAACGACTAAATTATGAGTATATTGCAGTCGGTAAATGTTAGCCGGTAAATTGGCGACTATTATGGGACTCGCCAGTGAGTCGTTATATACCGGTGGGGAAGGTAAAACGTGTCAGACGTTTGTGGAATTTCAGTCGCGTTTTAGTTGCTATTTAGTGCTATTTTTACTGGAATAGAAATAGATTATTTTTGATGATTGGAGATGCATAATTATGCAGAAACCTCAAATGTTTGGCCTCCGATGAAATACTTTCCTTCATTGGATCTTTCCCATATTTTGACACGAGATGGAGGGCGATGTTAGATTGAGTTTTCAATTGTTTTGAAGGAAATATAACAGTGCGATCAAATTTTATGGCCAAATTACAGAAGCCAGGACAAACTGCCTCGTAGCTGGAGACATACTGATCGGTAACACTAGTGTACCAATTGATATGGATCCTAATATATTTAGATCAGTGCCAAAGTGTATAAATTGGTAATACCAATGGAATAGTTCATATCCCATGCAGAAATGGTGCCATAATCTATATCAACGGGGTTTCGACCCCAGAAGAAAAATCATCCAGAAAACACATTTCTCTTCCTCTTTCTCTCAGAGCAAAAACTTCCTAGAACCTTTATATAATCTTTCTTTAGAGTCTTAGGGAATTCTCCCCTCTGTAAATATTTGAGGGTTTATATACTTATTATTTCCTTGTTTTTAGGATTTAAGGACCGAACATGTAATTATATATTTATGATTATTTATGTAATTATCATGTTTTAATATTTATGAGATTATCCATATTGTTTTCATCATATTATTATGCTTAATGCACAGTCAGTTGGTAAAATTAAGGCTATGATATTAATCCATTTCATCGGGTAAACATCAAGCTATAAGATGAATGAAACTATTTGTGATGAGCAACTGTTATGTTCTAAATACAACTAGACAAAGTAAAATGTCATCTACACTTTGAAAATATTGAATTACGTTTGTAATGCTTGCTAGGTTTTGGTTGAAAGCTGAGAGGTGTTTATCGTTAGGATACTTGCATAGATATATATATATACATGTTGATATGTCACGAGAGCGAGACAACTTTACATTAGTAACTTGAGTTCTAAACGACTCTTTATTCATATCAAAACTATTGTCAGATTTTATTTATATGCTGTGTATAAATCTATGTAAATTATTATCTATTTATTTTATGCATTTTGGTTGTTAAATACCCTGTGTTTCACCTAAACTCCCTATTGTCCTAGCTTCATTGAAATCATCATAATTCTAAGTGTATATTATTTTTCTTTGGATTGATACCTTAAGTACTAATGTGATGAATTGTGTAATTACAGTATTACAAGCGGATTAAAACCTGAGTACATCAAGTTTTGTTTTGGCCCCATTGCCGGGGAACAATTGAGATAGCTTGATATTAGTGATTTCAATTTAAGCTAGGATTTTTGTTTATATTTTCGTACATTATTTTCACTATCCATATAGCAAGTTACTGAGTTTTGGAGGAACAGTTCCAAACACAGGATATGTGAATTCGTGTATTCCGAAAATGCACACTGATCGCCAATTGGTAGCCGTCCTCTCTCATATCAATTGGTACACTTTGATTACCAATTGATACTGGATCTCAAGAGAGGGAAGAATAAAGACGTGAATGTTCGAGGAGAGATAGGAAACCAAGTAGCTAATAGAATTCTCTACACCTTATATTTCATGGATGAGTGGATGCACGACATCCCAGAAGGATTTTTAACTGATGCAGTGATCAGTTTCAACATATAAGATGCGAATATTCCATTATCACAATGCATTAGGATATCCTAAAGCAGAGGATATCAATCATTTGTTGAGATGGAGATCTGAAACTCCATTTCATATGTTTTCAAGAAGATAAGATCATGATGTATCTCCTACCCTCTAGTTCATAAGAGTTTGATGAGATGGAGAGCTGCAAAGTCCATCATATGCGCTTTCTGCAAGTGAGAGACTAGACAGATTCCAATGAGTGATGTGTCTACAGATCCTGTGGAGAGGGATGCGGTAAACAATTTAATGGAAAATTGACTCTCTTGAAGACGTTCTAGAGAGATGGGGATGTTGCTGAGATGAGGATGAAGTTGTTCGGCATGAAGATACCGAGGAAGTGAGCTCAGTTCAAAGGAACTATCAAAACCGAGACTTCAACCAGAACTACAAAAATCATCCAAATTCTCTCCTACAGAAGTACGAATGTGGAGAATCCCCAAGATCAAGTATATCCAAAAAAGTCTCAGGAAAATTCTGTTGGAAGTTTCCAAGGTAAAGACTACAATAGATACCACTTTCAAACGAGACATCTGTTCATGAATTAACAAGCACCTGCATGTACATTACCAGGAATGCTGAAAACAACCTCAAGGAACATGCCAATGTCGTGGAAACTGAAGATGAATAAGGACTACCGATCAGTACAAACAAAATGATCGCCAAACCGATCTATGCCTTGGATGTCTAGCAAATGGAAAAACATGGTGATAAGAATGAGATCAAGGAAGTCCTAGATGGAGATACGCATTCTTCTTTTGAGACATTGGGGATGTTAAAGGAAAGAGATAAGCTGACAATTGAGAAAGTTCTAGTGAGCTTGTTCTGAAGCAAGTTTTAATTCTCATTCCACCTAGGGCCATAGACTGCAGTCAAGCTAGTGACCTTAAATATTATTTTTCTTTTTGGTGATTGTATATGCTATCCTCAGATTTTATCTGGTGTTGAGTAACTTTCTATAACACTTCTAGCAATGATTGTTCTTGTAACATGAAGATTGGAAACACCATCATTGGATCAACTTTACCAGAAGTTCCCTATCTAACGTTGAATCTATCTTTACATGATATTTAACACTGACAAAATTTCTCACTCAGGGGCTTGATATCGCATAAAGGATAACCACATTCGGAGTTCAATCCAAAATTTTTACCACCCTTTTTCTGAACTCCAAATGGCCGAGTTGATCTTTAGCTTGGTACCACACCTCCAAAAATATATCTTAATCCGATCCGAATCCGAATCGAATAATTACAAAATCCGAACGGATAATAAAATCTTCTATCCGAATTATCAGAATCCAAAAAAATCCGAACCGAATCCGAACCCAAATCCGAATGCCCAGGCCTAGTATTAGACATGCATAATTGCGCAGAAGCATTAGATGTTTGGCCTCCGATGAAATAGTTCCCTATGTTGTATATTTCTCATATTTTGACACAACATAGAGGACAATGTTATCTTGCATTTTCATGGAGGTTGAAAGAAATCTAATGATGCAATCAAAGGTTATGGTCAAATTACTCAAGCATGACAAACTGCCTCACACCTGGAGCTCACCATGAGTGCATTATCAGTGACACATTTGTACTGATCGGTATGAATCCTAATTTATAACGAACGGTGCTGATACGAATATCCCAAGGATGGATGCACTTTTGAGGGGTAAAGAGATAGATGGTGGATTGAATGGTCACACATAGGTTGCGAAAGACCCCTGATATTCATCAATTCCATCACCCAAGATATTACACACTTGGAGAAGACAAGGTGTGATTCTCGGATATGACTCACTGAACAAATTGATTTGACTATTAGATATTACTCACCAAACAATCAAGATTTTATTCTAAAAGAACTAAAGAGAAATCACGCTGATTATTAATAAAAAGATGGATGTCTTATTATGCAGAGAAGCTAGAGTTATAGAGGAGAAGGAAAGGGAAATGAAAAGACAGAATTAAAAAACCATTTGACTAGACTATTAAACTACTTCAACTTCAGACCCTTGGACTGCTCTCAGCTGCTAATTCTTGGACTTCTGGCGCCATTCCTTCTATAAATTTAGTGGCTGACAAATCATGCTAGGAGAAAGTGATATTTGGGCCAGGCAAGACTCCATTGAGACCCAAAAACAACTTGGACTTAGAGCCTCTTCTCTTGTGAACTCTTGTGGACTTAGATAGATTAAAGTGACCCATTTGGCTCATTAAAACCTTTCTTTGGGAAATTCATTCGGACAAAACCAAAGGCTAGGAAAAAAGTACAAACGAATCATCCACTTATTAGTCCACCCGAGCAACCAAGACGGTTTGAACCTCCATGATCTGATCTTTAGTCGGTTGAACTTGAGTGAGTAGTGTGGTGATTGCATTCTGAAACTCCTTAGATCTTGGTCTTGTCATTGGTCCAATAGGCATGATCAAAGTATCCTCGGCTTCATGCTGCTCTTGATAGCTTTCCATGATCACATGTTCCCCTCCCACTTGAAAATAATTTGACCTCAAATCTGGATCATCTGCAACAAAAGGAACTAAGTCAGAAACATTGAAGCTTGAACTTACATTGTACTTACCTTGGAGATCTAGTTGATTGACATTGTCATTGATCCTCTTTGTAATTCGGAATGTACCGTCAATCCTTGGCATAAGTCTGTAACTCGGAATGAGGGATGTAACTCTCATTTTTGTAGGTTTTAACATGATAATCCTCATCTTTAGGAGTTATTAAATGTTTTTTCAAACCCAAATATCAAAACCCGTTTTCAAACTTTTTTTTTTGAATTGGATATTTGCTGTTCTTACTTGATGCAAACAAGGATTCAAGTCCAGGGGAATTGTGATAACACATTTTACTAAGTAATCATTAGTCATTTCAGTAACAAGGTGTTTTATGTATATTTATGTATTTATAGGTTTGTAAACTTTCTAGAGTCACGAGGAAGGTTCTGGAATAGAAATTGATCATTTTGGAGTATTAGACATGCATAATTGCGCAGAAGCATTCGATGTTTGACCTCCGATGAAATAGTTCCCTATGTTGTACATTTCTCATATTTTGACACAACATAGAGGACAATATTATCTTGCATTTTCATGGAGTTAAAAGAAATCTAATGGTGCGATCAAAGGTTATGGCCAAATTACTCAAGCATGACAAACTGCCTCGCACCTGGAGCTCACCATGAGTGCATTATCAGTGATACTTTTGTACTGATTGGTATGGATCCTAATTTATACCGAACGGTGCTGATACAAATATCCCAAGGATGGATGCACTTTCGAGGGGTAAAGGGATAGATGGTGGATTGAATGGTCACACATAGGTTGCGAAAGACCCCTGATATTCATCAATTCCATCGCCCAAGATATTACACACTTGGAGAAGACAAGGTGTGATTCTCGGATATGACTCACCGAACAAATCGATTTGACTGTTGGATATTACTCACCAAACAATCAAGATTTTATTCTAAAAGAACTAAAGAGAAATAACTCTGATTTTTAATAACAAATATGGATGTCTTATTATGCAGAGAAGCTAGAGTTATGTAGGAGAAGGAAAGGGAAATGCAAAGATAGAATTAAAACAACATTTGACTAGACTATTAAACTACTTAAACTTCAGACCCTTCGACTGCTGTCAGCTGCTAACTCTTGGACTTCTGGCACCAATCCTAATATAAATTTCGTGGCTGACAAATCATGTTAGGAGAAAGTAATATTTGGGCCAGGCAAGACTCCATTGAGACCCAAAAACAACTTGGACTTGAAGCCTCTTCTCTTGTGGGCTCTTGTGGACTTAGATAGATTAAAGTGACCCATTTGGCTCATTAAAACCTTTATTTGGGAAATTCATTGGGACAAAACCAAAGGCTAGGGAAAAGTACAAACGAATCATCCGCTTTTTAGTCCACCCGAGCAACCAAGACGGTTAGAACCTCCATGTTCTGATCTTTAGTCGGTTGAACTTGAGTGAGTAGTGTGGTGATTGCATTCTGAAACTCCTTAGATCTTGATCTTGTCATTGGTCCAATAGGCATGATCAAAGTATCCTCGGCTTCATGCTGCTCTTGATAGCTTTCCATGATCACATGATCCCCTCCCACTTGAAAATGATTTGACCTCAAATCTGGATCATCTGCAACAAAAGGAATTAAGTCAGAAACATTGAAGCTTGAACTTACATTGTACTTACCTTGGAGATCTAGTTGATAGACATTGTCATGGATCCTCTTTGTAACTCGGAATGTACCATCAATCCTTGGCATAAGTTTGGACTTCCTGTCAGCCGGAAACCTCTCCTTCCATATGTGTATCCATACTTAGTCTCCTTCCTCGAAAATCTTCTTGCGCCTGCCCTTGTTAGCTTGTTTGGCATACAGCTTTGTCTTCTCCTCTATGTTTTGTTTTGCTTTCTCATGAATCTGTTTAACAAGTTCTGCTTTCTTTTTCCCATCCAAGGTTGCTCTTTAAGTCAAAGGCAATGGGGTTAGATGCAAAGGAGATAAAGGATTAAAGCCATAAACAATATCAAATGGAGAAAACTTTGTGGTGGAATGCTCTGATCGATTATAAGCAAATTAAACATGTGGTAAATATTCTTCCCAGGTTTTCAAGTTATTTTTAATCAAGGCACGCAACAAGTTAGACAAAGTTCTATTTACCACTTCTGTTTGACAATCTGACTGAGGATGACAAGTAGTTGAAAACAGCAGCTTAGTTCCTAACTTAGACCATAGTGTTTTCCAGAAAGAATTCAAGAACTTTATATCCCTATCACTGACTATAGTGCTAGGCATTCCATGCGAACGAACTATTTCTTTAAGGAACAGATCAGCTATATGAGAAGCATCATCAGTTTTATGACAAGCGAGAAAATGCGCCATCTTAGAGAACCTATCAGCAATGACAAAGATCAAATCTTTCCAGTTCTAGTTCTAGGTAATCCAAGCAGAAAATCAATAGAAATATAATTCCAAGGCTGATCAGGAATAGGCAATGGCGTGTAAATACCTTGGGACTGTACCTTTGATTTGGCTTGCTTGCAAGTGACACATCTCCCGCAAATTCTCTCCACATCTCTCTTCATATGCGGCCAGTAGAAGTGTTCTTGTAACACTTTCAAAGTCTCATCGATTACAAAATATCCCATCAAGCCTCCTCCATGTGCTTCCCTAACTAGCAAATCTCTCACGGAACAATTAGGCACAAACAAACGATTTTCAAAGAAAAGAAATCTGTCATGTCTAAAATATTTTCCGTAAGCAAGTTTCTCACAAGACCTATAAATTTCTTGAAACTCAGAATCAACTTGATAAGACCTTTAAGTTGCTCAAATCCCAACAACTTAGCATCCAAGGTAGAGATCAAGGCATACCTTCGAAGTAATGCATTAGCAACAATATTTTCTTTAGCTTGTTAAACTTGATCAAATATGGGAATGTTTCGATGAATTCTACCCACCTTGCATGCCTCTTGTTGAGCTTATGCTGACCCTTTAAATGCTTCAAAGATTCGTGGTCAGTGTGAATGACAAACTCCTTTGGCCATATGTAGTTTTGACAGGTTTGTAAAGCTCGAACTACAGCATATAGCTCCTTCTTGTATGTTGGATAGTTCAGCGTAGCTCCTCCAAGCTTTTCACTAAAGAAAGTGATGGGCTTCTTCTCCTACATCAAAACAGCTCCAATACCTACACCAGATGTATCACACGCAATTTCAAAAGTTTTAAGAAATCGGGTAAAGATAAAAGTGGTGTATTGGTAAGGTTATCCTTTAATGCTTGGAACACCTCTTCTTGTGTTTTCTCTCATTTGAATCCCACGTTTTTCTTGATTACTTCAGTGAAAGGAGCAGCTATGGTGCTGAAATCTTTCACAAATCTCCTGTAGAATCCCTCAAGTCCATGAAAACTTCTCACTTCTCTTAGTGTTTTCGGACTTGGCCATTCTCGGACAGCTCTAACCATTTCTTCATCCACTTTGATGCCATCTGCACTTATAAAAAAACCTAGAAACACAACATTATTCATACAAAAGGTGCATTTCTTCAGATTGGCAAAGAGTTTTTCCTTCCTAAGCACATTTAAAACCGCTTCTAGGTGCTTAACATGTTCTTCTAAACTCTTGCTGTAGACTAAGATATCATCAAAGTAAACTACAAGAAAGATTCCAATGAAATTCCTCAGGACATGATTCATCAATTTCATGAATGTGCTAGGTGTATTTGTCAACCCAAACGGCATAACTAACCATTCATACAAGCCATGTTTAGTTTTAAAAGCAGTTTTCCACTCATCCCCCTCTTTCATCCTAATCTGATGGTATCCACTCTTAAGATCTATCTTAGAAAATATGATAGAACCATGCAACTCATCTAACATATCTTTTAAATGAGGGATAGGATGGTGATACTTTACAGTGATATTGTTGATGGCTCGGCAGTCAATGCATATTCTCCAAGTCCCATCCTTCTTTGGAACAAGCAATACTGGCACAGCACAAGGGCTCATGCTCTCTTGGATGTATCCTTTGTCCATCAGCTCAGTCGCTTGTTTTTGAAGCTCCTTAGTCTCAACCGGATTGGTTCTATATGCTAGCCTGTTAGGAAGTGAAGCTCCCATCAAGAAATCAATCTGGTGCTCAATACCACGAATAGGCTGTAATCCCTTGGGATTCTCCTCCAGAAAGACGTCTTCAAATTCCTGCAAAAGAAAAGCAATACTACTCAGAACTTCTGGTACGGGATAGTAAGGTTCACCAACACCTCTTTGTAAGCAAATAAAAGAATGGGTTGTTTAGAGAACAAAGCTCTCTTAACCACATTAGACCTCACAAGAAAATTTGAATGCCTCACGGGTTTGCTCTCAAAGGCCTTTTTATTGGTTTTTCTCAAACTCTCAATTTTGTTTGGTAGTGTTGTGTTTAGGGGTTCACTCACATTGGTTTTTCCTTGTTGTTTCAGCTGAAGTTGATCTTGATGAACTTCCAGTGCTGTTAATGGAGCAAGTATCGTCTTTCGGCTATTGTAGTCAAAGGAATAACAGTTCGTAAAACCATCATGCGTGACTCTTCTATCAAACTGCCATGGTCTTCCCAACAATATAAGTCCTGCCTCCATAGGTAAGAAATCACACCTAATTTCATCCTTATATTTGCCTATGGTTAAGGGAACCAATACTTGGCTGCTCATGGTCATCTCATCATCATCATTCAACCATTGAAGCTTATAAGGCTTCCGATGCTTCTTAACTTCAAGCCCCAACTTCTTCACCATTGTTTCACTAGCCACATTAGTACAGCTTCCTCCATCAATAATGAGGCTGCAAACCTTCCCGTGTACTAAATATCTTGTGTGAAACAAGTTCTCAAGCTGCTCTTGGTCAGCATCGTTGGCATAGATGCTCAATGAACGTCTTGTTACCAATAATTATCCAGTTAGGGGTAACTCTATTTCCTCATCATCGGAAATGTCATCATCATCAAGTTCTTCGTCTTCTGTTTCAATATCGTCATTATCCAAAAGGATCATAGTCTTCTTGTTTATGCATTCATTGGCATAGTGTCCTCTCCCTTGACACTTGAAACATTAACATCCCGGTTCTTGGAAGAAGTAGCCACAGCTTTTCCCTTGGCGTCTTGAGTAGTGGTGTAGGGCTTGGAGTCGGGTTTTGGTATAACAACTGACTTGTCTTCTTGATGTAACTTTTTCTAGCATTGGCCGCTCCAGCTCCTAAGGAAATCTAGAAGTATTCCTCCTCTTAATTTATTGTTCAACCAAAACAGCCTTATGAAGCATTTCCTCCAAATCACCTTCAGTATGAAGCTCCATTCTATCTTGAATATCACGAGCTAAACCACCCAAGAACCTTGCCATTGTCACCTCAGTATCTTCATCAATATCAGCTTTAATCATTAGAGACTCCATTTCTTGAAAATAATCATCCACACTCATACTGCCTTGAGTTAGATGCCTAATTTTTTGATGCAACTCCCGGTGATAGTGACTTGGAACAAATCTCTTTCTCATCAGATTTTTAATCTCTTCCCAAGTAACTATGGCCAGTTCTCGGTTGTGTCTCCTGCTTGTTACAATCTGATCCCGCCAATTGATAGCATAGTCATAAAACTCTGTTGCCACTACTTGGACATTCTTTTTCTCCGAATAAGTTTGGGAATCAAAGACGAGTTCTATTTTCTTCTCCCACTCTAAGTAATCGTCCGGATAATATTTCCCATGAAACGGTGATATCTTCAACTTAAGACCTCTGAGATGTCTTCATTTTGTCCCCTGGCTTCTCTTGCACGTCTTGACCTTCTACGAATCCAGTTAGATGCTTGACTACCTTTGCTGTAGTAATCTAAATCTTCCACGTCATCTTCTTCTAGCGGTTGTTCTCTTCTTCTTCTATCAACAGTATTTTGCGGCATTCCTTTATTAACGGATTCTTGTATGGTATCCATCCTCTCATAAACTGGATGCAACTCTTGCCTCAAGAGATGCCTCATCTCTCCCATAAGGGCCTGCACATCAAGATTGTTGTTTCTGACTCTTCTTGGTCGGTTGGTGTTATCACTATCTTTGACTTCGTGATTAGACATTGTGATTTTTTTCCTGCAAAACTTAGCAAACTGTTAGTAAGAAAAATTCGATCCTCACTAGTGTTTCACTCTTTGATTCACTCAACACTCTAGATGCTCTCTCTCAGCGATTCCTCGATGGTTTGTATTGAACAAAACCGATCATATTCAATGAAGATTCCAACAACACAAACAAAACGATTAGAATCGAAATAGAAAGGAAATATTTAGAATATTTCTTTTTTTTTACGAGCAGAATTCTTTCTTTTTTCTTTTTTCTCTTTTTCTGCTTTGTTTTTTATTCTTTTCCTTTCCTTTTTTACGAACAAGTTTTTAATGGATTGATCCGATCAGAAGATAGAAAGAAATATAAGAGAAAATGAAACAGAAATAAATACCGATCCCAAAAGTGTGCTCTGATAACAAATGATACGAATCTCCCAAGGATGGATGCACTTTCGAGGGGTAAAGGGTTGGATGGTGGATTTAATTGTCACACAGAGGTTGCGAAAGACCCCTGATATTCCTCAGTGCCGTCGCCCAAGATATTACACACTTGAAGAAGACAAGGTTTGATTATCGGATATGACTCATCGAACGAATCAATTTGACTGTTTGATATTACTCACCAAACAATCAAGATTTTTTTCTCAAAGAAATAAAGAGAAATCACTCTGATTTTTATAAAAAGATGGATTTCTTATTATTCAGAGAAGTTAGAGTTATATAGGAGAAGGAAACGGAAATGAAAAGACAGAATTAAAACATTTGACTAGACTCTTAAACTACTTCAACAGACCCTTGGACTGCTCTCAGCTGCTAACTCTTGGACTTATGGCGCCAATCCTTCTATAAATTTTGTGGCTGACATATCATGCTAGGAGAAAGTAATATTTGGGCCAGGCAAGACATTGAGACCCAAAAACAACTTGGACTTGAAGCTTCTTCTCTTGTGGACTTAGATAGATTAAAGTGACCCATTTGCCTCATTAAAACCTTCCTTCACCCGCTTATTAGTCTACCCAAGCAACCAAGATGGTTTGAACCTCTATGCTCTGATCTTTAGTCGGTTGAACTTGACTGAGTAGTGTGGTGATTGTATTCTAAAACTCCTTAGCTATTGATCTTTTCATTGGTCCAATAGGCATGAAAAAGTATCCTCGGCTTCATGCTGCTCTTGATAGCTTTCCATGATCACATTGGGTGCCAAAGTGTACTGATCAGTGATACCAATATAATATTCTATATTCCATATGATATTAATCTATTTTATCAGATCCACATCAGACTGTTAGATGGGTAGAACTATTTATGATGATCGAGCAAGTGTTTATGTTTTGAATATAAATTGAAAAGTCTGTTGCCATCTACATTTATGAACATATTGAGTTAGGTTCATAATGCTTGCTATATTCTTAGTCGAAAGGCAAAAGATTTTTATATCTGGAAATACTTGCATTCATATATGTTGATACGTCATGAGAGTGGAGAAACTTTACATTAGTAACATGAGTTCTAGACTGTTCTTTATGCATCTCACAACTAATTTTGCATGTTGTTTATATGATTTGTATAAATCTATGTAAATTACTATCAGTTTATTTTATGTATTTAGGTTGTTAGATACCATGATAATCCTCATCTTTGGGAATAACTCTCGTTTTATGGGATTTTAACATGATAATCCTCATCTTTGGGAGTTATTAAAAGTTTTTTGAAACCCAAATATCGAAACCCGTTTTCAAACTTTTTTTTTTGAATTGGATATGTGCTGTTCTTGCTTGAGGCAAACAATAATTCAAGTCCAGAGGAATTGTGATAATACATTTTACTAACTAATCTTGAGTCATTTCAGTAAGAAGGTGTTTTCTGTGTATTTATGTAATTATAGGTTTTTAATCTTTCTGGAGTCACGAGGAAGGTTCTGGAATAGAAATATATCATTTTGGATGATTAGACATGCATAATTGCGCAGAAGCATCATATGTGGCCTCTGATGAAATAGTCCCTTACGTTGGATATTTCTCATATTATTCACAAGATAGAGGAAAATATTATCTTGCATTTTCAAGTGGGTTGAAAGAAATATAATTGTGCGATCAAAGGTTATGTCTAAATTACTGAAGCCATGAAAAACTGCCTCACACCTGGAGCTCACCATGAGTGCATACCGGTTGGTGACACTTTTGTACCGATTGGTATGGACCCTAATTTATTCCGAACGGTGCCAGTGTACTGATCAGTGATACTAATATAATATTCCGTACTCCATATGATATTAATCTATTTCGTTAGGTCCACATCACACTGTTAGATGGGTAAAACTATTTATGATGATCGAGCAAGTGTTTATGTTTTGAATACAAATGGAAAAAGTCTGTTGCCATCTACATTCATGAACATTTTGAGTTAGGTTCATGCTATGTTCTTAGTCCAAAGCCAAGATATTTTTATTATTGGAAATACTTGCATAGATATATGTTGATTCGTCCTGAGAGAGAAGAAACTTTACATTAGTAACATGAGTTATAGACGGTTCTTGATGCATCTCACATCTAATTTTGCATGTTGTTCATATGCTTTGTATAAATCTATGTAAATTACTATCTATTTATTTTATGTATTTAGATTGTTAGATACCCTGAGTTTTACGGTAAACTCCCTATTGTCCTAACTTAATTGGAATCATCATAATTATTAGTGTAGACTACTGTTCTTTGTGGATCAATACTTTAAGTACTATTGTAATGCACAGTATGCTTGAAATATTATAAGTGGATTAAAACCTGAGCACATCAACTATCTCCAAATACAACTGCTAAATGATACCTTTATAAACTCGTGAGAAAAAAAGTAACTGTTTCTTTTCATTAGGCAATGAGATTTTCTGAAACCACCGTCATCTCCAAACTTTTTTCAAACCATTGGTTCTAACCGTGTCAGCTTCTCTGGCATCGGTCAATTTCTCTTTTCTTACTTAGTGTTTACTATCCTATTTCCACAGGCTAATAATGGTAACTCGTGACAATCAAAACCTTATTTGTTTGTTATCGATCTCTTACCCTTCAGAAGAGCGCTTGTCCGGATTCTGTTATACATTTTTCTTGGTTCGGATCTACTGATGTTTGTCGGTTGAGTGAAATATCAAGCGGTGGGAGGACTTTTGTCCCTTTCAATAAAGTTTGATCTTACAAACCGTCTTTGTCTCTTTTAATATTTTATCAAAAAACTGGATTCAAGTCCTGATCTTATTTTTATGTTCCATGAAAATCATTGAATTTGCTAAAATAAAAGATGGTTATCAAGCGGATCGATGAATCTCCATTGATTGATGGAACTTGATGCTCATCTAAGCAACTTCTTATGGGAGTTTGATTTGAAATGGACATTCATTTCATTCACTTTTGTGATGGATGTTCATAAACAAATAGCAGTGATGTTTATAAATTACTGGAAGATCATGGGGTGTCACCGAAAGAAGCCTTTGACAAACGCAAAGAGATACAAAGTCAGAAAAGGGAAAATTCAAAGCCAACATTTTCGTAAAGGATGTGAATACAGAATAATTGGAATCATGTCAACATCCCAAAACATGTAACGGATGCAATGGTTTTTTCTTGTATGATTTGAAAAGCAAAATAAACAATGCCAATATGATATACACATTGTATCAAAGTGAGAAAACTAGGAAAAATGAAGATAACACATACAATGGTTATTAAGGTTCAAATACATGGTAAATATATGGTAGTTCTTAAGGTAATTATCACACACAGATTTAAATCATACTATAAATCCGTCATTAAGGAGTTAAGAAGAAACAAAAAGTGGTTTTTGAATTTTTCAGAAAATGACTAACTGAGAAAATAAATGAAATCAGTAAGTAATTAGAGAGAAAGTAAACAAGTTGTTTAAAACAACTATTAAAAAGCAATAATGATGGGAATTTTGGGGTCTCCAGGGTTTATGGATCAAACCTTTTCAACCAAAAAACATATAAATTAGATAGAGAAAAGTTCTATAACTCGAAACATGATTATGTAATAGTCACAAGAAAACATGCCTCTAGATATGCTATTTTGTTTAGGGTTCATTCACTACAAAATAAATTATTTTTAGTGTCATATTTTCAATATTAGCATCATTTTTAAATGATACTAGAATTATAACATCATTTAAAAAGTGATGCTAAATCTAGTGAAGCCAACAAAAATTTGTATCATTTCTATAAATGACGTTATAATTAAATTTTTGTATCATTTTTAAATGATGCTATTAATAAATCTACCATCACTTTTAAAATGATACAAATTGAAAATTCTAGCATCGATTTAAAAGTGACACAAATTGAAAAATCTAGCATCACTTTAAAATGACACAAATTGAGAAATCTAGTATCTCTTTTAGAGTGATGTTAAATATAAGAATAAAGTCAATTATCATAAATGACACTGAAATTCAATTTTGGCATCCTTTCTAAATATTCCATTAACATCATTTTAAATTGAATCTAAACAATATATGAAAAAATTATTTTTGAAATTATAATATATATTTATTTGAATATGCTATAATTTTTACATAAAATTTTTAATAACAAAATTTAAAATTTTTAAATAAAAAAAATATTTGGATTACAATTGTCTTATATATATATGTTCCTCTCTTGAATCCAAGACCAGCAAGAACCAGAGTGGCTTATAGCTCCATCTTCATCCTTTGAATTTATTTCCTCAACGTTTCGTTTAGAGCTTTGTTGCATTCACAAAAATCAAAAGCAGAAATTGATGAAGACCACAAAGCCAGAATTATGCACATGAAAGTAAATATCAGTTTTACCATTACGAAACTGAGCTTGTTACTCCATTTCTTGTAACCAGATTTTCAGCTCTGTTTTTCCATTTGCTAGTCCAATTTTTATCTCTCTGATCAATCAAATGAAAATACGAGATCACGGTAGTTCCTAAAACTTCTGTATGAAGTTAATTTTCTAGTGGAACAGAACAAATAGGAATAAGGGAATCGAAAGTTTTAGAAGAGAAGAGAAACCTGGAAGAGAGTTAGCTGAGCAGAGAAAGTAATTGCTTCTGTATTAACTGAATTGTTATTGTTACCGAATGTATTGTTACTAAGAACCGAGTTGAATACACCATAATGTATCCTCTTATATACATGGTACCTGAACATTAAAAAGCAATGTATCAAAAACGACTTTTAAATACTATAATAATTTATACACGAAGCAGATTCTTACAATTTCCTTAGACTTTCGAGCTATGCTTTTTTCCTAAAGTGTTGGAGTCTTGTAGTGGCTCCTAATTCTCTTATTTTGCTTTCTCAATTTCTAGAATTTCCATAATGTTACCATATTAGTAACTCATAAATATACAAAATAAAACAAAATACTTACATTACCTTAGTTTTTTCACTAAACTGTAAATGCACATAATCTTGCCACTGTTCTTTAGGAATAAAATCTGGTCGAGCCTCTATAGCTTCCTCAAGAGTGTTAAGGCCAAAATGACTCCATAGACGCGTTTTTACACCTTTGCACTTTTGACTCAAACATTTCATCACAAACTTCTTATGACTCTCATTTGGAGCTTTGAAATAAAACTCAGACTGCATACACAATTAACAGAAACAAACAAAGGTCATACATGTTAATAATTGCATATGAAAAAAGAAAAAAGAGTATCAAAATTACCTTGATGTATTCCCACGCATCATCCTTTTGCCATTGGGGTACCTTTCTCCAATCATCATAAGTGATAGGATATTTGTTTATATCAGTACTTACCATTCCAAGCCACATAACAAATATACCTCCACTTCCTTCTTCCGGTTGATAATATGGATCAAACTCAACAATGACTCTACGATTCTCCATTCCCCATACGTCTTGCACAGTAAGATGTTCCTCTGTGATATTTTTATCTGAATCTGCAAGGAAAATATACAAGAAAAATCATTAACCTCAAATCTTTAATTTTATTACTCTCAAATTTGGATAAATCGATTAGTGCAGGCTTCTCCAGAAACCAAACCCAAAGCCAATGAGAAACTCCAATTTTGGAAATGACAGTAACTCATACACAGATTCTGCAGGGCCATTTGACAATTCTACTATCGAAAAGCATATCATAAAAGCATATCATTTGACAATTTTAACATTTCTCTAGATCAGATGGAATGAGCATATAAATAATGTTTATTTGAATTTTAACAAATCTCTAAACTTAGTGTTACTTCAGCGGCCACAAAACAGCAGTCTAAAGCTCTCATCAACTACTAACTACTAAGAGCAACTCTATATTTGAAAATTCCAACCCTCATCACGAAAAGAGAAAGCCGTAAGTCATTACATCACAGGAAATCAAAGAAAGTTAAACAAAAGCAAGGTATAGAGTGAAGGATCACCAAGAATAGAGAGTCAAGTAAGGTTACCTATAACCTTAACCACCCATTTTCCTCGTCCTTGTGTGTAGTAAAATTCAGATTGATTCACTTCCCTATTATATGTTTCCCTTTATCATCCATCTACATTTAAAAGATAAATAAATTCAGAAGAACAAGCGTTAAACAATCTAAGTAGTAAACAAGATGAGAAAATTGTTTTCCGATACAAATCGATCAGTGATTTGAATTTGAATCATCATTCTCAAATAATTTGAATCGATAAATTGCAATGTCTATAAGCAAAATCAGCAAAACAATCGAATCTACCAAATCCACAAAATCACTATGTTTCGTTTTCAAATTGAAACATCCAAAATCCAGAATTAGAGTTTTCAAATCTCATCCATCAAAATCCAAAATAAAAAAAACAAACACTATTAACATAAACAACTCATTTAGCAAATTGATTTTACCCAGAAATGAAAATTAAAAATCACGATGCCCAGAAAATGAGTAAGGAACCAAAATCAATTTAGAAAAGAAGTATTCACAGTAAGCCATGAATCAGTTTCAGATATTACCAGATAATCAGTTGGAGAGACTAAATTCAGCAAATGAATTCAATAAACTGATGAAATGAATTGAAGAAATGAATTTAGTTTTTACATAGATGACTAAGATGCTGACAGAACAGAGACTAAAAATAATTTTTAAATATAACTCAATTTAAGATATATGTATTTAATTTGTGTCAATTGAAAATAAAATGATGCTAAACCAATTTAAATTTACATCACAAAAATGACACTAAAATTAACATTTAGTGTCATTTACTTATGAATGATATAAATTATAAAAATTTAACATTAATTAGTACAAATGATGCTAAACACTCTTTTTGATTCTAACTTTGACTCATTTTTAGAAGTGATGCTAAATAATTGATGCAAAAAATAAATTTTCTAGTAGTGATTTAACACTCAGAATAATATAATAACTCAAACTTTTCAGGTTAGAAGATCATGCTCATCTAATTCTATTTCAGATGTTTTGGTAAGTAAATTGACATAATATCAGCAGCTAGTTCATGCTAACCACATGTAGGTTGACAAGCATATATGAAGAAATATTTATCCTAGAACCTTTTAAGGAAAAATTCCAAAAGTAGTCTGAATGGAAACAATCGAGAAAACAATCTCAAAAGTTTTATTAATCATCTTGTGTTTTCTCAAATGTTTAAAACCCATATATATATATATAGATAGATAGAAACTGATTCTAGAATTATGAAACAATAACCAACTTAATGGGGTGTATTTAAGTAGGGATTTGATAAAGAGACCCTTAAGGATTTCCCAATTAACCCAGTACATTAAGTACACTGTGATCCATCCATGGAAAAGAGCTACTCACTTGGAATGTAAGCCTAAAATTCGATCTAAGAAATAGAAAGATTATGTTTTTGGAATTCAGCATTAATAGTAACAAATCTGTAAAAGAGAAAAACGGTTTGAAGTTCAATAAGGAAAGCAACAAGTCAAGGAAATGTCAACGATTTAGATGTGATTATGAATCGTTGATGGTGTTAAGAACATATTACGAACACTCACATAGCTTTCAGATCACTAATAGATTTCCATGGTACTAATCTCTCTATGAATCATCTAAACATTATCAGCATCCATTCACTATTATATCATCAATAAACATTAATTATCAAGTCTTATCCAACCACTAATCATATTTATCAAAGACTTCTATAGGCTACAGTAGAAAAGCTCATTTAGACTCTTCAAGCATTTTATCGAACACCTTTTGAACATAATTTTTTATTGATCTAGATTCTCTGTTACAATATTAAATCAAGCATTACTATCAACCTAAAGGTAGGACAGCCTAAGATATAGTCCTAAACATCATCATCATCAACCCATCAAATCATCACAATTAACCAATCCGTAACTTAATCTAACATGCACGAAAGAAAAGAAAAGAACAAGAAAATAAAAGACAAAAACATAAATATTTACAAAGGTGAAAAGCTATGAATCCTAACGAAATAGTTTAAATTTTATTGGAACCTTTTGCTCGGAAGAATATGAAGAGATGTATTTTTTACAACTGGGGTTGAGCCAACTCTTGAGAGTTACTGTCAACTTTCAGCACTTGAGAGTTTTTTTGGTTCCTCCAAATCAAGAATTGTTTCTTCGGGCTCTTGATCAGAAAGGTATGGTTTCAATATATAACAATTAACTGTAAAGGTTCTATCTTTGTCTGCAAAAAGAATCACTGCATCATATGGTTTGAATTATTTAATTTGGAATGGCCCAAAACATCTTGACCAAAGTTTTCCAGGGAAAATACTGAGCATTAAACAGCAGCACTTGATCACCTTCCTTGAAGCTCTTAAGAATAAGTTTCTTGTCATACCAAGCCTTTTTCTGGTCCTTGTAGATTTGGTTGCTCTCATAGGCATTTATCTATCTCATCAAGCTCAATCAATTAAATCATCTGATTTGCTCTGATATCCTTTCGATTGAAATTCATTAGCTTGGTTTCCCAGATTAAATCACTCAGTTTTTGTCTTTAATTGATAGTCAACCACTTAGATTATCGCTACAGGAGTTCAATGATATCATATGTCTGAATTTTGATCCATTTCTATCAAAGGAATCAGAGTTGTGTGATATTGACTATAAACCTTTTTTGAAAGATATGAAAGTTACTTTAGTAGAAGGACGTACTTGAGTGGAGATAGTGAAAGCCTTAAAAACATGTCAGAAGTGGGAGAAGGAGAAGAGGGAGATGTTTGGAAGATTATACATCTTTCATGTTAGAGTATATGCAAGAAGATCCTTTAATACATAGAGGTTTGACAAATATCCTTGGGATATAGTCGGATTGACTATTTTAGTAACTTTGGTTAAGGTTGGTTATAACAAAGGAGCCACGTACCAATTATGTGTTCATATTCTGCTAATATGAATAATTGAATCTGTTCAAAAACATTTTCTGGGTTTAGGCGGGATTGGATTGATGTTCTACCACTTTTTAACTGGAAAGATGTTAGAATTTCAGATTTGAAGACTTAATAGCTGATGAGAAAGCTAAACATGTATCTATTACCGAAGATTTATGTTGTTATTATAGCTGATTTATTTTGGTATGGATCCATATATTTTGTTGTTGCCACATATTTATTTTGGTATTGTCTCAGTTTTTATGATGTTGATGTGGATTTATGTTGTTATTGTAGAGGATTTATTTTGGTATTGATAAATTTATTTTGATGTTGCTGAGAATTTATTTTGGTACTAAACATGGTTTTTTATGTAGTCGCATATTTTATATTAGTTTTATAAATTTACTGTGATGTTACCACATTTTTATTTTGGAATGTTGCAGATTATTATGATATTAATATTGTCCTTGATTTCTAATTAGGTTCACATGAGACACATGCTTTTGGTTGCAATTGAAGATAAGTGTCATCATTGGAGTGACAATGATGAAACTTTTGATCCAAAACTTGATAAGTTGATTGAATATATCAATGAAGGTCAATTGTTTCAAATGGTTGGCCTGTGGAGGAATCCATCTTGAAATAGTGTGTAAAACTTGAGTATTTGAAGACCTTTAGGTCTGATGTTGGGTCTGATGGAAATGAAACTAATAATAAGAATAAAAAAGATACAAGCGAAGCCACATCCAAATGCTAGTACACTCGTTTATTTGTGTTTACTCTTGTGTGCTTGTTTTGTTTACGGTATTAGAAATATTGCTTATAAATTTGTAGGATGATGAGGATAATAAGGGTTCCAGTGATGGAATTGTGAAGGTTGGGGCAAACATTTACCAGTTTTGAGACACAAATAGGAGGTTTTGATGATAATCTTTCTAAATAAAGGAAAATATCAATGATATCTGCGAGCAAGGAGGAAAGAGCAAGTCGATCATAATGAAGGATGAATATATCAATGTAGACATCAGTGATTCCAATTCTAAGAACGAAGATTTTATGTAAAATGATGAGGCGACAAGTAAAACACTGGTTTTGTTGAGTTTTTAGTAACAGAGAATTAGTTTTGGTGTGACTTTGATATTGCCGTGGAATTATTAATGTGTTATGTTGCCTTCCACCACAAATTTAGTTTTATATTACTGCATATATATTTTGGCATTTTTTTGGTATTACTCCAGGTTTAATTTTGATATTTCTGTGGAGTTACTTTTAGTTACATGTTTAATGGATTTTGAAATATATTTACACAGTCATGGCTAGTAATGTAGACTAAGGATGTGTCAGATGGACTTCCAATTAGAAAAGTTGTGAATGGTGGAGTGAGTAAGATTGAGAGAATACAAGAGAAGAATAACGACATTCTGGTGGGGAAGAAGAGAAATAATAGTGAGGATATACAACATTTAATTGTAGATAGTGATGTTGTAGGCATAACTAAACAAGAACATAAAAATATATAAAAATGGCATCAAGCTCCAAAGAATCGTAGCCAAATCTGCAACAAACCATTGCTAATATATTATTTTTAGTTTTGCTTTGCTATTGTCGCATAATTATTTAGGTGTTACTTTGTTTTATACTGCAAGTTTATTCTTCTATTACCACAAATTTATGTTGGCAATGGTTAGGTATTATTGCAGATTTATTTTTATATTTTTGAAAAGTTATTTATTTAGTCACATCTTTTATATTTTTGTAAAATATTTATGTAGTCATGGCTTGTAATGAAGATCAATGATGTATCAGATGTACTTCCAGTTAGAAAAGTTTTGAGGGTGGAGAGATCAAGATTGAGAAAAAAATACAAAAGATTAGTGAGGTTTGGGTGGGGAAGAAGAGAAAGAGTAGTGAGGCTAAAGAACTTTTGTTTGCTAATAGTGATATTGTAGGTATAACTGAACAACAACATAAATAAGCATGAAAATGGCATCACGTTCCAAAGCACCATGGCCAAATCCGCAACAAGTCATCGGTAATATAATAGTTGGGTGTTGCTTTGCTATTGCCGCAAAACTATTTAGGTGTTACTTTCCTTTCCAATGTGAATTTATTCTTATATTACCGCAAAGTTATTTTGGCATTGGTTTGGTATTACTGCAGATTTATTTTTATATTGCCGCAAAGTTATTTCTTTAGCTACGTGTTTAATAGATTTGATAAAATATTTACTCACTCATGGCTGGTAATGAAGACCAATGATGTATCAGATGGACTACCAGGTAGAAAAGTTGTTAAGGCCGGTGGAGTGAGTAAGATTGAGAAAAAACAAGAGAAGATTAGTGAGGTTCTGGTGGGGAAGAAGAGAAAGAGTAGTGATGCTAAAGGACGTTTGTTTGCAGATAGTGATACTGTATGCATAACTGAACAACAAGCCATACCTAATATATTAATTTTGGTGTTGCTTTGTTATTGCCACAGAATAATTTAGGTGTTCCTTTACTTTCCACCGTGAATTTACTCTTATATTATCGCAGATTATTTGTTTGGTATTACTACAAGTTTATTTTGATGTCGCAAAGTTATTTGTTTATTTATGAGTTTTGAAAAATATCTATGCAATCATTACTGGTAATGAAGACCAAAGATGTATCAGATAAATTTCCAGTTAGAAAAGTTGTGAAGGGTGGAGTGAGTAAGATTGAGAGAAAACAGGAGAAAATTAGTGAGGTTCTGGTGGGGAAGAAGAGAAAGAGTAGTGAGGTTAAAGAAAATTTGTTTGAAGAAATTTTGTTTGAAGAGTGATGTTGTAGGCATAACTGAACAACAATATAAAAAGACATGAATATGGCATCAAGCTCCAAAGAAGCGTGGCCAAATCCGCCACAAGCCATTGCTAATATATTAGTTTTGGTGTTGTATTGCTAATGTCACGAAAAAATTAAGGTGATAATTTGTATTCTACCGTGAATTTATTCTTATATTACCACATAATTATTTTACCATTGGTGTGGTACTACTGTATATTTATTTTGATATTGCCGCAGAGTTATTTGTTTAGTTACATGTTTAACGGATTTTGTAAAATATTTATGCTGTCATGGCTGGTAATCAAAACCAATGATGTATAAAATGGACTTCCTGTTAGAGAAGTTCTGAAGGGTAAAGCGATTAAGATTGAGAAAAACAAAAAGAACATAGTTAAGTTCCTGTGGAGAGGAAGAGAAAGTGTAGTGAGCCTTAAGGCCTTTTGTTTGCAGATAGTGATGTTGTATGCAAAAGAGAAACAAGACCCACCCCGGCACGGGTTTTCAATAATTTTATATAAAAACATTTACCTGCATGACCCACAAAGTTTAAACAAGTAACCCGCACCCGCCCAATATCAATCAGTGGGTTACCCGTGGGTTACCCGCTAGACCCGCTAAAAAATTTATAATTAAAAAAATCAATTATTTAAAAATATATATTATATATAAAAAATTATAAAAAATGAATAAAAAATACAAAACATAAAAATAAAACTCAAAATACTAAGTAATTTATTTAAAAAAAAAAACTTAAAACAACCTACTTTTTCTTAAAAACACATAACAAATTTAAAAAAAATATATATTAGTGGGTACACGCCTGACCTGCTAAACTCAAAAATAAAAATATCATAACCCGCACCCTCCCCGCTAAATATGAAACCCACACCCACATAACCCGCTAATTTTAAAACCTGTTTTTGTCAACCCACACCCGCCCTGCAGTGGGTCAAACAGAGCGGGATCCATGGGTAATGATTTAAATTGACAGCTCTATGCATACCTGAACAACAACATAAACAAGACATGAAAATGACATCAAGTTCCAAAGAAGTTGGCCCAATCCGCAACAAGTCATTGCTAATATATTAGGTTTAGTGTTGTTTTGCTATTTCAGAGTTATTTATGTATTACTTTGCATTCCTGCGCAAATTTATTCTTATATTACCGCAGATTTATGTTGGCAATTGTTTGGTATAACTGCAAGTTTATTTTTATATATTTTTACAAAGTTATTTGTTTAGTTACATGTTTTATAGATTTTGTAAACTATTTACGCTGAGGCTGGTAATAAAGACCAATGATGTATCAGATGGACTTACAGTTAGAAAGTTGTGAAGGGTGGAGTGCGTGAGATTGAGAAAAACAAGAGAATATTAGTGAGGTTTGGGTGGGGAAGAAGAGAAAGAGTAGTGATGCTAAATATATATATTTTGTTCGCATATAGTCATATTGTAGGCATAAGTGGACACCAACATACACAATAAATGAAACTTGCATTAAATTCCAAAGAAGTGTGGCCAAATTTGCAACAAACAATTGCTAATAAGGCTCTTGGTCGCTCTTTGGATATGATGGTAGAACATCTGAAGACAACGGATGAAAAGACACATATTGGTAAACGAGTCCTAAATTGGTGTGGAGTTGAAAATTACAATTCGTAGGTAACACTAAACATTTGTTTTACGTTAATACATATATAATAATTTTGACATTTATTATACGATATGACAGAGTTAATTAGAACTGCAACATTATTTTGTACAATTATTTACGCATATTATGGCAGACATATATGTTTATTTTCAGTGGCACATTTTTCAAAATAGTGACGCTAATTTAATATTATAGTTCTCACATATATATTTACTGTTTGGTCGCAGACTTATGTTTTCATTGGTTGCAAAGTCAATGTAATCGTGTTCACAAACTTATTTACCAGACACTTTGTTGCATATTGTCGATGCATAATTATTTTGGGGATGCTGCAGATTAATATACCAAATGGTTACAAACTTATGTCTCTTGTTGTGGCATAAGAAGAAGAAGAAATCAATATTACCAATTTAGAAGAGAGGTTCCCCAATTTATGTAAGTGAAGGGGAAATATTAAATTTGTGAAGTTTCAATTGAGTGGATTGAGATATCGAACAATGTTACGAGACAAAAGAGGAGTTGGAGACAAGAATGAGTATTCTTACTGTTATCCAGAAATTAGATTTTGATGTCGAATCAACACCAGATTTATTGACTATAAGTTTTGGATGAAGGGGTATTCTTGTAGAGTACAAGCAACACAAGATTTTTTTTACTATTAAGCATTGAGTGAAGGGATTTTCTTGGAGACTATAAGGGTTTGAGTAAAGAAGGGAAGATAGAGGGTAATATACATATGAGAAAGTTGCAGTGTCTTATGTTCTCAAAGAAGTTTCGTCAAATGTCAAGCCCTTCAATAAGAAATTAAAATTCAGGATAAATTTCGATAAGGTTGAGAGATAACATTAGGTTAACATATACTCCAGTGGCAAGACTTTTGAGGCTTCGGCTAAACAATCAAGCATAATCATAAGAGTGTTAATCCAAATCAGAGAATCTATCACAAAGGTTCATAATTCCCAAACTACTTTGACTCGATAAGAAAACAAATAGACTCTATAAAAACGATGAAATAACTGATGTAAAAAGTGAAAAGGTCTTAAGTCAACAAAATAGAGAATAGCATTATAGTATATGATGGAAACTCCTGTCCTCCAGACATGAATCACACCATCCTCGATAGGAAAAAGAAAGTGGAGAGGATGAAAATCATAAAGAAAGAGTTAAGATTATGAACAATAACTTCTCGACTTGGTTTTGATGGTGACTAGCCGATTTCTTCCCTCTTTTTGTTGCTTTTCATCAAAAAGACTCGGTTCGGTTCATCAAATTCTGGTTGACCGATATACAATTCATCTTCTGTGAGATAATAACCTAAAACCATCAACAATTTCAAAATAGATAAAACAAATAAAATAAACTTAAAAGATAGAACGGTGATAGTGTTGTCTCAGCTCATTTGAGATGGTTGATCAAAACTAGGTGGTGGTGGGGTAAATGCTTGGTCATTACTCGTTTGAAGCTCGGTAGTACATGGAAAATACTCAGCTTGCATAATGCTCGTCGATGACTCATCGGTTCTCGGCAACGTTCAGGATTACCTCGCGATACTCGGCCAATTCCTCGGAGAATGCTTGGCGATTTCTCATAGATACCCAATGATGACAGATGGATGATTTTGTGATGACTCGGTAATACCTCAGAAAATTCAGGAATTTTCTCTAGGTTCCTTAGGAGGAGTTGATTATCGTTACTGGTCATGCTCCTCGTGACCAGTCGTGAATCACACCATCCTCGATAGGAAAAAGAAAGTGGAGAGGATGAAAATCATAAAGAAAGAGTTAAGATTATGAACAATAACTCCTCGACTTGGTTTTGATGGTGACTAGCCGATTTCTTCCCTCTTTTTGTTGCTTTTCATCAAAAAGACTCGGTTCGGTTCATCAAATTCTGGTTGACCGATATACAATTCATCTTCTGTGAGATAATAACCTAAAACCATCAACAATTTCAAAATAGATAAAACAAATAAAAGTAAACTTAAAAGATAGAACGGTGATAGTGTTGTCTCAGCTCATTTGAGATGGTTGATCAAAACTAGGTGGTGGTGGGGTAAATGCTTGGTCATTACTCGTTTGAAGCTCGGTAGTACATGGAAAATACTCAGCTTGCATAATGCTCATCGATGACTCATCGGTTCTCGGCAACGTTCAGGATTACCTCGCGATACTCGGCCAATTCCTCGGAGAATGCTTGGCGATTTCTCATAGATACCCAATGATGACAGATGGATGATTTTGTGATGACTCGGTAATACCTCAGAAAATTCAGGAATTTTCTCTAGGTTCCTTAGGAGGAGTTGATTATCGTTACTGGTCATGCTCCTCGTGACCAGTCGTGTGGCATCAAATGCTCGGTATGGGCACAAAACAGGATGCAAAATGGGATGCATGACACAGTACTTGGGACCATTCAAAACACATGTGACCGGTCATGGGGTACATGGAGGAACCGGTCACCCTCCTCATGACCGATCTTGGGGGTCAGGGAGGAACCGGTCATGGGCCTTGGTGAACGGTCCTCGGGCCTTCTTTTTCCTTCTTTTTTCCTTTTCTGCTTTTCTTCTTTATTATTTTGTTTTTGCATTTTTATGGAAAACCTGAAATATAAACATGAAAGATAACAAGGAAATACTAATCTAAAACTGAAAAATACAAATGGGTTGCCTCCCGCTAAGGGTGCTTGTTTAACATCTTTGGCTTGGCAGTGGTGGCCGGTTAGGCTTAAGGCGGATCATCTAGGGAAACCGGGTCTCCTATTTCTTCTTCTTTGACACATCTTCTAAAGATCATATCAGAGCACTACTTGTATAGGTATGGCTCATCCCAACAGTATGTTCTATTATCAGGCAAACAATTTTTTCTTCTTTGAACCAAAGAACTTAGGAGATTTGGCTTTTGTTGCTAGGTAGTTTGCGAAGCGTGTGAATCAATGAAATCCAAACCAGGTTGGTATTGGAGGTTCCGTAGATCGTTATTCAATGTGTAAGACATCCTTTGTAGAAATTTAAGTTTAGAGATTGGAGATGATGGAGAATGATAGAGAATGTATGAGAGATTGGCGTGAGAATAAGTTTGAGAATGGAGAGTTTTATGAAAAGTTTTAATGTTCTTATTCTCTCTTGTTTTTCTTTCTTATATTATTTACAAGAGGTTTACATGAGTTTATATATACTTTACAAATAAGAGAAGAAGAAGAAAGAGGTAGGGAAGGGAGAAGGGATGCAAAGAAGAGAGAAGCATGGGCTTGAGAAGCTAAGCTACTCCAACAGTGTCACAATAGTAACCAGCACCCATACCTCCCATGCTGCGCCCATATCTCCACTTGCTTCTCTTCTTCTACTTAGTTACTTAACTAGTTACATTCTAGTTCACTCCTAACAGCTTCCCCTTCCATCCTAGCCAACTCTTTCCTTGTTCCCTCCTTGTCATTTGAATTCTTCTTGATTAATTCATCACTTGAATGAGCATCTATTTCAACACTCCCCCTCAAGATTGGTCGGTGAGGATCCTTTAGACCAATCTTGTTATGAATATGCTCACAAGTGATAGATGAGGTTGCTTTGGTGAAGATATCCGCTAATTGGTTCTCACTTGTTACAAAGACTGGTTTGATGATCTCTTCTTGAATCTTTCCCCTCACAACAATCCAAGTCACTAGATTGCCTCCCACAAGGGTACAAAACCCGGATGTGGACTTTCTACTTCTTATCTCCAGCCCAATCCGCATCACAATATCCTTGAACTTTTGTGTTTCCATTGGATTTCATCCATATGCCTTTACCAGGGTTGCTCTTCAAATACCTTAGTAGCCTCTCAATCATGTTCCAATGCTGCATAGTTGGCTTTTGCATATGTTGGCTCACACGGTTTACTGCAAAGCAAATGTCCGGCCTTGTGATAGTAAGATAGATAAGTTTGCCCACCATCCTTTGGTATCTTTTAATGTTCTCCACTGGCTTCCCCTCAGGATTATCTTGGTAGCCTTCTTCTATTGGAGTTTTAGCCAGTTTTGATCCTAGCTTCCCAGTTTCCTCCAAGAGATTAAGTACATATTTTCTTTGAGAGATAAACATCCCATCTTCAAATCGAGTCATCTCAATTCCTAGGAAGTACTTAAGCTCCCCCAAATCCTTTATATCAAAATCAGCCTTCAAGATCTTATTGGTTTGATCTACTCCATCTTTATCACTCCCTGTAATGATTAGATCATCAACATATATTAATACAACAACCATTCCTCCTTTACTTTTTCTGGTGAACAGAGTATGATCAGCTTCAGATCTTCTGAACCCTCTCTCCAAGAGACAAGTGCTTAGCCTTTGGTACCATGCTCTTGGAGATTGTTTCAGCCCATAGATTGCTTTCTTTAACCTACACACTTTGTTGCCTTCCTTATGATATCCTTGGGGTGGATCCATATATACTTCTTCTTCCAAATCTCCTTGCAAGAAGGCGTTCTTGACATCCATCTGCCATAGATCCCACTTCAAGTTTACTGCCACCGAGATTAGGATTCTTATTGAGCGTAGCTTAACAACTGGAGCAAACGTTTCTGTATAGTCTTCCCCATAGACTTAAGTGTATCCTTTTGCAGCCAGCCTTGCTTTGTACCTCTCTATTTTCCCATCACTTGTATACTTGATCATATAAACCTATCTACACCCAACCAGTTTCTTATCCCTTGGCAATTCGGTCAAGTACCAAGTGTGGTTTTTCTCCATAGATTTCATTTCTTCTTCCATGAATTTTCTCTCACACGCTTCTTCATATGATCTAGGGATGGATTCCTTACTGATTTATCCAAGAAAGGCTTTATGCTCCATAGGTAATGATGCCAGCGAGCAAAAATGCTCAATAGGATATGTGGTAGTGCTAGTTTGATTCTTATATCCCCCTTGTGATATGAAGGTGCTGTCACCAATAGGATCGAGATCTAGGCTCGCCGTATGCTCAGGACACTCTCTTATCACACAAGGAAGATGACTCGTACTAGACTTTCCTCGGAGCATGGCCGAGTTGTTGTAGTAGACATGTTGTCGCCTCTGTCTTGTACTTCTTCTTAGTGATACTGTTGGCTCAGGCTCCTCTTCTTCAACATCCACTCCTCCTACACCTGGGTCATGTTCTACCTCATCATTTACCTCATCCGCAGTTTCATGATCCAAGATTGAATCATTCTCTTCATATACATCAACCCTTGTCATTGCATCTTCAATGAATGGCATCCAATCCATAGATGATGAGACCATTCCTTCAAGAGTATCATGATTCTTAACTCCATAAAAGCTTTCTTTTTCATTGAACTTCACCTCTCTAGAGACATAGACTCTTCTTGTCTCCGGATTGTAGACCTTGTAGCCCTTTTGAGTTGGTGAGTATCCTGAAAACACACTTCATGCTTCTAGGCTCAAGCTTGTTTCTTTGTCCTTCTGGTAGAAACATAAAGCACTCACATCCAAACGCCTTAAGGTGATGTAAGCTTGGCTTCTTCTTGTACAATACTTTAAGTGACCTATCTTCCAAGTTCTTGGTTGGAAGCCAGTTAATCAAATAGTTTGAAGTCATAACCGCATCACCCCAATGAGATTTAGGTACTCTTTTAGCAATCATGATAGTTCGTGCTACTTCGATTAGATGCCTATTCTTTCTTTCCGCTACTCCATTTTGTTGTGGAGTGTATGTGCAGGATGTTTGATGAATGGTGCCAAAGTTGTTGAGTAGCTCTTTGAATCTCTTGCTCACCTATTCTCCTCCATTATCACTTCTTAAGGCCTTGATTGTTGTTTTGAATTGTGTAGAGACATAGTTAATGAAGTTAGTGAATGCTTCATAAACTTGGTCTTTGGAGTGTAAGAGTGTGATCCATGTGTATCTTGAGTATTCATCAATGAAACAAACAAATTACTTATATTGATCTCTTGAATTACATGGGGCAGTCCATACATCCGAGTGTACTATGCCAAAAACTTCATCACAAGTTGTAGATGAAATAGGAAAAGCTTGTCTACAATGTGTTCCTAGTACACATGCTTCACACACTACTTCTTCTTGAATGAGATTGGGTAAGACCATCTTGAGAACTGCTGAACTTGGATGTCCTAGTCTTTCATGCAATAATGGGCTATCTCCAGTCTCTTTCCTACAAAAAAACTCTACATTCGCCTTCATTCCAAGAGCCTTCGGATCCTCTTGTTTATTTGCTTCCAAAAGGTAAAATCCATTCTCAACCTTCCCTTCTCCGAGCACATGACTTCTTTTAGGGTCCTAAAAATTAACAAAGTCAGACCCAAACAATGCTACACAATCCAAATCCTTTGTAGCTTTATGAACTGATAGAAGGTTAGATGAGAAACTAGGCATGTATAATGCTTTTGTTTCCTTCTTGAAAAGTTCTAACTCTCCTATCCCTTCAATCGGAACTGAGCTTCCATTGGCTACTTGCACATTTCGATGATAAGGCTCAAGGTTTTTTAACATGTCTTGATCCTTGATCATGTGATGAGAAGCCCCTGAATCCACAATTATTTTACCCTTCTTTATGGAGCTTTTAGAACTGAGGATGCTCTAACCGGATTCTGTAAGCTTGGCTAGGCTCTTTATGAGAGCCTCAAATTCGGACCTCTTGACCATATCCTCAACCGATTGTGTAACTCCCATGAAGGCCCTATGTCCACTTCCACTCTCCCTTAGCCGCTTAGGCCTCAAATGCGGATGAAGATTCCAACATTTTTCCTTGGTATGCCCCTTCATCTTACAATGCTCACATTCCAACACCCTCTTGTCTCCAAATGTGAGATTCTTCTTTGCAAGATGTGCGGCTTCACTTGGTGCACGAAATAGGTCTCTTGACCCCTCCTCCCTTTGTTTCATGCCACATACTTCCGCTAGACTTGGCAGCTTCTCAAATCTAAGTATGTGTTTGATAAGATCCTTGTAAGATGCATTGAGTACCAAAAAAGCCCAAACACTTGATCTTGGTCATGCCTTTCACCTAACTCCTTGGGGTCTATAGTTTGTGGCCTCAAGATCTCCAACTCGGCCCACAAGCTTCTATACTCCCCGAACATTTCCTTGAATGGCTTCTCCTCTTGTTGAAGCTCATTCAGCGCCCTCTTCACCTCAAATATCTTTGATATGTTTGAGATATTTCCATATACTCCTTTGAGTATATTCCACAGCTCCTTAGCGGTATCCGTATATGAGTAGGCCGCCAATATAGATGGTTCTAGTGAGCTTTGAAGAAGAGAAAGAGTATATTGTTCTTCTTGCTCTTTCTTAGCTTCTTCCTTTCCATTTTTCACCACAGCTTCCGCTTCCTCCTTTGACTCAAAATACGGCCAAAGTCCTCGGCCTCTAAGAGTGGTCTTAGTGATTTTTGCCCAAAGAAGATAGTTGTCTCCCTTGAGCATGACTGAGATTGCTACTCTATTTGTATCCATTTTCTAATAATAATACACAATTCTAGTTCTTTCACAACTTGAAGATCCTATGATCCCAAGGATATTAATCTCAGAGTGAATAGAACTTAGGAAGGTGTATTGTTATAGATTAGAAGATTTGTAGATTGCTAGAAGGATTATAAGAGAGTTAAGTGTTGGAATACCCAACCCGCTCTGATACCATGTAAAAATTTAAGTTTAGAGATTAGAGATGATGGAGAATGATAGAGAATGTATGAGAGATTGACGTGAGAATAAGTTTGAGAATGGAGAGTTTTATGAAAAGTTTTAATGTTCTTATTCTCTCTTGTTTTTCTTTCTTATATTATTTACAAGAGGTTTACATGAGTTTATATAGACTTTACAAATAAGAGAAGAAGAAGAAAGAGGTAGGGAAGGCAGAAGGCGTGCAAAGAAGAGAGAAGCATGGGCTTGAGAAGCTAAGCTACTCCAACAGTGTCACAACAGTAACCAGCACCCATACCTCCCATGCTGCGCCCATATCTCCACTTGCTTCTCTTCTTCTACTTAGTTACTTAACTAGTTACATTCTAATTCACTCCTAACAGCTTCCCCTTCCATCCTAGCCAACTCTTTCCTTGTTCCTTCCTTCTTGTCATTTGAATTCTTCTTGATTATTCATCACTTGAATGAGCATCTATTTCAACATCCTTGACCTTGTTCTTATCACGCCCCTGAAGAGTAAATGTCTAAATTTTATCGCACACAACATTTTTGCAATCAGATCTGTCGAGTTGAGAGCTCATTTCACCGTGAGGCTTGGGGCTTCTCTAGTAACGTGTTGTGGCTTCTTCTATTCTACTCCAGTGTCGAAAACAGCTCTTCTCCATCGCATTTGTTCGCCTAATGAGAGCTCTCCGCAGAAACTGCAGGATAGAAGACTCTCTTCTTGATTTTGGAGAAATAAACTCGCCTTTGAGGAAAATCGACAATTACTCCCACATTATCAACGAATCCTGATGGGCCAACAATAATGCTTACAAGCTCAATACCCCAGATACATGTAACATTTCCACTACCTTCAATGTAACAGAATTATCATGCTTCGATGCACATGATAATGTTTTAAGGACAAAACATCCTCAAGAAGGAGGGCATGATGGGTCCTAAACCACCAGAGACCCAGAAAGAGACTCTTCGGACAAGACAGACTCAACAGACAGACCGTCCCGGTGTGGAGAGGCATTACCAGACAAGGTTCAGCCACTTCGTGAACCAAATTGTTGCATGGGACACAATCACAGAACCGGTTGATATGGAGAAGACCAATACCAGGTCCTAAGCATTTTCACCCTAATCCGGTGAAAATGTCCCACTAAAGTCGTATTTTGCCTTAACATTCGTTTTCTCTTGTTGGTTTTTTTATCCGTAAGTGGTTTTACCAACAAGGTTTTGTTAACGAGGTTTTTGCCTTTGACGTATTAGGCTCGAACAGGTTACTTTTCTAACTGGTCCATGGTTTGTGGAGTGACCGCCCGACCTTAATCTCTATTCTTTACTTGTTTTACTTTTTTACAGAAAGAATGATTATGTTTTGATCAAGATTTAACCAGGGTCACTTAGTTATTTTACCAATGGCATATTAAAAGCTTAAGGACACGGTGGTCCTTTGTAAAGATGGGAAACCCTAATGACCTACCGCATCATCCCACATCCTACCACCCATAATGTCCCACTGTCTTGTATCGAGTTCTGCCCATACTGACTTATTTGACGTGCGAGTAGTACCGGTTGCCTTGTGGTTCACACTTGTGGAGCTTCATTGATAAGCAGGTTTCGACTTTATTAGATCAATTCCCCAAATCTTGTCATTGTAGCATTTGAGGTGTTAATCCATAATGGGAAAGATGCAATCAAAAAGCATATGATCAGGTTGTTCTAAGTCAAGCTAAATGATAGTTGGTTTTGATGTAACAGGTATGAAATAGCAAATAAGAAGTGCAAATGATATTAACAAGCAGAATGACAAAATAGGATTCATGGGGGTTTTGGTGAGATCTAGGGTTCAATCTATCCTAAAATGATGCCTTCTTAAACTACTTATTCAAGCTATTCTCTAGACAATGATCTTCTTAACAAGCTAAACCCACTCTCATGGTGATTAACCTCAAACCTCAGAATCTTTCTAATCTTGACTCTCATCAATGAAACATAACTGAGGTAGGCATAAAGATCCAGATCATTAAAGCCAAAATGCTCCCTAGACATCTAATCTCTTAGGCTTGGATGAACAAATCTCTGGAATTAGGATGATCAAACATTCAATGAACACTTTTTGAGTGGTGAATGTCTTGGATCATATTCTAATTGATCAGAAAGGAATAATCATTAAGAACCCTAATGTAGAAGAGAAATGGAAGTATTAAAGCATTAGCAACATTAAATAGATGAAATCTAACCCAGATCAACCATTTTCCCCAAGAATCATAAATTTCACTACTCAGATGAAGAACACATAACAAAATGCAAAAACCCAGAAAATAAAATAAACTGCATAATCATATAGATAAAACTAAACAGACTTGGCCGAAAATGACCTAGAGTTAAGTATTTATAGAGAAGGATTAACTCCCTAAGTAAAAGTAATTAAGAAAAGTGAAAATAGTAAAAATGGGGCAGAACTCAGGATGCCTGATCGAGTGGTCATCTCGAGTAGGGTCATTTCTTCAAAGGTGGGAGCTTGACTCGAGATGTTTGATCGAGTGGGCCAAAGTTGTCATCTTGATGTCTTGACTTGGGATGATACCGAGTGATGAATCCCGAGTGGCTTCTGAAATCCTTGCTTTGTCTTCAAACTCGGGATGAAACCGAGTGGTGCACCTCGAGTGGCCTCTTTGGTCTCTGACTCGGGTTGAAACTGTAGAAATTTAAGTTAGGAGATGATAGAAAATGAAAGAGAATGGAGGAGAATGGCGAGATAAGAGAGAAAGAGAGTTTCTGAAATTTCTTGTGTTCTTATTCTCTTATTCACTTTCTCTACATTTACAAGAGGTTTATATGAGTTTATATAGACTTTTTACATAAGAGAAGAAGAAAGGAGAATCATATAACAAGAGAGGCGTGCAAGGAAGGAGAAGCATGGGAGATGAGAAGCCAAACTACTCCAACAGTGTCTCAACAGTCACCAGCGCCCATACTTCACCCATGCTGCGCCCATACCTTTACCCATACCTTCTTGCTTCCTAGTTAGCTTGTTTAGTTGATATCCAACAGCTTCCTTTTCCTTCTAGTTCTTCTTTAACTAGTTTCCTTTTCCCTCCTTTCTTTGAGTTTGAATTCTTTTTGATTATTCTATCACTTGAAAGAGCATCTATCTCAACACTCCCCCTCAAGATTGGTCGGTGAAGGTCCTTTAGACCGATCTTGCTATGGATGCGATCACAAGTGACATATGAGGTTGCTTTGGTGAAGATATCAGCTAGTTGGTTCTCACTTGTTACAAAGGCAGGTTTAATGATTCCTTCTTGAATCTTTCCCCTCACAAAGTGACAATCCACCTCTATATGCTTAGTCCTTTCATGGAATACCGGATTGGATGCTATATGTATTGCAGCTTGATTATCACAATACAACAACATATCTTCAGTTTCATGTATTCCAAGATCCTCTAGGAATGCCTTTACCCAAATAAGCTCTTTTGTTACTTCCTTCATAGCCCTATACTCGGCTTCAGCACTAGATAAGGCTATGACCTTCTGCTTTTTACTCCTCCAAGTCACTAGATTGCCTCCTAGAAAGGTACAAAAGCCGGATGTGGACTTCCTATCTTTCTTATCTCCGGCCCAATCTGCATCGCAATATCCTTGAACCTTTGTGTTTCCATTAGCCTTCATCCATATGCCTTTTCCGGGGTTGTTTTTTAGATATCTTAGCAGCCTCTCAATCATGTTCCAATGCTGTGTGGTTGGCTTTTGCATATGTTGGCTTACACGGTTTACTGCAAAGCAAATGTCCGGCCTTGTGATAGTAAGATAGATTAGTTTGCCCACCATCCTTTGATATCTCTTAATGTTCTCCAAAGGCTCCCCCTCAGGACTATCTTGATAACCTTCTTCTATTGGAGTTTTAGCTGGTTTGGATCCTAGCTTTCCGGTTTCCTCCAAGAGATCAAGCACATATTTCCTTTGAGAGATGAACATTCCATCTTCAAACCGTGTCATCTCAATTCCTAGGAAGTACTTAAGCTCCCCCAAGTCTTTTATATCAAAGGCGTCCTTCAAGATTTTCTTAGTTTGATCAACCCCTTCTTTGTCACTCCCTGTGATAATTAGATCATCAACATATATTAGGACTGCAATCATTCCTCCTTCACTCTGTTTTGTAAACAAAGTATGATCCGCTTCAGATCTTATGAACCCCCTCTCCATAAGACAAGCGCTTAGCCTTTGGTACCATGCTCTTGGAGATTGTTTTAGCCCATAGATTGCTTTCTTCAATCTACAAACTTTGTTGTCTTCCTTATGATATCCTTGGGGTGGATCCATATACACTTCCTCTTCCAAATCCCCTTGCAAGAAGGCGTTCTTGACATCCATCTGCCATAGATCCCACTTCAAGTTTACTGCCACCGAGATTAGGATTCTGATGGAGTGGAGCTTAGCAACCGGAGCAAATGTCTCGGTATAATCTTCCCCATAGATTTGAGTATACCCTTTTGCTACCAACCTTGCCTTGTATCTTTCTATCCTCCCATCACTTGTGTATTTGATTGTATACACCCATCTACACCCAACTGGCTTCTTATCCCTTGGTAAATCAGTTAAGTACCAAGTATGATTCCTTTCCATGGACTTCATTTCCTCTTCCATGGCTTTTACCCATACTCCACTCTCACACGCTTATTCATATGAGTTAGGTATGGATTCTTTGCTGATTTTTCCAAGAAAAGCTTTATGCTCCATAGGTAATGATGCCAACGAGCAAAAATGCTCAATGGGATATGTGATAGTGCTAGTTTGAGTGTTATCTCCTCCTTGTGATAAGAGAGTGCTGTCGCCAATAGGATCGAGATCTAAGCTCGCCGTACGCTCAGGACATTCTCTTATCACACAAGGAAGATTACTCGCACTAGACTCTCCTTGGAGCATGGCAGAGTTGTTGTAACCATAGTAAACACGTTGTCGCCTCTGTCTTGTACTTCTTCTTAGAGTTATGATTGGCTCAGGTTCTTCTCCGTCAACATCCGCTTCTTCTTCAGCAGGATCATGATCTGGTTCAATATGTGTATCAACTGCATCTTCACCTTCCATGATGTTCTCAGATGATGCGCTTTCTCCTTGTATATCATCCCTTGTTATTGGCGCTTCATTGAACAGCATCCAATCCAAAGACGATGAGACCATACCTCCAAGGGTATCCTGATTCTTAGTTCCATAGAAGCTTTCTTTTTCATTGAACTTCACCTCTCTAGACACATGGACCCTTCTTGTCTCCGGATTGTAGACCTTGTATCCTTTTTGAGTTGGTGAGTATCCAATGAAAACACACTTCATGCTTCTAGGTTCAAGCTTGTTTCTTTGACCCTCTGGTAGAAACATAAAGCACTTACATCCAAACGCCTTGAGATGATGTAAGCTCGGCTTCTTCTTGTACAACACTTCAAACGGTGACCTATCTTCCAAGTTCTTGGTTGGAAGTCGGTTTATCAAGTAGTTTGAAGTCATCACCGCATCTCCCCAATGAAATTTGGGTACATCTTTGGCAATCATGATAGTCCTTGCTACTTCCATTAGATGCCTATTTTTCCTCTCAGCTACACCGTTTTGTTGTGGAGTGTATGCGCATGATGTTTGATGGACAATGCCATGTTGGTTGAGTAATGACTTGAATCGATTACTCACATACTCTCCTCCATTGTCACTTCTCAAGACTTTGATTGTTGCTTTGAATTGGGTAGTGACGTAGTGCATGAAGTTTATGAATGCCTCATAGACTTGATCTTTGGAAGGTAGAAGAGTTATCCATGTATATCTTGACTTATCATCAATGAATGATACAAAATACTTGTATTGGTCACGAGAGTTGCATGGAGCAGTCCATACATCTGAGTGCACCATGCCAAAGACTTCATCACAAGTTGTAGATGAACTCGGAAAAACTTGTCTACAATGCTTCCCTAGCACACAAGCTTCACATACTACTTCTTCTTGAATAAGATTGGGTAAGGCCTTTTTTAGAATGGCTGAGCTTGGGTGTCCTAACCTCTCATGCCATAATGGGCTATCTCCAATCTTCTTTTTATCAAGAACTTCCATATTTGCTTTCATTCCGCGAGCCGACTCCTCTTGTTTATTGACATTCAAGAGGTAAATCCCATCTTCCACTTTCCCTTTCCCAAGTACATGTTTTGACTTAGGATCTTGAAATTCAACAAAGTCACTCCCAAACAATGCCACACAACCCATATCTTTTGTAGCTTTATGGACAGATAGGAGGTTAGATGAGAAGCTAGGCATGTACAATGCTTTAGTCTCTTTGTTGAAAAGTTCTAGTTCTCCTACACCTTCAATCGGGACTGAGCATCCATTGGCTACTTGTATATTTCCATGATAAGGCTCAAGGTTTTTTAGCATGTCTTGGTCCTTGATCATGTGATGAGAGGCTCCTGAATCCACAATAACTTCACCCTTCCTTATGGCGCCTTTAGAGCTAAGAAAACTTTTACCAGATTCTCTCAATTTAGCTAAGCTCTTGATGAGAATTTCAAACTCGGATCTTTTAACAGTATCCTCAACCTTTTGTACCACTCCCATGAAAGCTTTATGCCCATCTTCACTCTCCTTTATTTGCTTAGGCCTCAAATGCGGATGGAGAATCCAACATTTCTCCTTTGCATGTCCCTTTATCTTGCAATACTCACATTCCAACATCCTCTTGTCTCTAAATGTGAGGTTCCTCTTTGCAAACTGTGCAGCTTCGCTTGGCGCACGAAATAGGTCTCTTGACCCCTCCTCTCTTTGTATCATCCCACATACTACCGCTAGACTTGGCAGCTTCTCAAATCTTAGTATGTGTTTAATGAGGTCCGTGTAAGATGTATTGAGTGCCAAGAGAAGTCCAAACACTTGATCTTGGTCACGCCTTTCATCTAATTCCTTGGAGTTTAGAGTTTGTGGCCTCAAAATCTCCAACTCAGCCCACAAGCTTCTATATTCTCCAAACATTTCCTTGAATGGCTTCTCCTCTTGTTGAAGCTCATTCAACGCCCTCTTCACCTCAAATATTCTTGATATATTTGATATGTTTCCATATACTCCCTTGAGTATATCCCATAACTCCTTGGCAGTATCCGCATATGAGTATGCCGCCAAGATGTTTGGTTCTAATGAGCTTTGAAGTAAAGAAAGAGTGTATTGTTCTTCTTGCTCTTCCTTAGCTTCCTCCTTCTCATTTCTCACAATAACTTCCGTTCCCTCCTTTGGCTCAACATACCGCCAAAGTCCTTGGCCTCTAAGGATGGTTTTAGTGGTTTTTTCCCAAAGAATATAGTTGTTTCCTTTGAGCATAACTGAGATTGTTACTCTATTAGTCTCCATTTTCTAGTAATAATACACAATCTTAGTCCTTTCACAACTTGAAGATCCTATGATCTCAAGGATATTAATCTCAGAGTGAATAAAACTAAGGAAGTGTATTGTTATAGATTAGAAGATTTGTAGAGTGTTAGAAGAATTAAAAGAGGTTAAGCGCTTGAACACTCAACCTGCTCTGATACCATGTAGAAATTTAAGTTAGGAGATGATAGAAAATGAAAGAGAATGGAGGAGAATGGCGAGATAAGAGAGAAAGAGAGTTTCTGAAATTTCTTGTGTTCTTATTCTCTTATTCACTTTCTCTACATTTACAAGAGGTTTATATGAGTTTATATAGACTTTTTACATAAGAGAAGAAGAAAGGAGAATCATATAACAAGAGAGGCGTGCAAGGAAGGAGAAGCATGGGAGATGAGAAGCCAAACTACTCCAACAGTGTCTCAACAGTCACCAGCGCCCATACTTCACCCATGCTGCGCCCATACCTTTACCCATACCTTCTTGCTTCCTAGTTAGCTTGTTTAGTTGATATCCAACAGCTTCCTTTTCCTTCTAGTTCTTCTTTAACTAGTTTCCTTTTCCCTCCTTTCTTTGAGTTTGAATTCTTTTTGATTATTCTATCACTTGAAAGAGCATCTATCTCAACAGAAACCGAGTGTCTTGGTTGAGTTACTCCACTCCCATTCCCAAAGCTCCATAAACCTCCCTAAGTACCTGAGAATCATCCAATATGCAATGCAAATGCAATATCTAATACAAATTCTAAGTAAATGCAATAAGTATGCAAAATGGACAGAAAATTAATAGGGATGACAATGAAAATAGCAAAGTGTAGAGGATTAATAAAGATAAAACTAAAAAACTTGGCTGAAAATGACATAGAGTTAAGTATTTATAGAGAAAGATTAACTCTCTAAGTAAAAGTAATTAAGAAAAGTGAAAATGGTAAAAACGGGGCAGGACTCAGGATGCTTGATCGAGTGGTCATCTCGAGTAGGGTCATTTCTTCAAAGGTGGGAGCTTGACTCGAGATGTTTGATTGAGTGGGCCAAAGTTGTCATTTTGATGTCTTGACTCGAGATGATACCGAGTGATGCATCCTGAGTGGCTCCTGAAATCCTTGCTTTGTCTTCAAACTCGGGATGAAACCGAGTGGTGCACCTCGAGTGGCCTCCTTGGTCTCTGACTCGGGTTGAAACCGAGTGTCTTGGTCGAGTTACTCCACTCCCTTTCCCAAAAGCTCCATAAACCTCCCTAAGTACCTGAGAATCATCCAATATGCAATGCAAATGCAATATCTAATGCAAATCCTAAGTAAATGCAATAAGTATGCAAAATGGACAGAAAACTAATAGGAATGACAATGAAAATAGCAAAGTGTAGAGGATTAAGTATGCTAAAAATATGCAAATATCATACTTATCAATTCCCCCAAACTTAGTCTTTGCTTGCCCTCAAGCAAACATATAAACCAAGATGATGAGAAAGGTTTGAAAGTGGGAAATCAGAACCAAAACAAGCTGAAAGTAACAAGTGAGTTCTACTTCAAAACTTTTAGCCATACTTTTCTTATCAATAACTAGCAACTGAAAAGACTTAGACAAGCATTCAAATCATTCAAATCCCTTTAACATTCATTACCTTGTAATCATGAATCAAGTTTATGCAAGGATCATTAAATCTCATTTGGTTAAGGGTATGGGTTAAGAGACAAAGATGGTCCCTTCAAAGGTTTGTCAAATCAGAACAGGGATCTCTCAAGAAATGATTGAGCTTTAGAAAAATGCTAAAGGTCAGGGCCAACCTATACATACAAGGACAGATTCTCATCTACCCAAATAGCTAAGAATTGGACCTAAACCTATCATCTAATCCCAGAAAGTATCCTAAATCTACTCTTTAGGCTTTCATTTGCCTCTGATTCTTCTTTTACTAAGGCTTTTCTTTTTCGATTTCAAGTTCTAAAGAGTTGTTTACTTCTTATTGATCTAGCGGATTGGGTTTTCTTTCTGTTTTTCTAAGGCTCTTAAATACTTCTATTCTCTTTTTTTCTTTTCTTTTCTGAGCCTAGATCTTTTTATTTTCTTTTCAAACTCTTCCAAATCCTTTACTAGACATTTTTTCTTTTCTTTTTATAACTCACAACTCCCTGAACGATTCTTTTATAGCCTTTTTATTTTCTTTCTTTCTCAAAATCCTAAGGTGTATTTCAGACTCGGGTTGCAAACTCGAGGTGATGAAACCGAGTTACACAACCCGAAAACACCAAGTCCTAACCAAATCCGAAAAATGAGAATCCCACTAGTCCTAACTGATCCAAAAGGTGTGAACCAGACTTATATGAGATCATATCCTTGTCAGCTCCAACCTAACACGTTCTAACAAAGCTCAATTAGACAGAAAAGGCCTCACAATCACACAGAGAGTAATAATAGCTTAAAAGAAGGTTAAGGTTAAGGGGATGGGTTTTTAACTGTTCCAAAGATGGGAATCAGCTACTTGGGTTAACAAAGAGTGGTAGAAGGGATAAGATAACCAAAGTATGTGTATGGTATCCATGAGTTCAATTTTCAATGCATAAATATGATAATTTAAAGTCCAGATTAGGTTCTACTAGATAGGGATATTAATTTCAGATCTCAGCATGTCTTCAACCTAATCTAGATGCAAAGTTAGGTAATTGGAGCATGGTTCTATCTTAACTTCAAACTTCAATTATTTTTTCAGCAAGTTTACAAGGTATTTTCCTCATTTTTCCCTATGCAATGCAGCAATCCTATATGAAACACTAGACTCAATCCTATTATGCGAATGCAACTATATGAACACTTCTGTTTTTGTGAGATAAGTTTTTCAAAAAATTTCAATTTTTTTTTGTTTTTATATGCCTTAGATGATATGCAGACACAAGGTAGAAAATAAGATTCAAAGTAAACTAAGTTAAATACTCCCTAGATACTCCCCCAAACTTAGATCACACAGTCCCTTGTATGATAAAGAATCTGGAAGAGGACCTTGGGTAAAACATAAGATAAACAACTCTAAAAATGCATGATATATACAATATAAGTTTGGATGTGTACCTCAGGGCTTGGAGAAGTAGGATGAGACAGCCGCATCCATGCTTTCCTTTGTGTATGCTGAAGGTGGGGGTGACTCGGCTTCACTGCCCGAGTCTGAATCCCGAGTCTGCTCTCCATGCTGAGCAAACTCGATGTCCTGGTCGAGTGTGGTACCTTTAGTTGTTCTTCTTCGGGCTGGAATTGCTCTCCTCTTCCTTTGTCCTGGCTCTGCTGCTGATGCACGTGGTGGTTCCACCACAATTGATCTTCTAGCTTGGAAAGAAGTTTAGCTGCTTCTTGATAATGCTTCAAGTCCTAGCTCCTTGAGAGGTGATTGGTCCTTTCTCTGAGAATGAAGCATCTGGGCCTTCATCTCTTTTACCGAATTGGCAAGTTCCTTTACTGTTCCTTTGAGAGATCTGATTGTCTTGTCTTGCCATTTGTTTCACCTTTGAAGCAGGCTAATCCTTCTGTTATCTTCCTTAAGAGATCTGACTTGGGGTTCCTCTTCAAAGTAGTACCCTTCCGGTTCTTCCTGTTCTTGTTCTTCCAAGTCTTCAGGTTGCTCTGGCTCTATTGGTGTTGCTCCAAACAGGACTGATGCTGATTGTTTAAAGTCTACATTATGGCCATACTTGATCTCTGTGAGCAACGGCATTGGCAATCTGAACTGAGCTTCACCCTCTTCAGGATGTATGAATCTGTATAAGAACATCCCACATGCTCTTTTCCTCTCAATTACCCTCTGTTTGATCAAATTCTTCATATCTAAGAACTTGGTCTCATAGGGAGTTGTGTGTGGTTCAATCCCTGCTGCAATTAAAATTGGAGTGATTAGGCCTCCTGCAGTTAGTTCTCCTTTGATGCTCATGCTTTGAAGCCTCTTTGCCCAATCTCTGTAGCTTAGATACTGGGACATCAACACTATGGTCATGCTTGTATTCGCTTTATCGCCCTGGAGAAAGGTGTATCCTTTCTTCTTGTTCATGTGTGTAGCAATGGCAGCATCCATCATTTAAAGCTCACTCTCGATAACCGGCCCTGTCACTTTCTTGCTGAAGAAAGTACTTGCTAGGCACTTGTGGAAACATCGGATAGCAGGGCTTCTAATGTGGGAGCTCTTTGAATTTGCAGAAGAGAAAACTCCTGGTCCTGCTATGTATTTCCAGAGCCACTGAAGCTCAGCCTTGTCTATCCTTTGATATGCTTCTTTTCCAGGAGGGAAAGTAAATAGTTTGTCTAGTTCTTTGAGTGTGAGGAGACATTATTTTCCTTGCACCTTGAATGTTATGAACCCCAATCCATTTTCTTCAACTTGCTCTTCTTGATCTTCAGAGTAGAAGTGCACTTCTAAGGTAGATAGAAACTGACATGTTTCCTCCTTGTAAGATTCAAAGGCGAATCCCATTAACTGAGTCATGTTGCACGCTTCAAACAAGTTCTGCATGTCTTCATAGATTCCCAAGGTCTTCATCGTTTCCACATGTGGGTATTTGGTTCTGGAGAATGACATGCTCATAAACAGCTCATAGAGTTCTGTGCTGTTGAGCTCTTTCTTCTTCCTACCTCCTTTTGCTTTGACCTTGGGCTCCTTAGTGCTCTCAGTAGAAGTCTTTGCTCTAGTTCTGGTTCTGGATTCTTGAGGTGTTATCTCCATAGGGATATGGTCTTCTTCCTCAGATTCTATCATCCTCTGTTGACCCAATACATTCTCATCTTCCTCTGTCTCTTCACTGTCAAGATCCTCCTCTTGCTGTGGCCTCTTGCCAGCTTTAATGTCCTTTTTGTTTCTTGAATAAGCTCTGGCCAGTTCAGCATCATCATTTGTCTTACCTCCTCCTTTAATTTCCACTCCTCCAGTACGTCTAGCAAAGATCTTGGCTATCTTTTCTGCTCAAAATCTTGAACTTTGGGGTTTAGAATACCATCCTTCTTTGTACCTTTGTTTTTCCTTGATTTTTCCTCATAAGCTGCATTACACCCGTTGGTACCTTAAAACACAAACAAACATCATTAAAGCTTAAAGTAAACAAATTGAAAACATGAAAATTAAAAGATCTATGTACAAGGATAAGCATGGGATTTCCTCCCAAGTGAGCTTGTTTTAAGTCTCTAAGCTTGACTTCCTGAATGTTTTTAGTTAAGAATGGGATCAAGAGGCACTAAGGCCCTCTGTCCTTTGGAATGTTCTTCATCAGATCCTTCATCATATTCTTCCTTATCTCTTGGAGAGTGTTTCTTGAATACTTTTTCTTTTCTTCAAAATGAGATTGTTGTAGTAGCTATCTCCCAAGAGTCCTTTGTGGCTTTTCTGCTAGAAGTGTTCTCTAGATTTACTTGATGACTAGCAATTTTTTGCTGGAGATCTTGGGCTATAGCATGAAGTTCTTTGATTTGCACTTTCAGAGCCTTGAGAGTTTCTTCATCCTCTTCTTGGTTCTCATCTGGTCTCCAAGCTGGTTTCCAATCTCCAACTTTCCAGTTTCTATGGAGAGAATGTGGGCCTCTGTGGTTGATCTCTTGTTGATATCGTAGTGTAGCTTCATTCTGTTGAAATTATAAGTTTAAAGAGATTGAAGAATGTTTAGAGACTAAGAGTGAGAATAGCAAGAGATTATGAAAGTTTGTATGTATTTTATTCTCTTAGTCTTTCAAATCTTTACAAGAGGTTACACATATATTTATAGACATTTGAATGAGAGGAGGTGCAGAAGAAGAGAGGAATGGCGTGAAGAAGGAAGAGGAGAAGAGAGGTTTTGCGTGAAGAAGAGAGGAGGGAGCAGCTCACCTACTCCAACAGTATTGCACTCCATGCCTCTCTCTGGCGCCCCATGCTTGTGCCCATGCCTCTCCTTGCTTCCTTACTTAGTTTAGTTAGTTCATCTAGTTGAGATCCAACAACTTCCTTTTCTTCTAGTTCCTTCTTAACTTGTTCTCTTTCTAGTTCCTTTTCAACCAGTTTTCTCCTTTTCCCTCCTTCTCTTGTGTTGGAATTCTTCTTCTTGAGATCACATATTTCAACACTCCCCCTCAAGATTGGTCGGTGGAGATCCTTAAGACCGATCTTGCCATGAATGTGATCACAAGTAATAGTTGAAGTTGCCTTAGTGAAGATATCAGCTAATTGATCCTTGCTTGCTACAAAGGCGGTTTTGATAATTCCTTCTTGTATCTTCCCTCTCACAAAATGGCAATCAACTTCTATGTGCTTGGTTCTTTCATGAAATACCGGATTTGATGCTATATGCATTGCAGCTTGATTATCACAATACAACAGCATTTCTTCATCTCCCTGGATTCCAAGGTCTTTTAGAAGCGCTTTTATCCATATCAACTCCTTTGTCAATTCTTTCATGGCTCTGTACTCTGCTTCAGCACTTGATAAGGCTATGACCTTCTGTTTTTTGCTCCTCCAGGTTACTAGATTTCCTCCCACAAATGTGCAAAAACCAGATGTGGACTTTCTATCCTTTTTATCTCCAGCCCAATCCGCATCACAATAACCTTGGACCTTTGTGTTCCCATTAACATGCATCCATACACCTTTTCCAGGGCTATTCTTTAGGTACCTTAGCAACCTCTCAATCATGTTCCAATGTTGTGAGGTTGGCTTTTGCATATGCTGGCTCACACGGTTTACTGCAAAGCAGATGTCAGGTCTTGTAATGGTAAGATAGATAAGTTTGCCCACCATCCTTTGGTATCTTTTAATGTTCTCAAAAGGCTCCCCCTCAGGACTATCTTGGTATCCTTCTTCTATTGGAGTTTTGGCCGGCTTGGATCCTAACTTCCCGGTTTCTTCCAAGAGATCCAGCACATATTTCCTTTGAGATATGAACATTCCATCTCCAAATCGTGTCATCTCAATCCCTAGGAAGTACTTGAGCTCCCCTAGATCCTTTATATCAAAGTCGGCCTTCAAGAGTCCCTTGATTTGATCTACTCCATCTTTGTCACTTCCTGTGATGATTAGATCATCAACATAAATCAAGACTACCACTACTCCTCCTTCACTTTGTCTTGTGAATAGAGTATGATCCGCTTCAGATTTTATGAACTCCTTCTTCAAGAGACAAGCACTTAGCCTTTGGTACCATGCTCTTGGAGATTGCTTCAGCCCATAGATTGCTTTCTTCAATCTACACACTTTGTTGCCTCCATTATGATACCCTAGGGGTGGATCCATATATACTTCTTCTTCCAAATCCCCCTGCAAGAAGGCATTCTTGACGTCCATTTGCCATAAGTCCCATTCCAAGTTTACAGCTACCGAGATTAGAATTCTTATGGAATGAAGCTTAGCCACTGGAGCAAATGTTTCAGTATAGTCCTCCCCATAGACTTGAGTATATCCTTTTGCTACCAGCCTTGCTTTGTACCTTTCTATTTCTCCATCACTTGTGTATTTAATTGTATACACCCATCTACTCCCAACCGACTTCTTATCCTTTGGTAAGTCGGTTAAGTACCAAGTATTATTCCTTTCCATGGACTTCATTTCCTCTTCCATGGCTTTCACCCATACTTCACTCTCACATGCTTCTTCATATGAGCTAGGAATGTATTCCTTGCTGATTTTTGTGAGAAACACTTCATGCTCCATGGGTAATGTCGCCAAGGAACAGAAATGCTCAATGGGATATGTGATAATACTAGTTTGAGTGTGATCTCCTCCTTGTGATATGAGAGTGCTGTCGCCAATAGGATCGAGATCTAAGCTCGCCGTACGCTCAGGACACTCTCTTATCACACAAGGAAAAATACTCGTACTAGACTCTCCTTGGAGCATAGCAGAATTGTTATAGCCATAAAAGACACGTTGTCGCCTCTGTCTTGTACTTCTTCTTAGAGGTATGGTTGGCTCCTGTCCTTCTTCAGCATCCGCTCCCTCTTCATCCAAATTCTGATCCACTTCCTCATGTGCATTATCCGCACTATCTTGCTCTATGAAGTTCTCAGATGTTTCTTCTTGTACTTCTTCACATAGGCTTGGCGTTTCATCAAACACCATCCAGTCCATGGATGAATAGATCATTCCTTTAGAAGCATCATGATCCTTAGCCCCATAGAAACTCTCTTGTTCATTAAACCTTACTTCTCTAGACACATACACTCTTCTTGTTTCCGGATTGTAGACCTTGTAGCCCTTTTGTGTTGGTGAATATCCAATGAACACACACCTCATGCTTCGAGGTTCAAGTTTGCTTCTGTGTCCTTCTGGTAAAAACATGAAGCATGTGCATCCAAACGTTTTGATATGATTTAAGCTTGGTTTCTTCTTGTACAACACTTCAAATGGGGACTTATCATCCAGATTTTTGGTTGGAAGTCGGTTGATTAAGTAGCTTGATGTCATTACGGCATCTCCCCAATGGAACTTTGGTACTCTTTTGGCAATCATGAGAGTCCTTGCTACTTCCATTAGGTGTCTATTCTTCCTTTCAGCTATCCCGTTCTGCTGAGGAGTGTATGCACACGATGTTTGATGAATGATGCCAAAGTTGTTGAGCAACTCTTTGAATCGTTTACTCACATATTCACCTCCATTATCACTACGCAATACTTTGATCTTTGTTTTGAATTGGGTAGAGATATAGTTAATGAAGTTGGTGAAGGCTTCATACACTTGATCTTTGGTATGTAGAAGAGTGATCCATGTATATCTTGAGTAGTCATCAATGAATGAAACAAAATATTTATATTGATCTCTTAAATTACATGGTGAGGTCCATACATCCGAGTGTACAATGCCAAACGCTTCATCACAAGTTGTAGATGAAGTAGGAAAAGCTTGTCTACAATGCTTCCCTAGTACACACGCCTCACACACTACTTCTTCTTGGATGAGATTGGGTAAGACCATCTTGAGGACTGCTGAACTTGGATGTCCTAGCCTTCCATGCCATAATGGGCTATCTTCAATCTCTTTTCTCCCAAAAAACTTTGCATCTGCCTTCATTCCAAGAGTCATTGGTTCCTCTTGTTTATTTGATTCCAAGATATACACACCATCTTCTACCTTCCCTTCTCCGAGCACATGGTTTGTTTTAGGGTCCTGAAACTTAACAAAGTCAGTCCCAAACACAGCCACACACTCCAAATCCTTTGTAGCTTTATTAACGGATAAAAGATTAGATGAGAAGTTAGGCATGTATAATGCTTTTGTTTCCCTTTTAAAAAGCTCTAACTCTCCTATCCCTTTAATTGGAACTGAGCTTCCATTGGCTACTTGTACACTTCCATGGCATGGTTCAAGATTCTTTAACATATCTTGATCCTTGATCATGTGATGAGAAGCCCCTGAATCCACAATGATTCTAGTCTTCTTTATGGGTGTTTTAGAGCTGAAAAAACTCTTACCCGAATCTGTGAGTTTGGCTAGGCTCTTGATGAGAGCTTCAAACTCAGACCTTCTAACCAGTTCTTCAACAGGTTGTGCAATTCCCGTGAAGGCTCTAGGTCCATTCCCATTCTCCCTTAGCCGCTTAGGCCTCAAGTGTGGATGGAGAGTCCAACACTTCTCCTTAGTGTGTCCTTTCATCTTGCAATGCTCACACTCCAACGTCCTCTTGTCTCCAAATGTGAGATTCTTTCTTGCAAGATGTGCAGCTTCACTTGGTGCACGAAACAGGTCTCTAGACCCTTCTTCCCTTTGTATCATACCGCATACTTCCGCTAGACTTGGCAGATTCTCAAATCGAAGTATATGCTTGATAAGATCCTTGTATGATGCATTGAGTGCCAAGAGAAGCCCAAACACTTGATCTTGGTCACGCCTTTCTCCTAACTCCTTGGGGTCTATAGTGTGTGGCCTCAAGATCTCCAACTCGGCCCATAAGCTTCTATACTCCCCAAACATTTCCTTGAATGACTTTTCCTCTTGTTGGAGCTCATTCAATGCCCTTTTCACCTCAAATATCCTTGATATGTTTGAGATGTTTCCATAAACTCCTTTGAGTATATCCCAAAGTTCCTTGGCGGTATCCGCATATGAGTAAGCCGCCAAGATAGTTGGTTCTAGTGAGCTTAGGAGAAGAGAAAGAGTGTATTGTTCTTCTTGCTCTTCCTTAGCTTCCTCCTTCTCATTTCTCACCGCCGCTTCTGTTCCTTCTTTTGGCTCAACATATTGCCAAAGTCCTCGGCCTCTAAGAGTAGTTTTGGTGGTTTTTGCCCAAAGGAGATAGTTGTTTCCCTTGAGCATAACCGAGATTGTTACCCTATTAGTCTCCATTTTCTAGTAATAATACACAATCTTAGTCCTTTCACAACTTGAAGATCCTATGATCTCAAGGATATTAATCTCAGAGTGAATAGAACTAAGGAAGGTGTATTGTTATAGATTAGAAGCCTTGTAGAGTATTAGAGGAATCAAGAAGAGAATAAGCGGTTTAGTAGATAACCTGCTCTGATACCATGTTGAAATTATAAGTTTAAAGAGATTGAAGAATGTTTAGAGACTAAGAGTGAGAATAGCAAGAGATTATGAAAGTTTGTATGTATTTTATTCTCTTAGTCTTTCAAATCTTTACAAGAGGTTACACATATATTTATAGACATTTGAATGAGAGGAGGTGCAGAAGAAGAGAGGAATGGCGTGAAGAAGGAAGAGGAGAAGAGAGGTTTTGCGTGAAGAAGAGAGGAGGGAGCAGCTCACCTACTCCAACAGTATTGCACTCCATGCCTCTCTCTGGCGCCCCATGCTTGTGCCCATGCCTCTCCTTGCTTCCTTACTTAGTTTAGTTAGTTCATCTAGTTGAGATCCAACAACTTCCTTTTCTTCTAGTTCCTTCTTAACTTGTTCTCTTTCTAGTTCCTTTTCAACCAGTTTTCTCCTTTTCCCTCCTTCTCTTGTGTTTGAATTCTTCTTCTTGAGATCACATATTTCAACACATTCCATCTCCAAGATTGAGATCAATCCTTCCTTTAACAACATCAATAGTTACTCCAGCAGAAGCCAAGAAAGGTCTTCCCAGGATGAGAGGATCTTTTGCTTCTTTATCAATCTTTAAAATCACAAAATCTGTAGGGATCTCTAAGTTTCCTATCTTGACCAGCACATCCTTCAATAGTCCATGAGGCTCCCTTGTGGTTCTATCAGCTAACACAAAAGAAATGTAGCAAGGATCAAACCTACTGTATCCAAGTTTCTGAGCAATAGAGAGAGGCATCATGCTGACTGAGGCTCCTAGATCACAAAGACTGTTGTGGAATTTTGAGTATCCAATAGAGCATGGGAGAGTGAATGATCCTGGATCTATGAGCTTGTCTTTGACTATAACCTGTGTAGTCAAAACTTTAGAGCTCTTCTCTTCTTCTTCCAATCTTCTTTTATTCTCAGCATCCTCTTCAATCTTCTTCTCAATCCTTTCATGAGCTCTTTACTGGTGTGATGGAGGGCAAAGCATTTTGGCTTCCTCTAGCAACCCATCAGCTTCTATCCTGTTCAAATCCTCATCTATCAAAGCAGCACGTCCTTCAGTGATCTCCTTCATGTACATCTGAGGGTAAGGTAGTTTTGACAGCTCATTTAGTCTAGCAATACGTTTTGCCCTGTCTTTTACCCTTGCCTGCTCTTTTGAAGATAGAAGGTTAATGTTGAGGCAGGATCTCCATAATTTACTTGGATCTGGTTTCTTCAATCCAAGCACATCCCCCCATGTTTGTTCTTCACTGTCCTCAGTGTATTTCGCAAGGCATTTCCTCAAAGGTGGTAGGGGAGTAGGTGTAGTTGATATTGCATTGATGGTAGCATAATCCTTTGAATTCCGTATTGCTTTTCCTGGTAGTTGTGCATGCTGAGAGTGACAAGAAGTTGAAGCAGTTCCTCTGTTCTCCAGTAGCAACACTCTGGAAGTGAGTGCTTCAATCTTTCCATTCATAATGTTAAGGTTGCAGTCCATAACATTCTTGAATCCTGAGATTCTCTTTGCTGTATCCAGTACTCCATTTGCTTGTCCCTGAATTATTTGTTGGAGCATTGCTTCTATTGACGGAGTTGTGCCTTGAGGTTGTTGAGGTTGCTGTGGTGCAAAGCCAGGTGGTTGTTGAAAGGTTGCTTGGTACTGTGGCTTCTGATTTGCACATCCTTGGTTGTAGTTGTTGTATGTCTTCTGTTGCTGAGGTTGCTGAGTTTGCTGTGGTGGGTAGACCTGATCTTGTGGATTTGCCACATTAGTACTTCTGTAGGAGAGGTTGGGATTGTCTTGTAGTTGACAGTTCCTTTCTGGTAGTTGGTTTGATTCTGTAGATAGCTGACCTCTTCTGTGGTATCTGAGCTTTCTTCTTGGTGAAGTGCTTCTACCTCAGTTACAAAGTGTTGGATGTTTCTGATTATTGAGTAGAAACTTATCTATCTTTTCTGTTAGAGCCTTGATCTACTTCCTGTAGTGATCTTCAGTGGTTGATGTTCCTTTGACTGTTCTGTCATAGTCTTCACTATTAGTGCCATATGATTGAGCTAAGTTCTCTACTAGCTCCCAGCCTTCATCTACATCCTTGTTAAAAAAGTTGCCATTGCTTGCTGTATCTAACAGCATTCTGATTTTAGGAAGAACTCCTATGTAAAGTGTGCTGAGTAAGGACTCATTGGAGAATCCATGATGAGGACACTTTGTTGCATAACTCTTGAATCTTTCCCAAGCTTCACAGAAAGTTTCACCATTCTTCTGAGCAAATCCAGAGATATCATTGCGGAATCGAGCTGTTCTGGAGTTGGAGAAGAACTTGCCTAAGAAGGCTTGCTTGCAATCCTCCCAAGATGTAATAGATCCATGAGGCAAAGTCTTTCCCCAAATGTGAGCCTTATCGCCTAAAGAGAAAAGAAACAATCTGAGTTTGAATCCATCTTCACTGACACCATTTATCTTGGTTAGACTGCATAGTCTGTCAAACTCATCAAGATGGTCCAAAGGGTCTTCCACTGGTAGGCCATAGAATTTGTTGCTCTGGATCATTGAAATAAGACCACTCTTAATCTCAAAGTTGTTGGTCTGGACAACTGGGGGCACAATTCCTTGCCTCTGAGTATGGACATTTGGAGCATCTCCTGCTCCTATGTTTCTGGGCCTCCTTATAGGTCTCTCCTGTTCCATGTCTTTCTGTTGTTTGATTTCTCCCTGTCTTTTCCTGTATTCTTGCAAAGCCTGTGGAGGATCCTGGTTTATGGCGTCTATGTACTATTTAAGAGATAGTCGTGGTTGCATGCAAACGTTAAAAACTGTCAAACTCGGGCAGCTGATGTCGAGTCTATCAAGCTGAGTATGAAGTTGAAAGTAGGCAAACTCGAGGTTTTGCTCGAGTGTGTAGACCAAGTTTGGTCAAAATTTGAACAAACTCGACTTCAAGTCGAGTGTACACGTCGAGTGGTACCAGAAAAACCAAAAAGGAAACGAAATTAGTTCTTGATCTTCAAAGTCTGAAATCCAAAATGAAACAAACAATCCTAAATGGCAACGACGCCAAATTGATAAACAGGTTTTGACTCTATTAGATCAATTCCCCAAATCTTCTCATTGTAGCATTTGAGGTGTCAATGCATAATGGAAAAGATGCAATCAAAAAGGATATGATCAGGTTGTTCTAAGTCAAGATAAATGATGGTTGGTTTTGAGGTAACAGGTATTAAATAGCAAATGAAAGCAAATAAGAAGTGCAAATGAGATTAACATGCAGAATGACAAAATAGGATTCCTGGGGGTTTTGGTGAGATCTAGGGTTCAATCTATCATAAAATGATGCTTTCTTAAACTACTTATTCAAGCTATTCTCTATTTTGATGTTGCCGAGAATTTATTTTGGTACTAAACATGGTTTTTTATGTAGTCGCATATTTTATATTAGTTTTATAAATTTATTGTGATGTTAGCACATTTTTATTTTGGAATGTTGCAGATTATTATGATATTAATATTGTCCTTGGTTTCTAATTAGGTTCACATGAGGCACATGCTTTTGGTTGCAATTGAAGATAAGTGTCATCATTGGAGTGACAATGATGAAAATTTTGATCCAAAACTTGATAAGTTGATTGAATATATCAATGAAGGTCAATTGTTTCAAATGGTTGGCCTGTGGAGGAATCCATCTTGAAATAGTGTGTAAAACTTGAGTATTTGAAGACCTTTAGGTCTGATGTTGGGTCTGATGGAAATGAAACTAATAATAAGAATAAGAAGATACAAGCAAAGACACATCCAAATGCTAGTACACTCGTTTATTTGTGTTTACTCTTGTGTGCTTGTTTTATTTACGGTATTAGAAATATTGCTTATAAATTTGTAGGATGATGAGGATAATAAGGGTTCCAGTGATGGTATTGTGAAGGTTGGGGCAAACATTTAGCAGTTTTGAGACACAAATAGGAGGTTTTGATGATAATCTTTCTAAATAAAGGAAAATACCAATGATATCTGCGAGCAAGGAGGAAAGAGCAAGTTGATCATAATGAAGGATGAATATATCAATGTAGACATCAGTGATTCCAATTCTAAGAACGAAGATTTTAAGTAAAATGACGAGGCGACAAGTAAAACACTGGTTTTGTTGAGTTTTTAGTAACAGAGAATTAGTTTTGGTGTGGCTTTGATATTGCGTGGAATTATTTATGTCTTATGTTGCCTTCCACCACAAATTTAGTTTTATATTACTGCATATAGATTTTGGCATTTTTTTTGGTATTACTCCAGGTTTAATTTTGATATTTCTGTGGAGTTACTTTTAGTTACATGTTTAATGGATTTTGAAATATATTTACACAGTCATGGCTAGTAATGTAGACTAAGGATGTGTCAGATGGACTTCCAATTAGAAAAGTTGTGAATGGTGGAGTGAGTAAGATTGAGAGAAAACAAGAGAAGAATAACGACATTCTGGTGGGGAAGAAGAGAAATAATAGTGAGGATATAGAACATTTAATTGTAGATAGTGATGTTGTAGGCATAACTAAACAAGAACATAAAAATATATAAAAATGGCATCAAGCTCCAAAGAATCGTAGCCAAATCCGCAACAAGCCATTGCTAATATATTATTTTTAGTTTTGCTTTGCTATTGTCGCATAATTATTTAGGTGTTACTTTGTTTTATACTGCAAGTTTATTCTTATATTACCACAAATTTATGTTGGCAATGGTTAGGTATTATTGCAGGTTTATTTTTATATTTTTGAAAAGTTATTTATTTAGTCACATCTTTTATATTTTTGTAAAATATTTATGTAGTCATGGCTTGTAATGAAGATCAATGATGTATCAGATGTACTTCCAGTTAGAAAAGTTTTGAGGGTGGAGAGATCAAGATTTAGAAAAAAATACAAAAGATTAGTGAGGTTTGGGTGGGGAAGAAGAGAAAGAGTAGTGAGGCTAAAGAACTTTTGTTTTCTAATAGTGATATTGTAGGTATAACTGAACAACAACATAAATAAGCATGAAAATGGCATCACGTTCCAAAGCATCATGGCCAAATCCGCAACAAGTCATCGCTAATATAATAGTTGGGTGTTGCTTTGCTATTGCCGCAAAACTATTTAGGTGTTACTTTCCTTTCCAATGTGAATTTATTCTTATATTACCACAGAGTTATTTTGGCATTGGTTTGGTATTACTGCAGATTTATTTTTATAATGCCGCAAAGATATTTCTTTAGCTACATGTTTAATAGATTTGATAAAATATTTACTCACTCATGGCTGGTAATGAAGACCAATGATGTATCAGATGGACTACCAGGTAGAAAAGTTGTTAAGGCCGGTGGAGTGAGTAAGATTGAGAAAAAACAAGAGAAGATTAGTGAGGTTCTGGTGGGGAAGAAGAGAAAGAGTAGTGATGCTAAAGGACTTTTGTTTGCAGATAGTGATACTGTATGCATAACTGAACAACAAGCCATACCTAATATATTAATTTTGGTGTTGCTTTGTTATTGCCACAGAATAATTTAGGTGTTCCTTTACTTTCCACCGTGAATTTACTCTTATATTATCGCAGATTATTTGTTTGGTATTACTACAAGTTTATTTTGATGTCGCAAAGTTATTTGTTTATTTATGAGTTTTGAAAAATATCTATGCAATCATTATTGGTAATGAAGACCAAAGATGTATCAGATAAATTTCCAGTTAGAAAAGTTGTGAAGGGTGGAGTGAGTAAGATTGAGAGAAAACAGGAGAAAATTAGTGAGGTTCTGGTGGGGAAGAAGAGAAAGAGTAGTGAGGTTAAAGAAATTTTGTTTGAAGAAATTTTGTTTGAAGAGTGATGTTGTAGGCATAACTGAACAACAATATAAAAAGACATGAATATGGCATCAAGCTCCAAAGAAGCGTGGCCAAATCCGCCACAAGCCATTGCTAATATATTAGTTTTGGTGTTGTATTGCTAATGTCACGAAAACATTAAGGTGATAATTTGTATTCTACCGTGAATTTATTCTTATATTACCACATAATTATTTTACCATTGGTTTGGTACTACTGTATGTTTATTTTGATATTGCCGCAGAGTTATTTGTTTAGTTACATGTTTAACGGATTTTGTAAAATATTTATGCTGTCATGGCTGGTAATCAAAACCAATGATGTATAAAATGGACTTCCTGTTAGAGAAGTTCTGAAGGGTAAAGCGAGTAAGATTGAGAAAAACAAAAAGAACATAGTTAAGTTCCTGTGGAGAGGAAGAGAAAGTGTAGTGAGCCTTAAGGCCTTTTGTTTGCAGATAGTGATGTTGTATGCAAAAGAAAAACTAGACCCACCCCGGCACGGGTTTTCAATAATTTTATATAAAAACATTTACCTGCATGACCCACAAAGTTTAAACAAGTAACCCACACCCGCCCAATATCAATCAGTGGGTTACCCGTGGGTTACCCGCTAGACCCGCTAAAAATTATAATAAAAAAAATCAATTATTTAAAAATATATATTATATATAAAAAATTATAAAAAATGAATAAAAAATACAAAACATAAAAATAAAACTCAAAATACTAAAAATATATATATTAGTGGGTACACGCCTGACCTGCTAAACTCAAAAATACAAATATCATAACCCGCACCCTCTCCGCTAAATATGCAACCCGCACCCACATAACCCGCTAATTTTAAAACCTGTTTTTGTCAACACACACCCGCCCTGCAGTGGGTCAAACAGAGTGGGATCCATGGGTAATGATTTAAATTGACAGCTCTACGCATACCTGAATAACAACATAAACAAGACATGAAAATGACATCAAGTTCCAAAGAAGTTGGCCCAATCCGCAACAAGTCATTGCTAATATATTAGGTTTAATGTTGTTTTGCTATTTCAGAGTTATTTATGTATTACTTTGCATTCCTGCACAAATTTATTCTTATATTACCGCAGATTTATGTTGGCAATTGTTTGGTATAACTGCAAGTTTATTTTTATATATTTTTACAAAGTTATTTGTTTAGTTACATGTTTTATAGATTTTGTAAACTATTTACGCTGAGGCTGGTAATAAAGACCAATGATGTATCAGATGGACTTACAGTTAGAAAGTTGTGAAGGGTGGAGTGCGTGAGATTGAGAAAAACAAGAGAATATTAGTGAGGTTTGGGTGGGGAAGAAGAGAAAGAGTAGTGATGCTAAATATATATATTTTGTTCGCATATAGTGATATTGTAGGCATAAGTGGACACCAACATACACAATAAATGAAACTTGCATTAAATTCCAAAGAAGTGTGGCCAAATTTGCAACAAACAATTGCTAATAAGGCTCTTGGTCGCTCTTTGGATATGATGGTAGAACATCTGAAGACAACGGATGAAAAGACACATATTGGTAAACGAGTCCTAAATTGGTGTGGAGTTGAAAATTACAATTCGTAGGTAACACTAAACATTTGTTTTACGTTAATACATACATAATAATTTTGACATTTATTATACGATATGACAGAGTTAATTAGAACTGCAACATTATTTTGTACAATTATTTACGCATATTATGGCAGACATATATGTTTATTTTCAGTGGCACATTTTTCAAAATAGTGACGCTAATTTAATATTATAGTTCTCACATATATATTTACTGTTTGGTCGCAGACTTATGTTTTCATTGGTTGCAAAGTCAATGTAATCGTGTTCACAAACTTATTTACCAGACACTTTGTTGCATATTGTCGATGCATAATTATTTTGGGGATGCTGCAGATTAATATACCAAATGGTTACAAACTTATGTCTCTTGTTGTGGCATAAGAAGAAGAAGAAATCAATATTACCAATTTAGAAGAGAGGTTCCCCAATTTATGTAAGTGAAGGGGAAATATTAAATTTGCGAAGTTTCAATTGAGTGGATTGAGATATCGAACAATGTTACGAGACAAAAGAGGAGTTGGAGACAAGAATGAGTATTCTTACTGTTATCCAGAAATTAGATTTTGATGTCGAATCAACACCAGATTTATTGACTATAAGTTTTGGATAAAGGGGTATTCTTGTAGAGTACAAGCAACACAAGATTTTTTTTACTATTAAGCATTGAGTGAAGGGATTTTCTTGGAGACTATAACGGTTTGAGTAAAGAAGGGAAGATAGAGGGTAATATACAATAAGAAATTAAAATTTTTAGGATAAATTTCGATAAGGTTGAGAGATAACATTAGGTTAACCTATACTCCAGTGGCAAGACTTTTGAGGCTTCGGCTAAACAATCAAGCATAATCATAAGAGTGTTAATCCAAATCAGAGAATCTATCACAAAGGTTCATAATTCCCAAACTACTTTGACTCGATAAGAAAACAAATAGACTCTATAAAAACGATGAAATAATTGATGTAAAAAGTGAAAAGGTCTTAAGTCAACAAAATAGAGAATATCATTAGTATATGATGGAAACTCCTGTCCTCCAGACATGAATCACACCATCCTCGATAGGAAAAAGAAAGTGGAGAGGATGAAAATCATAAAGAAAGAGTTAAGATTATGAACAATAACTCCTCGACTTGGTTTTGATGGTGACTAGCCGATTTCTTCTCTCTTTTTGTTGCTTTTCATCAAAAAGACTCGGTTCGGTTCATCAAATTCTGGTTGACCGATATACAATTCATCTTCTGTGAGATAATAACCTAAAACCATCAACAATTTCAAAATAGATAAAACAAATAAAAGTAAACTTAAAAGATAGAACGGTGATAGTGTTGTCTCAGCTCATTTGAGATGGTTGATCAAAACTAGGTGGTGGTGGGGTAAATGCTTGGTCATTACTCGTTTGAAGCTCGGTAGTACATGGAAAATACTCAGCTTGCATAATGCTCGTCGATGACTCATCGGTTCTCGGCAACGTTCAGGATTACCTCGCGATACTCGGCCAATTCCTCGGAGAATGCTTGGCGATTTCTCATAGATACCCAATGATGACAGATGGATGATTGTGTGATGACTCGGTAATACCTCAGAAAATTCAGGAATTTTCTCTAGGTTCCTTAGGAGGAGTTGATTATCGTTACTGGTCATGCTCCTCATGACCAGTCGTGTGGCATCAAATGCTCAGTATGTGCACAAAACAGGATGCAAAATGGGATGCATGACACAGTACTCGGGACCATTCAAAACACCTGTGACCGGTCGTGGGGTACATGGAGGAACCGGTCACCCTCCTCATGACCGATCTTGGGGGGTCAGGGAGGAACCGGTCATGGGCCTTGGTGAACGGTCCTCGGGCCTTCTTTTTCCCTCATTTTTTCCTTTTCTGCTTTTCTTCTTTATTATTTTGTTTTTGCATTTTTATGGAAAACCTGAAATATAAACATGAAAGATAACAAGGAAATACTAATCTAAAACTGAAAAAATACAAATGGGTTGCCTCCCGCTAAGGTTGCTTGTTTAACATCTTTGGCTTGGCAGTGGTGGCCGGTTAGGCTTAAGGCGGATCATCTAGGGAAACCGGGTCTCCTATTTCTTCTTCTTTGACACATCTTCTAAAGATCATATCAGAGCACTACTTGTATAGGTATGGCTCATCCCAACAGTATGTTCTATTATCAGGCAAACAATTTTTCTTCTTTGAACCAAAGAACTTAGGAGATTTGGCTTTTGTTGCTAGGTAGTTTGCGAAGCGTGTGAATCAATGAAATCCAAACCAGGTTGGTATTGGAGGTTCCGTAGATCGTTATTCAATGTGTAAGACATCCTTTGTAAAAAATTAAGTTTAGAGATTGGAGATGATGGAGAATGATAGAGAATGTATGAGAGATTGGCGTGAGAATAAGTTTGAGAATGGAGAGTTTTATGAAAAGTTTTAATGTTCTTATTCTCTCTTGTTTTTCTTTCTTATATTATTTACAAGAGGTTTACATGAGTTTATATAGACTTTACAAATAAGAGAAGAAGAAGAAAGAGGTAAGGAAGGGAGAAGGCGTGCAAAGAAGAGAGAAGCATGGGCTTGAGAAGCTAAGCTACTCCAACAGTGTCACAATAGTAACCAGCACCCATACCTCCCATGCTGCGCCCATATCTCCACTTGCTTCTCTTCTTCTACTTAGTTACTTAACTAGTTACATTCTAGTTCACTCCTAACAGCTTCCCCTTCCATCCTAGCCAACTCTTTCCTTGTTCCCTCCTTGTCATTTGAATTCTTCTTGATTAATTCATCACTTGAATGAGCGTCTATTTCAACACTCCCCCTCAAGATTGGTCGGTGAGGATCCTTTAGACCAATCTTGTTATGAATATGCTCACAAGTGATAGATGAGGTTGCTTTGGTGAAGATATCCGCTAATTGGTTCTCACTTGTTACAAAGACTGGTTTGATGATCTCTTCTTGAATCTTTCCCCTCACAAAGTGACAATCCAAGTCACTAGATTGCCTCCCACAAGGGTACAAAACCCGGATGTGGACTTTCTACTTCTTATCTCCAGCCCAATCCGCATCACAATATCCTTAAACTTTTGTGTTTCCATTGGATTTCATCCATATGCCTTTACCAGGGTTGCTCTTCAAATACCTTAGTAGCCTCTCAATCATGTTCCAATGCTTCATAGTTGGCTTTTGCATATGTTGGCTCACACGGTTTACTGCAAAGCAAATGTCCGGCCTTGTGATAGTAAGATAGATAAGTTTGCCCACCATCCTTTGGTATCTTTTAATGTTCTCCACTGGCTTCCCCTCAGGATTATCTTGGTAGCCTTCTTCTATTGGAGTTTTAGCCGGTTTTGATCCTAGCTTCCCAGTTTCCTCCAAGAGATTAAGTACATATTTTCTTTGAGAGATAAACATCCCATCTTCAAATCGAGTCATCTCAATTCCTAGGAAGTACTTAAGCTCCCCCAAATCCTTTATATCAAAATCAGCCTTCAAGATCTTCTTGGTTTGATCTACTCCATCTTTATCACTCCCTGTGATGATTAGATCATCAACATATATTAATACAACAACCATTCCTCCTTTACTTTATCTTGTGAACAGAGTATGATCAGCTTCAGATCTTATGAACCCTCTCTCCAAGAGACAAGTGCTTAGCCTTTGGTACCATGCTCTTGGAGATTGTTTCAGCCCATAGATTGCTTTCTTTAACCTAAACACTTTGTTGCATTCCTTATGATATCCTTGGGGTGGATCCATATATACTTCTTCTTCCAAATCTCCTTGCAAGAAGGCGTTCTTGACATCCATCTGCCATAGATCCCACTTCAAGTTTACTGCCACCGAGATTAGGATTCTTATTGAGTGTAGCTTAACAACTGGAGCAAACGTTTCTGTATAGTCTTCCCCATAGCCTTGAGTGTATCCTTTTGCAACCAGCCTTACTTTGTACCTCTCTATTTTCCCATCACTTGTATACTTGATCATATAAACCTATCTACACCCAACCAGTTTCTTATCCCTTGGCAATTCGGTCAAGTACCAAGTGTGGTTTTTCTCCATAGATTTCATTTCTTCTTCCATGACTTTTACCCATACTCCACTCTCACACGCTTCTTCATATGATCTAGGGATGGATTCCTTACTGGTTTTTCCAAGAAAGACTTTATGCTCCATAGGTAATGATGCCAGCGAGCAAAAATGCTCAATAGGATATGTAGTAATGCTAGTTTGATTCTTATCTCCCCCTTGTGATATGAAGGTGCTGTCACCAATATGATCGAGATCTAGGCTCACCGTACACTCAGGACACTCTCTTATCACACAAGGAAGATGACTCGTATTAGACATTCCTTGGAGCATGGCCGAGTTGTTGTAGTAGACATGTTGTCGCCTCTGTCTTGTACTTCTTCTTAGTGATACTGTTGGCTCAGGCTCCTCTTCTTCAACATCCACTCCTCCTACACCTGGGTCATGTTCTACCTCATCATTTACCTCATCCGCAGTTTCATGATCCAAGATTGAATCATTCTCTTCATATACATCAACCCTTGTCATTGCATCTTCAATGAATGGCATCCAATCCATAGATGATGAGACCATTCCTTCAAGAGTATCATGATTCTTAACTCCATAAAAGCTTTCTTTTTCATTGAACTTCACCTCTCTAGAGACATAGACTCTTCTTGTCTCCGGATTGTAGACCTTGTAGCCCTTTTGAGTTGGTGAGTATCCTGAAAACACACTTCATGCTTCTAGGCTCAAGCTTGTTTCTTTGTCCTTCTGGTAGAAACATAAAGCACTCACATCCAAACGCCTTAAGGTGATGTAAGCTTGGCTTCTTCTTGTACAATACTTTAAGTGACCTATCTTCCAAGTTCTTGGCTGGAAGCCAGTTAATCAAATAGTTTGAAGTCATACCGGCATCACCCCAATGAGATTTAGGTACTCTTTTAGCAATCATGATAGTCCGTGCTACCTCCATTAGATGCCTATTCTTTCTTTCCGCTACTCCATTTTGTTGTGGAGTGTATGCGCAGGATGTTTGATGAATGGTGCCAAAGTTGTTGAGTAGCTCTTTGAATCTCTTGCTCACATATTCTCCTCCATTATCACTTCTTAAGGCCTTGATTTTTGTTTTGAATTGTGTAGAGACATAGTTAATGAAGTTAGTGAATGCTTCATAAACTTGGTCTTTGGAGTGTAAGAGTGTGATCCATGTGTATCTTGAGTAGTCATCAATGAAACAAACAAATTACTTATATTGATCTCTTGAATTACATGGGGCAGTCCATACATCCGAGTGTACTATGCCAAAAACTTCATCACAAGTTGTAGATGAAATAGGAAAAGCTTGTCTACAATGTGTTCCTAGTACACATGCTTCACACACTACTTCTTCTTGAATGAGATTGGGTAAGACCATCTTGAGAACTGCTGAACTTGGATGTCCTAGTCTTTCATGCAATAATGGGCTATCTCCAGTCTCTTTCCTACAAAAAAAACTCTACATCCGCCTTCATTCCAAGAGCCTTCGGATCCTCTTGTTTATTTGCTTCCAAAAGGTAAAATCCATTCTCCACCTTCCCTTCTCCGAGCATATGACTTGTTTTGGGGTCCTAAAAATTAATAAAGTCAGACCTAAACAATGCTATACAATCCAAATCCTTTGTAGCTTTATGAACTGATAGAAGGTTAGATGAGAAACTAGGCATGTATAATGCTTTTGTTTCCTTCTTGAAAAGTTCTAACTCTCCTATCCCTTCAATCGGAACTGAGCTTCCATTGGCTACTTGCACATTTCCATGATAAGGCTCAAGATTTTTTAACATGTCTTGATCCTTGATCATGTGATGAGAAGCCCCTGAATCCACAATAATTTTACCCTTCTTTATGGAGCTTTTAGAACTGAGGAAGCTCTAACCGGATTCTGTAAGCTTGGCTAGGCTATTTATGAGAGCCTCAAATTCGGACCTCTTGACCATATCCTCAACCTATTGTGCAACTCCCATGAAGGCCCTATGTCCACTTCCACTCTCCCTTAGCCGCTTAGGCCTCAAATGCGGATGAAGAGTCCAACATTTTTCCTTGGTATGCCCCTTCATCTTACAATGCTCACATTCCAACACCCTCTTGTCTCCAAATGTGAGATTCTTCTTTGCAAGATGTGCACCGAAATAGGTCTCTTGACCCCTCCTCCCTTTGTTTCATGCCACATACTTCCGCTAGACTTGGCAGCTTCTCAAATCTAAGTATGTGTTTGATAAGATCCTTGTAAGATGCATTGAGTGCCAAAAAAAAGCCCAAACACTTGATCTTGGTCATGCCTTTCACCTAACTCCTTGGGGTCTATAGTTTGTGGCCTCAAGATCTCCAACTCGGCCCACAAGCTTCTATACTCCCCGAACATTTCCTTGAATGGCTTCTCCTCTTGTTGAAGCTCATTCAGCGCCCTCTTCACCTCAAATATCTTTGATATGTATGAGATATTTCCATATACTCCTTTGAGTATATTCCACAGCTCCTTAGCGGTATCCGTATATGAGTAGGCCGCCAATATGGATGGTTCTAGTGAGCTTTGAAGAAGAGAAAGAGTATATTGTTCTTCTTGCTCTTTCTTAGCTTCTTCCTTTTCATTTTTCACCACATCTTCCGCTTCCTCCTTTGACTCAAAATACGGCCAAAGTCCTCAGCCTCTAAGAGTGGTCTTAGTGATTTTTTCCCAAAGAAGATAGTTGTCTCCTTTGAGCATGACTGAGATTGCTACTCTATTGGTCTCCATTTTCTAATAATAATACACAATTCTAGTTCTTTCACAACTTGAAGATCCTATGATCCCAAGGATATTAATCTCAGAGTGAATAGAACTTAGGAAGGTGTATTGTTATAGATTAGAAGATTTGTAGATTGCTAGAAGGATTATAAGAGAGTTAAGTGTTGGAATACCCAACCCGCTCTGATACCATGTAAAAATTTAAGTTTAGAGATTAGAGATGATGGAGAATGATAGAGAATGTATGAGAGATTGGCGTGAGAATAAGTTTGAGAATGGAGAGTTTTATGAAAACTTTTAATGTTCTTATTCTCTCTTGTTTTTCTTTCTTATATTATTTACAAGAGGTTTACATGAGTTTATATAGACTTTACAAATAAGAGAAGAAGAAGAAAGAGGTAGGGAAGGGAGAAGGCGTGCAAAGAAGAGAGAAGCATGGGCTTGAGAAGCTAAGCTACTCCAACAGTGTCACAACAGTAACCAGCACCCATACCTCCCATGCTGCGCCCATATCTCCACTTGCTTCTCTTCTTCTACTTAGTTACTTAACTAGTTACATTCTAATTCACTCCTAACAGCTTCCCCTTCCATCCTAGCCAACTCTTTCCTTGTTCCTTCCTTCTTGTCATTTGAATTCTTCTTGATTTATTCATCACTTGAATGAGCATCTATTTCAACATCCTTGACCTTGTTCTTATCACGCCCCTGAAGAGTAAATGTCTAAATTTTATCGCACACAACATTTTTGCAATCAGATCTGTTGAGTTGAGAGCTCATTTCACCGTGAGGCTTGGGGCTTCTCTAGTAACGTGTTGTGGCTTCTTCTATTCTACTCCAGTGTCTAAAACAGCTCTTCTCCATCGCATTTGTTTGCCTAATGAGAGCTCTCCGCAGAAACTGCAGGATAGAAGACTCTCTTCTTGATTTTGGAGAAATAAACTCGCCTTTGAGGAAAATCAACAATTACTCTCACATTATCAACGAATCCTGATGGGCCAACAATAATTCTTACAAGCTCAATATCCCAGATACATGTTGTTGAAGTATGTGATCACTTAGGAGAAGAGAGGAATTCAAAATCAACAAAAGGAGGGAAAGGAAAACTTGTTGGCAAGGAACTAGAAGGAGTCTTAGTTGAGAAGGAACTAGAAGAAAGGGAAGTTGTTCTAACTCAACTAGACAAACTAACTAAACCAAGTGAGGAAGCAAAGGGAGGCATGGGCGCAGCATGGAGAAGCATGGGTGCAGCATGGAGAAGCATGGGCGCGGCAGAGGAACAGGGAGTAACTCTGTGTGCTAACTCGGGTTACTCACCTCGAGTTAGCTAACCAGAGCTACTCCTCATGCACTTCTTCTTCTCTCCTTCTCCTTCATAGTAAAACATCTATAAATACCAATGTATACCTCTTGTTGTAATTACAATAATAATAAAAAAAGGAATACAAGAAAAGTCTTATTACATCTATTCTCTCTTTTCTAATCATACTAAACACTCTCTAATACTCTAAACTCTTAAATTCAACATGGTATCAGAGCAGGTTCTCTATCCAACCGCCTAAACTTTCTTCATAATCTCTCTAAGCTATTTACAAATCTTCTAATCTATAGCAATACATCTTGCCAAGATCTATTCACTCTGAGATTAATATCCTTGAGATCGGTTGATATTCAAGTTGTGAAAGAACTGAGATTGTGTATTACTACTAGAGAATGAAGATGAATAAAGTAGCAATTTCTGTTGTCCTAAAGGGGGATAACTATCTTCTTTGGGCAAAAACTACTAAGACCGTTCTAAGAGGCCGAGGACTTTGGAAGTTCATTGAACTTAAGGAGGAGGCCATACCATACAATGAGAAGGAAGAGCAAGAAGAGCAGTTCACTCTTTCACTACTTCAAAGTTCACTAGAACCATCCATCTTGGCGGCATACTCATATTCGGATACCGCCAAGGAGCTATGGGATATACTCAAGGGAGTATATGGAAACATCTCAAATATATCAAGGATATTTGAGGTGAAGAGGGCGTTGAATGAGCTTCGACAAGAGGAGAAGACATTCAAGGAAATGTTTGGGGAATATAGAAGCTTGTGGGCCGAGTTGGAGATATTGAGACCACAAACTATAGACTCCAAGGAACTAGGAGAAAGACGTGACCAAGATCAAGTGTTTGGACTTCTCTTGGCACTCAATGCATCCTACAAGGATCTCATCAAACACATACTAAGATTTGAGAAGCTGTCAAGTCTAGCAGAAGTATGTGGCATGATACAAAGGGAGGAAGGGTCAAAAGACCTATTTCGTGCGCCAAGTGAGGCTGCACATCTTGCAAGGAAGAATCTCACATTTGCCAAGAGGGTGTTGGAATGTGAGCATTGTAAAATGAAGGGGCACACTAAGGAGAAGTGTTGGACTCTTCATCCACACTTGAGGCCTAAGCGGCTAAAGGAGAATGGAGGTGGACCTAGAGCCTTCATGGGAATAGCACAACCTGTTGAAGATATGGTCAGAAGATCCGAGTTTGAGGCTCTCATCAAGAGCTTAGCCAAGCTCACAGAAACCGGTAAGAGTTTCCTCATCTCTAAAAACCCTATAAAGAAGAATAGAATCATTGTGGATTCGGGAGCTTCTCATCACATGATCAAGGATCAAGACATGCTAAAGAACCTTCAGCCGTGTCATGGAAATGTACAAATAGCCAATGGAAGCTCAATTCCGATTGAAGGGATAGGGGAGTTAGAGCTTTTCACAAAAGAAACAAAAGCATTATACATGCCTAGTTTCTCATCCAATCTCTTATCCGTTCATAGAGTTACAAAAGATTTGGATTGTGTGGCATTGTTTGGGACTGACTTTGTTAAGTTTCAGGACCCTAAAACAATTCATGTGCTCGGAGAAGGGAAGGTGGAGGATGGAGTGTATCTGTTGGAGACAAATAAACAAGAAAACCTAAAAGCTCTTGGTATGAAGGCGGATAAGGAAGTTTTTGGCAAGAAGGAGATTGAAGATAGCCCGTTATGGCATGGAAGGTTAGGACATCCAAGTTCAGCTGTCCTCAAGATGGTCTTACCCAATCTCGTTCAAGAAGAAGTAGTTTGTGAAGCATGTGTACTAGGGAAACATTGTAGACAAGTCTTTCCCTCTTCATCTACAACTTGTGATGAAGCTTTTGGCATTGTACACTCGGATGTATGGACCGCCCCATGTAATTCAAGAGATCAATATAAATGTTTTGTTTCATTCATTGATGACTACTCAAGACACACATGGATCACACTTCTACATTCCAAAGATCAAGTATATGAAGCATTCACTAACTTCATTAAATACATCTCTACCCAATTCAAGACAAAAATCAAGGTCTTAAGAAGTGATAATAGAGGGGAGTATGTGAGCAAACGATTCAAGGAGTTACTCAACAACTTGGGTATCATCCATCAAACATCCTGTGCATACACTCCATAACAAAATGGGGTAGCAGAAAGGAAGAATAGACACCTAATGGAAGTAGCAAGAACTCTCATGATTGCCAAAGGAGTACCTAAGTTTCATTGGGGAGATGCAGTGATGACTTCAAGTTACTTGATCAACCGGCTTCCAACCAAGAACCTAGACAATAAGTCACCATTTGAAGCGCTATACAAGAAGAGACCAAGCTTGAATCATATGAAGACCTTTGGATGTACATGTTTCATGTTTCTACCAGAGGGACAGAGAAGCAAGCTTGAACCTAGAAGCATGAAGTGTGTATTCATTGGATACTCACCAACGCAAAAGGGCTACAAGGTCTACAATCCGGAGACAAGAAGGGTCTATGTGTCTAGAGAAGTAAAGTTCAATGAAAAAGAAAGCTTTAATGGAACTAAGAATCATGATAGTTCTGAAGGTATGGTCCCATCATCCATGGATTGGATGCGGTTTGATGAGTCACCAATAACAAGGGATGAAGTACAAGGAGAGAGTATAGCATCTGAGGACATCATGGAACCAGACCAAGATTCAGCTGAAGAAGAAGATAATATTGAGGAAGATGAATCTGAGCCAATCATAACTCTAAGAAGAAGTACAAGACAGAGGCGACAACGTGTTTACTATGGTTACAACAACTCTGCCATGCTCCAAGGAGAGTCTAGTGCGAGTAATCTTCCTTGTGTGATAAGAGAATGTCCTGAGCGTACGGCGAGCTTAGATCTCGATCCTATTGGCGACAGCACTCTCTTATCACAAGGGGGAGATAACACTCAAACTAGCACTATCACATATCCCATTGAGCATTTTTGCTCGTTGGCATCGTTACCTATGGAGCATAAAGCTTTTCTTGGAAAAATCAGCAAAGACTCCATACCTAACTCATATGAAGAAGCGTGTGAGAGTGGAGTATGGGTAAAAACCATGGAAGAGGAAATGAAGTCCATGGAAAGGAATCATACTTGGTACTTAACCGATTTACCAAGGGATAAGAAGCCAGTTGGGTGTAGATGGGTGTATACAATCAAATACACAAGTGATGGGAGGATAGAAAGATACAAGGCAAGGTTGGTAGCAAAAGGGCATACTAAAATCTATGGAGAGGATTATACCGAGACATTTGCTCCGATTGCTAAGCTCCACTCCATCAGAATCCTAATCTCGGTGGCAGTAAACTTGAAGTGGGATCTATACCAGATGGATGTCAAGAACGCCTTCTTGCAAGGGGATTTGGAAGAGGAAGTGTATATGGATCCACCCCAAGGATATCATAAGGAAGACAACAAAGTTTGTAGATTGAAGAAAGCAATCTATGGGCTAAAACAATCTCCAAGAGCATGGTACCAAAGGCTAAGCGCTTGTCTGTTGGAGAAGGAATTCATAAAATCTGAAGCTGATCATACTCTATTCACAAGGCAAAGTGAAGAAGGAATAGTGGTGGTGTTGATCTATGTTGATGATCTAATCATCACAGGAAGTAACAAAGATGGAATAGATCAAATCAAGAAACTCTTAAAGGCGGACTTTGATATAAAGGACCTAGGAGAGCTTAAGTATTTCCTAGGGATTGAGATGACGCGATTTGGAGATGGAATGTTTATCTCTCAAAGGAAATATGTGCTGGATCTCTTGGAAGAGACCGGAAAGTTAGGATCAAAGCCAGCTAAAACTCCAATAGAAGAAGGCTATCAAGATAATCCTGAGGGGGAGCCATTGGAGGATATTAAGAGGTATCAAAGGATGGTGGGCAAGCTCATTTACCTCACTATCACAAGGCCGGACATATGTTTTGCAGTGAACCGTGTGAGCCAACACATGCAAAAGCCAACTATGCAGCATTGGAACATGATTGAGAGACTGCTAAGATATTTGAAAAACAATCCGGGGAAAGGCATTTGGATGCATGCCAATGGAAACACAAAGGTCCAAGGTTATTGTGATGCGGATTGGGCTGGAGATAAGAATGATAGAAAGTCTACATCTGGTTTTTGTACATTTGTAGGAGGCAATCTAGTGACTTGGAGGAGCAAAAAACAGAAAGTCATAGCCTTATCTAGTGCTGAGGCTGAGTATAGAGCTATGAAAGAGTTGACAAAGGAGCTAATATGGATAAAATCATTCCTAAGTGATCTTGGAATACATGAAGATGAAGAAATGCTATTGTATTGTGATAATCAAGCAGCAATACATATAGCATCTAATCCAGTATTCCATGAAAGAACCAAGCACATAGAAGTTGATTGCCACTTTGTGAGAGGGAAGATTCAAGAAGGAATCATTAAAACCGCTTTTGTAGTCAGCAAGGAATAACTAGCGGATATCTTCACTAAAGCAACCTCAGCCATCACTTATGATCACATCCATGGAAAGATCGGTCTTAAGGATCTCCATCGACCAATCTTGAGGGGGAGTGTTGAAGTATGTGATCACTTAGGAGAAGAGTGGAATTCAAAATCAACAAATGAGGGAAAGGAAAACTAGTTGACAAGGAACTAGAAGGAGTCTTAGTTGAGAAGGAATTAGAAGAAAGGGAAGTTGTTCTAACTCAACTAGACAAACTAACTACACCAAGTGAGGAAGCAAAGGGAGGCATGGGCGCAGCATGGAGAAGCATGGGTGCAGCATGGAGAAGCATGGGCGCGGCAGAGGAACAGGGAATAACTCTGTGTGCTAACTCGGGTTACTCACCTCGAGTTAGCTAACCAGAGCTACTCCTCATGCACTTCTTCTTCTCTCCTTCTCCTTCATTGTAAAACATCTATAAATACCAATGTATACCTCTTGTTGTAATTACAATAATAATAAAAAAAAGGAATACAAGAAAAGTCTTATTACATATATTCTCTCTTTTCTAATCATACTAAACACTCTCTAATACTCTAAACTCTTAAATTCAACACATGTAACATTTCCACTACCTTCAATGTAACAGAATTTTCATGCTTCGATGCACATGATAATGTTTTAAGGACAAAACATCCTCAAGAAGGAGGGCATGATGGATCCTAAACCACCAGAGACCCAGAAAGAGACTCTTCGGACAAGACAGACTCAACAGACAGACCGTCCCGGTGTGGAGAGGCATTACCAGACAAGGTTCAGCCACTTCGTGAACCAAATTGTTGCATGGGACACAATCACAGAACCAGTTGATATGGAGAAGACCAATACCAGGTCCTAAGCATTTTCACCCTAATCCAGTGAAAATGTCCCACTAAAGTCATATTTTGCCTTAACATTCTTTTTCTCTTGTTGGTTTTTTATCCGTAAGTGGTTTTACCAACAAGGTTTTGTTAACGAGGTTTTTGCCTTTGACGTATTAGGCTCGAACAGGTTGCTTTTCTAACTGGTCCATGGTTTGTGGAGTGACCGCCCGACCCTAATCTCTATTCTTTACTTGTTTTACTTTTTTACAGAAAGAATGATTATGTTTTGATCAAGATTTAACCAGGGTCACTTAGTTATTTTACCAATGGCATATTAAAAGCTTAAGGACACGGTGGTCCTTTGTAAAGATGGGAAACCCTAATGACCTGCCTATTTAAGCAGTAACCTTCATAAAAATAAGCAGACTTGAATAATATTTGACAACAACATTGTTTCTCTCCAGTTTCATATAGTTTAAGCACCAGAACTCCTCGTAGCTCTGCCCAAATTTCTGGATCAGTCGTATCATGATTTCGTCCAATCACCATGTGGCTGGCTCTTGACCCACTCTTTAGCGATCCCCTTCATTCTCCGATTCTAATTCTTTTCCATCGCTACCAGTTATTCCCATCGACCTTGCAATCCACCCCATTCCGAGTCATCTTTTTCCCACTGTACTGTTTCGTCCCATACTCCACCGGCCATACTGCACCAATCCACATCCCACCAAACCACACTGTCCCATACCCCACCGCCCATACCGCATCATCCCACATCCTACCACCCATAATGTCCCGCTGTCTTGTATCGAGTTCTGCCCATACTGACTTATTTGACGTGCGAGTAGTACCGGATGCCTTGTGGTTCACACTTGTGGAGCTTCATTGATAAGCAGGTTTCGACTTTATTAGATCAATTCCCCAAATCTTGTCATTGTAGCATTTGAGGTGTTAATCCATAATGGGAAAGATGCAATCAAAAAGCATATGATCAGGTTGTTCTAAGTCAAGCTAAATGATGGTTGGTTTTGATGTAACAGGTATGAAATAGCAAATAAGAAGTGCAAATGAGATTAACAAGCAGAATGACAAAATAGGATTCATGGGGGGGGGGGGTTTTGGTGAGATCTAGGGTTCAATCTATCCTAAAATGATGCCTTCTTAAACTACTTATTCAAGCTATTCTCTAGACAATGATCTTCTTAACAAGCTAAACCCACTCTCATGGTGATTAACCTCAAACCTCAGAATCTTTCTAATCTTGACTCTCATCAATGAAACATAACTGAGGTAGGCATAAAGATCCAGATCATTAAAGCCAAAATGCTCCCTAGACATCTAATCTCTTAGGCTTGGATGAACAAATCTCTGGAATTAGGATGATCAAACATTCAATGAACACCTTTTGAGTGGTGAATGTCTGGGATCATATTCTAATTGATCAGAAAGAAATAATCATTAAGAACCCTAATGTAGAAGAAAAATGGAAGTATTAAAGCATTAGCAACATTAAATAGACGAAATCTAACCCAGATCAACCATTTTCCCCAAGAATCATAAATTTCACTACTCAGATGAAGAACACATAACAAAATGCAAAAACCCAGAAAATAAAATAAACTGCATAATCATATAGATAAAACTAAACAGACTTGGCCGAAAATGACCTAGAGTTAAGTATTTATAGAGAAGGATTAACTCCCTAATAAAAGTAATTAAGAAAAGTGAAAATAGTAAAAACGGGGCAGGACTGAGGATGCTTGATAGAGTGGTCATCTCGAGTAGGGTCATTTCTTCAAAGGTGGGAGCTTGACTCGAGATGTTTGATCGAGTGGGCCAAAGTTGTCATCTTGATGTCTTGACTTGGGATGATACCGAGTGATGCATCCCGAGTGGCTTCTGAAATCCTTGCTTTGTCTTCAAACTCGGGATGAAACCGAGTGGTGTACCTCGAGTGGCCTCTTTGGTCTCTGACTCGGGTTGAAACCAAGTGCCTTGGTTGAGTTACTCCACTCCCATTCCCAAAAGCTCCATAAACCTCCCTAAGTACCTGAGAATCATCCAATATGCAATGCAAATGCAATATCTAATGCAAATTCTAAGTAAATGCAATAAGTATGCAAAATGGACAGAAAATTAATAGGGATGACAATGAAAATATCAAAGTGTAAAGGATTAATAAAGATAAAACTAAAAAACTTGGCTGAAAATGAACTAGAGTTAAGTATTTATAGAGAATGATTAACTCTCTAAGTAAAAGTAATTAAGAAAAGTGAAAATGGTAAAAATGAGGCAGGACTCAGGATGCTTGATCGAGTGGTCATCTCGTGTAAGGTCATTTCTTCAAAGGTGAGAGCTTGAGTCGAGATGTTTGATCGAGTGGGCCAAAGTTGTCATCTTGATGTCTTGACTCGAGATGATACCGAGTGATGCATCCTGAGTGGCTCCTGAAATCCTTGCTTTGTCTTCACACTCGGGATGAAACCGAGTGGTGCACCTCGAGTGGCCTCCTTGGTCTCTGACTCGGGTTGAAACCGAGTGTCTTGGTCGAGTTACTCCACTCCCTTTCCCAAAAGCTCCATAAACCTCCCTAAGTACCTGAGAATCATCCAATATGCAATGCAAATGCAATATCTAATGCAAATCCTAAGTAAATGCAATAAGTATGCAAAATGGACAGAAAACTAATAGGAATGACAATGAAAATAGCAAAGTGTAGAGGATTAAGTATGCTAAAAATATGCAAATATCATACTTATCAATTCCCCCAAACTTAGTCTTTGCTTGCCCTCAAGCAAACATATAAACCAAGATGATGAGAAAGGTTTGAAAGTGGGAAATCAGAACCAAAACAAGCTGAAAGTAACAAGTGAGTTCTACTTCAAAACTTTTAGCCATACTTTTCTTATCAATAACTAGCAACTGAAAAGACTTAGACATGCATTCAAATCATTCAAATCCCTTTAACATTCATTACCTTGTAATCATGAATCAAGTTTATGCAAGGATCATTAAATCTCATTTGGTTAAGGGTATGGGTTAAGAGACAAAGATGGTCCCTTCAAAGGTTTGTCAAATCAGAACAGGGATCTCTCAAGAAATGATTGAGCTTTAGAAGAATGCTAAAGGTCAGGGCCAACCTATACATACAAGGACAGATTCTCATCTACCCAAATAGCTAAGAATTGGACCTAAACCTATCATCTAATCCCAGAAAGCATCCTAAATCTACTCTTTAGGCTTTCATTTGCCTCTGATTCTTCTTTTACTAAGGCTTTTTTTTTCGATTTCAAGTTCTAAAGAGTTGTTTACTTCTTATTGATCTAGCAGATTGGGTTTTCTTTCTGTTTTTCTAAGGCTCTTAAATACTTCTATTCTCTTTTTTTCTTTTCTTTTCTGAGCCTAGATCTTTTTATTTTCTTTTCAAACTCTTCCAAATCCTTTACTAGACATTTTTTCTTTTCTTTTTATAACTCACAACTCCCTGAACGATTCTTTTATAGCCTTTTTATTTTCTTTCTTTCTCAAAATCCTAAGGTGTATTTCAGACTCGGGTTGCAAACTCGAGGTGATGAAACCGAGTTACACAACCCGAAAACACCAAGTCCTAACCAAATCCCAAAAATGAGAATCCCACTAGTCCTAACTGATCCAAAAGGTATGAACCAGACTTATATGAGATCCTATCCTTGTCAGCTCCAACCTAACACATTCTAACAAAGCACAATTAGACAGAAAAGGCCTCACAAGCACACAGAGAGTAATAATAGCTTAAAAGAAGGTTAAGATTAAGGGGATGGGTTTTTAACTGTTCCAAAGATGGGAATCAGCTACTTGGGTTAACAAAGAGTGGTAGAAGGGATAAGATAACCAAAGTATGTGCATGGTATCCATGAGTTCAATTTTCAATGCATAAATATGATAATTTAAAGTCCAGATTAGGTTCTACTAGATAGGGATATTAATTTCAGATCTCAGCATGTCTTCAACCTAATCTAGATGCAAAGTTAGGTAATTGGAGCATGATTCTATCTTAACTTCAAACTTCACTTATTATTTCAGCAAGTTTACAAGGTATTTTCCTCATTTTTCCCTATGCAATGCAGCAATCCTATATGAAACACTAGACTCAATCCTATAATGCGAATGCAACTATATGAACACTTCTGTTTTTGTGAGATAAGTTTTTCAAAAAATTTCAAATTTTTTTTTGTTTTTATATGCCTTAGATGATATGCAGACACAAGGTAGAAAATAAGATTCAAAGTAATCTAAGTTAAATACTCCCTAGATACTCCCCCAAACTTAAATCACACAGTCCCTTGTATGATAAAGAATCTGGAAGAGGACCTTGGGTAAAACATAAGATAACAACTCTAAAAATGCATGATATATACAATGTAAGTTTGGATGTGTACCTCAGGGCTTGGAGAAGTAGGATGAGACATCCGCATCCATGCTTTCCTTTGTGTATGCTGAAGGTGGGGGTGACTCGGCTTCACTGCCCGAGTCTGAATCCCGAGTCTGCTCTCCATGCTGAGCAAACTCGATGTCCTGGTCGAGTGTGGTACTTTTAGTTGTTCTTCTTTGGGCTGGAATTGCTCTCCTCTTCCTTTGTCCTGGCTCTGCTGCTGATTCACGTGGTGGTTCCACCACAATTGATCTTCTAGCTTGGAAAGAAGTTTAGCTGCTCCTTGATAATGCTTCAAGTCCTAGCGCCTTGAGAGGTGATTGGTCCTTTCTCTGAGAATGAAGCTTCTGGGCCTTCATCTCTTTGACCGAATTGGCAAGTTGCTTTACTGTTCCTTTGAGAGATCTGATTGTCTTGTCTTGCCATTTGTTCCACCTTTGAAGCAGGCTAATCCTTCTGTTAGCTTCCTTAAGAGATCTGGCTTGGGGTTTCTCTTCAAAGTAGTACCCTTCTGGTTCTTCCTGTTCTTGTTCTTCCAAGTCTTCAGGTTGCTCTGGCTCTATTGGTGTTGCTCCAAACAGGACTGATGCTGATTGTTTAAAGTCTACATTATGGCCATACTTGATCTCTGTGAGCAACGGCATTGGCAATCTCAACTGAGCTTCACCCTCTTCAGGATGTATGAATCTGTATAAGAACATCCCACCTGCTCTTTTCCTCTCAATTACCCTCTGTTTGATCAAATTCTTCATATCTAAGAACTTGGCCTCATAGGGATTTGTGTGTGGTTCAATCCCTGCTGCAATTAAAATTAGAGTGATTAGGCTTCCTGCAGTTAGTTCTCCTTTGATGCTCATGCTTTGAAGCCTCTTTGCCCAATCTCTATAGCTTAGATACTGGGACATCAACACTATGGTCATGCTTGTATTCGCTTGATCGCCCTGGAGAAAGGTGTATCCTTTCTTCTTGTTCATGTGTGTAGCAATAGCAGCATCCATCATTTGAAGCTCACTCTCGATAACCGGCCCTGTCACTTTCTTGCTGAAGAAAGTACTTGCTAGGCACTTGTGGAAATATCGGATAGCAGGGCTTCTAATGTGGGAGCTCTTTGACTTTGCAGAAGAGAAAACTCCTGGTCCTGCTATGTATTTCCAGAGCCACTGAAGCTCAGCCTTGTCTATCCTTTGATATGCTTCTTCTCCAGGAGGGAAAGTAAATAGTTTGTCTAGTTCTTTGACTGTGAGGAGACATTATTTTCCTTGCACCTTGAATGTTATGAACCCCAATCCATTTTCTTCAACTTGCTCTTCTTGATCTTCAGAGTAGAAGTGCACTTCTAAGGTAGATAGAAACTGACATGTTTCCTCCTTGTAAGATTCAAAGGCGAATCCCATTAACTGAGTCATGTTGCACGCTTCAAACAAGTTCTGCATGTCTTCATAGATTCCCAAGGTCTTCATCGTTTCCACATATGGGTATTTGGTTCTGGAGAATGACATGCTCATAAACAGCTCATAGAGTTCTGTGCTGTTGAGCTCTTTCTTCTTCCTACCTCCTTTTGCTTTGACCTTGGGCTCCTTAGTGCTCTCAGTAGAAGTCTTTGCTCTAGTTCTGGTTCTGGGTTCTTGAGGTGTTATCTCCATAGGGATATGGTCTTCTTCCTCAGATTCTATCATCCTCTGTTGACCCAATACATTCTCATCTTCCTCTGTCTCTTCACTGTCAAGATCCTCCTCTTGCTGTGGCCTCTTGCCAGCTTTAATATCCTTTTTATTTCTTGAATAAGCTCTGGCCAGTTCAGCATCATCCTTTGTCTTATCTCCTCCTTCTTTAATTTCTACTCCTCCAGTACGTCTAGCAAAGATCTTGGCTATCTTTTCTGCTCAAAATCTTGAACTTTGGGGTTTATAATACCATCCTTCTTTGTACCTTTGTTTTTCCTTGATTTTTCCTCATAAGCTGCATTACACCCGTTGGTACCTTAAAACACAAACAAACATCATTAAAGCTTAAAGTAAACAAATTGAAAACATGAAAATTAAAAGATCTATGTACAAGGATAAGCATGGAATTTCCTCCCAAGTGAGCTTGTTTTAAGTCTCTAAGCTTGACTTCCTGAATGTTTTTAGTTAAGAATGGGATCAAGAGGCACTAAGGCCCTCTGTCCTTTGGAATGTTCTTCATCAGATCCTTCATCATATTCTTCCTTATTTCTTGGAGAGTGTTTCTTGAATACTTCTTCTTTTCTTCCAAATGAGATTGTTGTAGTAGCTATCTCTAGATTTACTTGATGACTAGCAATTTTTTGCTGGAGATCTTGGGCTATAGCATGAAGTTCTTTGATTTGCACTTTCAGAGCCTTGAGAGTTTCTTCATCCTCTTCTTGGTTCTCATCTGGTCTCCAAGCTGGTTTCCAATCTCCAACTTTCCAGTTTCTATGGAAAGAATGTGGGCCTCTGTGGTTGATCTCTTGTTGATATCGTAGTGTAGCTTCATTCCATCTCCAAGATTGAGATCAATCCTTCCTTTAACAACATCAATAGTTACTCCAGCAGAAGCCAAGAAAGGTCTTCCCAGGATGAGAATCTCCTTTGCTTCTTTATCAATCTTTAAAATCACAAAATCTGTAGGGATCTCTAAGTTTCCTATCTTGACCAGCACATCCTTCAATAGTCCATGAGGCTCCCTTGTGGTTCTATCAGCTAACACAGGAGAAATGTAGCAAGGATCAAACCTACTGTATCCAAGTTTCTGAGCAATAGAGAGAGGCATCATGCTGACTGAGGCTCCTAGATCACAAAAGACTGTTGTGGAATTTTGAGTATCCAATAGAGCATGGGAGAGTGAATGATCCTGGATCTATGAGCTTGTCTTTGACTATAACCTGTGTAGTCAAAACTTTAGAGCTCTTCTCTTCTTCTTCCAATCTTCTTTTATTCTCAGCATCCTCTTCATTCTTCTTCTCAATCCTTTCATGAGCTCTTTACTGGTGTGATGGAGGGCAAAGCATTTTGGCTTCCTCTACCAACCCATCAGCTTCTATCCTGTTCAAATCCTCATCTATCAAAGCAGCACATCCTTCAGTGATCTCCTTCATGTACATCTGAGGGTAAGGTAGTTTTGACAGCTCATTTAGTCTAGCAATACGTTTTGCCCTTTCTTTTACCCTTGCCTGCTCTTTTGAAGATAGAAGGTTAATGTTGATGCAAGATCTCCATAATTTACTTGGATCTGGTTTCTTCAATCCAAGCACATCCCCCCATGTTTGTTCTTCACTGTCCTCAGTGTATTTCGCATGGCATTTCCTCAAAGGTGGTAGAGGAGTAGGTGTAGTTGATATTGCATTGATGGTAGCATAATCCTTTGGATTCTGTATTGCTTTTCCTGGTAGTTGTGCAGGCTGAGAGTGACAAGAAGTTGAAGCAGTTCCTCTGTTCTCCAGTAGCAACACTCTGGAAGTGAGTGCTTCAATCTTTCCATTCATAATGTTAAGGTTGCAGTCCATAACATTCTTGAATTCTGAGATTCTCTTTGCTATATCCAGTACTCCATTTGCTTGTCCCTGAATTATTTGTTGGAGCATTGCTTCTATTGACGGAGTTGTGCCTTGAGGTTGTTGAGGTTGCTGTGGTGCAAAGCCAGGTGGTTGTTGAAAGGTTGCTTGGTACTGTGGCTTCTAATTTGCACATCCTTTGTTGTAGTTGTTGTATGTCTTCTGTTGCTGAGGTTGCTGAGTTTGCTGTGGTGGGTAGACCTGATCTTGTGGATTTGCCACATTAGTACTTCTGTAGGAGAGGTTGGGATTGTCTTGTAGTTGACAATTCCTTTCTGGTAGTTGGTTTGATTCTGTAGATAGCTGACCTCTTCTGTGGTATCCGAGCTTTCTTCTTGGTGAAGTGCTTCTTCCTCAGTTACAAAGTGTTGATGTTTCTGATTATTGAGTAGAAACTTATCTATCTTTTCTGTTAGAGCCTTGATCTACTTCCTGTAGTGATCTTCAGTGGTTGAGGTTCCTCTGACTGTTCTGTCATAGTCTTCACTATTAGTGCCATCTGATTGAGCTAAGTTCTCTACTAGCTCCCAGCCTTCATCTACATCCTAGTTAAGAAAGTTGCCATTGCTTGCTGTATCTAACAGCATTCTGATTTTAGGAAGAACTCCTCTGTAAAGTGTGCTGAGTAAGGACTCATTGGAGAATCCATGATGATGACACTTTGTTGCATAACTCTTGAATCTTTCCCAAGCTTCACAGAAAGTTATACCATTCTTCTGAGCAAATCCAGAGATATCATTGCGGAATCGAGCTGTTCTGGAGTTGGAGAAGAACTTGCCTAAGAAGGCTTGCTTGCAATCCTCCCAAGATGTAATAGATCCATGAGGCAAAGTCTTTCCCCAAATGTGTGCCTTATCGCCTAAAGAGAAAAGAAACAATCTGAGTTTGAATCCATCTTCACTGACACCATTTATCTTGGTTAGACTGCATAGTCTGTCAAACTCATCAAGATGGTCCAAAGGGTCTTCCACTGGTAGGCCATAGAATTTGTTGCTCTGGATCATTGAAATAAGATCACTCTTAATCTCAAAGTTGTTGTTCTGGACAACTGGGGGCACAATTCCTTGCCTCTGAGTATGGACATTTGGAGCATCTCCTGCTCCTATGTTTCTGGGCCTCCTTATAGGTCTCTCCTATTCCATGTCTTTCTGTTGTTTGATTTCTCCCTGTCTTTTCCTGTATTCTTGCAAAGCCTGTGGAGGATCCTGGTTTATGGCGTCTATGTACTATTTAAGAGATAGTCGTGGTTGGATGCAAACGTTGAAAACTGTCAAACTCGGGCAGCTGATGTCGAGTCTATCAAGCCGAGTGTGAAGTTGAAAGTAGGCAAACTCGAGGTTTTGCTCGAGTGTGTAGACCAAGTTTGGTCAAAAATTTGAACAAACTCGACTTCAAGTCGAGTGTACACGTCGAGTGGTACCTGAAAAACCAAAAAGGAAACGAAATTAGTTCTTGATCTTCAAAGTCTGAAATCGAAAATGAAACAAACAATCCTAAATGGCAACGACGCCAAATTGATATACAGGTTTCGACTCTATTAGATCAATTCCCCAAATCTTGTCATTGTAGCATTTGAGGTGTCAATGCATAATGGAAAAGATGCAATCAAAAAGGATATGATCAGGTTGTTCTAAGTCAAGCTAAATGATGGTTGGTTTTGATGTAACAGGTATGAAATAGCAAATGAAAGCAAATAAGAAGTAAAAATGAGATTAACATGCAGAATGACAAAATAGGATTCCTGGGGGTTTTGGTGAGATCTAGGGTTCAATCTATCATAAAATGATGCTTTCTTAAACTACTTATTCAAGCTATTCTCTAGACAATGATCTTCTTAACAAGCTAAACCCACTCTCATGGTGATTAACCTCACACCACAGAAACTTTCTAATCTTGACTCTCATCAATAAAACATAACTAAGGTAGGCATAAAGATCCAGATCATTAAAGCCAAAATGCTCCCTAGACATCTAATCTCTTAGGCTAGGATGAACAAGTCTCTAGAATTATGATGATCAGACATTCATTGAATACCTTTTGAGTGGTGAATGTCTGGGATCATATTCCAATTGATCAGAAAGGAATAAGCATTAAGAACCCTAATCCAGAAGAGAAATGGAAGTATTAAAGCATTAGCAACATTAAAGAGACGAAATCTAACCCAGATCTACCATTTTCCGCAAGAATCATATATTTCACTACTTAGATGAAGAACACATAACAAAATGTAAAAACCCAGAAAATGAAATAAACTGCATAATCATAAACATATAGAGTATATAAACAAGATTGCAGAATAAACAAAATGCAAATTCGTAATGAAAATGGATAGATCTAAGGATCTAAAAACCCAGAAAAGTTAACAACAATGAAAAGTGCTTAGATGAAATGTAAATAAAGATAAAACTAAACAGACTTGGCCGAAAATGACCTAGAGTTAAGTATTTATAGAGAAGGATTAACTCCCTAAGTAAAAGTAATTAAGAAAAGTGAAAATGGTAAAAACGGGGCAGGACTCAGGATGCTTGATCGAGTGGTCATCTTGAGTAGGGTCATTTCTTCAAAGGTGGGAGCTTGATTCGAGATAATTGTTCGAGTGGGCCAAAGTTGTCATCTTGATGTCTTGACTCGGGATGATACCGAGTGATGCATCCCGAGTGGCTCCTAAAATCCTTGTTTTGTCTTCAAACTTGGGATGAAACCGAGTGGTGCATCTCGAATGGCCTCTTGGTCTCTGACTCGGGTTGAAACCGAGTGTCTTGGTCGAGTTACTCCACTCCCATTCCCAAAATGGACAGAAAACTAATAGGAATGACAATGAAAATAGCAAAGTGTAGAGGATTAAGTATGCTAAAAACATACAAATATCATACTTATCATTCATCCCCTGGGACATATCAAATCCTCTCCCAAAAATCAATGGAATATGGTAGTTGCAACTTATATTAACAATATGAAAACCAAATCCCCTCATATTTCCACCAAGAGATCATGCACATAATGGCGCGGAGCAGCGTTGCAAACAGTTCCAACTTTAAGAGAAATTATTTATGGCTTTACGTAAATAAATTCTATATGACTTGAAATGGTCTCAGAAATCACATTCACACAAGATCCTATGTCACAAATAGAGTCAAGAAAATCCACACCTTTAATAGTGCAATGAAAAACAAACTTCAATGCATTGTCTGTCTTATGAAGCATTTTTTGTTGTAGTGGATCAAATTTGATGGTTTTATATATGGTAACAGGTGCAGCTTCCGCCTTACCATCAGAAGCAATAAAATTGCAACTTCCCGTCGGATTTACCTTGACCCCACTATGAACTGATGGGATTTTCTTGATTCAAACCTCGAAACTGATGTCGTTCGACCAAAGTTATGAGCAGTGGGTCAGGTTTTAACCTTGAAAAACACAACAGTAAACTGAAAGTGCACAATAAATCGGTTGTAGTACTTAAGGTATTAATCCCACAGAGACTAATAGGCTACACAACCAGTTTCCAAGAGAAGAATAAAACTAAGAAAAATGAATGAGATGTTTGTTTTGGGTTTCTATTGGGAACAAAATATAGAAAGTAAATAATAAATAAACAAATAAAATTATCATAAACAAATGTTTGGGCATTCAGGACTTCTCAGGGTATCATGGATTGTTCATGCAAAGGAATCAAATTAGGATTTACCGATATATTCTATAACTCGAATCTCTAAGGTGTTCTTGAACTATTTCCGTAGAGGCAGTTAATCCATATCAACAACACTCTGGTGAGCAGGTATATATTCACTAACAATTATATCATTTTTGAATTATTCCTAAAGTTTTACAACCTATTCCCACATATTGTATCACATTGCTCATCTAGATTAGCTAGGAAAATTATCAAGCTTATGGAAGGTTAATCGTCCTAATATCAGGATCTAGCTTGCTGTTCAAACCATAAATAACACATATTAGCCTAGATGAAGTGACCAGAGTTGGGCTGTGGGATGGTACGAGGCCTAGGGGTTCCCAAATAATTGGTAAGGACAGGACTCAAGGCGGTTCTGGAAGACTCAAAGATATTGCCTGATGCTTGGGTGATGACTGGATGTGACTTAAGGTTGGTCCATGATTACCGGAGGTATGGTACCGCCGGTGCCCCTGGAAACCCTTGGTCACGGTATGTGAAATGACTGACAGATTGCTCGGTAATTCTTCTCCAATACATTGGTAATTTCTTGCACCAAAAACATGAAATGACTTGATAGTGCTTAATCAACTCAGATTTATATGATTACGATGGATTTTGTGGTAGGGCTGTCCATTTCTTGGACCAATGATGTTATTTGTTTCATTGTAGATCAATTCACGAAGTCTGCATTTTCTTGCCATTAAGAAGACTGATGGAGCTGCGGTTTTGGCTAAGAAGTACATCAATGAGATAATGAGGCTTCATGGAATACCTGTGAGTATAGTGTTGGATCGTGATTCCATGTTTATTTTGGTGTTTTAGAAGTATTTTCAATCTGAGATGGGCACAAAGGTACGCATGAGTACACCCAATCAACCTCATACAGAATATCGAGGATTTGTTGAGAATGTGTATGCTTGACTGGTAGAATTTACTCATACTAATAGTTACCAGGCAAGAAACTATTGGGCTGGTTTCATATAAGGTGTTGTATGGGAGACCATGGTGTACACCTTTATGTTGGACCCAAAGGGAGGAGAGAGAAGCGTTTATGGTGTGGATTTTGTTTGGTCACAATGTGTGTGACTGGTGGTGCAACTGCTCTCCACACCGATCGCCAAGCCAATAACCAGTGCCAGGCCACTCTCCAGAATTGTCATAAGCCACCGGTCCTGTGATACCCACGATCCTCAATAAGATCACCGGGTAGGACTTGGTAGGGGAAAAACTTGGACAAGTCTCGGAAGAGCTTCCCATCAGCTTGGAAGAATGATTATAGGTGAAAAGTAGCTAAAGAATGAACGAAACCAGCTCAAGTGTTTAAGCTAGCTGACTGGGAGTAGTCAACACTATTTGGATCAGCTGGGTTGACTCTGCCACTAGCTGGACAGCTGGATGAGGGACTGACGGTTATGAATGATGGTTACTGGAGAATGACCGAATAGGTTTGAGGAAAGAGGCGAAAGGTAAATGTTGGTTACCAGAATTCCATGAATTTTCCCAAAATGGTTATTCTCAAGCATCCTTATAAATAACGCATTTCAGACTCGAATGGGGGACAGGAAAAACCGAAGATATCATCCAGAAAAAATCCTGAAGAGAATTCTGAGGGAGAACACCAGGAAATCTTGAGTAAAATACGGAGAGAAAAAATATTGCCAAAGGGGAGGAATGACGGTTGAACAAGGAAAACAATGGAAAATACTCTAAAAAATCTCAAGATTAAGGTAAGTGTGCTTTGTGGCTTTGTGTCGGCCTAGTAGCCTAAATAAATAAGTATTAACGGGATTTTGAGAGAAAACATGGAAAATATTGAACCAAGCATGGGCATTAACCGGTATCAATGATGAGTATGAGATTTGCATGTTTTTATCATACTTAATTCCTCACATTTTGTTCTTTTCTTTGTCATTTCTATTATTTTCCTATCCATTTTGCATACTTATCACATTTAATTAAGATTTTCATTGGGTATTGCATTTGCATTGCATATGCGATTATTTTTAGGTACTTAAGAAGATTTATAGAGTTTTTCAGAATGAAAAAGAGTGACTCGACCAAAAAACTCGGTTTGTGCCCGAGTCAAGACGTAAAGATGTAGCTTTTGAAGCCATTGAGATCATCCCAAGTCTGAGCCAAATCAAGTTTCTTTGGAGCCATTCGAGCAAGAGCACTCGATATCATCTCGAGTCAAGACATCAAAAAGCTAATTTTGGTTCCATTCGACCAAACACCCCGAGTCGAGCCTCCACCTTTGATGAATGATCCAACTTGAGATGTCAATTCCGTTTAGCAAACCAAGTGGAACCCCGTTTTTACCAGTTTTACTTTTCTTAGTTACTTTTACTTAAGGGGGTTAATCCACCTCTATAAATACGTATCCCGAGACCATTTTGGCCAAGTCTGTTTTAATGCATTCCTAATTAGATTATTTTTGCTTTTAAATACTTTTTAGTGTTCTTCATTTTTTGGGTTTTTGGATCCTTAGATCTGCCAATTTTCAATACAAATTTGCATTTTGTTTCTTCTGCAATCTTGCTTATATATTCTGTCAGTTTATGATTATGCACTTTATTTTGATTTCTGGGTTTTTGCATTTGATTATGTGTCCTTCATCTGAGTAGTGAAATTTAGGGTTCTTGAAAAAAAAGTAGATATGGGTTATATTTCATCTCTTTAATGTTGCTAATGCTTTAATTCTTCCAATTCTCTTCTGGATCAAGAGGCTTAATGCTTTTTACCTTCTAATCAACTGGAGAAAGATTCCAGACACTCACCACTAAAAAGGTGTTCAATGAATGTCTGATAATTTTGATTCTAGAGATTTATTCATCCTAGCCTAAGAGATTAGATGTCTAGGGTACATTTTGGCTTTAATGAGCTGGCTCTTCAAGCCTATCTAAGTTATGTTTCATTGATGAGAGTCAAGATTAGGAAGTTTCTGAGATTTGAGGTTAATCACCATGAGAGTGGGTTTAGCTTGTTGTGATGATCATTGTCTAGAGAATAGCTTGCATAAGTTGTTTAAGAAAGTATCATTTTAGAATAGATTGAATCCCAGATCTTACCAAATCCACAGGAACCTTATTTGTTAATCTGTTAAATCACCATCTTGCATTTCTTATTTTCGTTATTTTGTTATTTCATATTGTTATTGCATTTGTGACACCATAATCAACCTATCATTTGGCTTGACTTAGAATAACCAGATTGCATCCTTTGTTACATCTTTTCCATTTGGATTGACACCTCAAGTACCTCAATTACCAAACAATGACATTAGCGCCATTGCCATTTGAGGTTGTTTGTTTCATTTTGGATTTGAGACTTTTAAGATCAAGAATTAATTTTGTTTTTCTTTGTTTTCAGGTACCACTCAATTTGCTTCACTCGATTTGAAATCGAGTTTGCTCAGATCTCTGTCCACTCGAGTTAGCCTATTTTTCAAACCGCACTCGGTTTTCCAGACTTGATTTCAGTATCTCGAGTTTGACAATTTCACCTGTTTGTATGCAATGAAGGAGCCCTCTTCAGCAATACATAGACGCAATCAACCAGAATCCACCAAAAGCCTTGCAAGAATATAGAAGAAAGCAGGCAGAATTAATCAACAATAAGTTATGGAAGAAGAAAGACCTCAGAGGAGGCCAAGGAACATAGGAACAGGAAATGCTACAAATGCTCACACATAGAGGCAAAGAATTGAGCCTCCAGCTGTTCAGAACAACAATTTTGAGATCAAGAGCAGTTTGATCTCTATGATCGAAAGCAACAAGTTACATGGCTTACCAATGGAAGACCCTTTGGACCATTTGGATGAGTTTGATAGATTGTGCAGCCTAACCAAGATCAATGGTGTGAGTGAAGATGGTTTCAAACTGAGATTGTTTCCCTTTTCTCTGGAAGACAAAGCACATATCTGGGAGAAAAAACTACCTCATGGATCCATTACCTCTTGGGATGATTGCAAACAAGCTTTCTTGGGGAAGTTCTTTTCCAACTCTAGAACAGCAAGATTCAGGAATGATATCTATGGTTTTGTACAGAAGAATGGTGAGACCTTTTGTGAGACATGGGAAAGATTCAAGAGCTATACAACCAAGTGTCCCCAGCATGGATTCTCTAATGAATCACTACTCAGCACACTCTATAGAGGAGTACTACCAAAGATCAAAATGTTGCTAGACACAGCTAGCAGTGAAAACTTCCTCAAGAAAGATGTGGATGAAGGAAGGGAGCTTGTGGAGAACTTAGCTCAATCTGATGGCACAAACAGTGAAGAGTATGACTGAACAGTCAGAGGATCTTCAAACACTGAAGATCAATACAGAAAAGAGATAAAAGCATTGACAGAGAAGATATACAAGCTACTGATCAACAATCAGAAACATGTTAATGTTATGAACTAAGTAGCACTGGAACAGGTACGGGAACAGGAAACGGATACAGGGACGGGGACAGAAAACGGCAAGTTAAAGTTCATGGATACGGGGACGACAGGTATATGTTAATAAATATATAAAAAATACCCATAAATATAAATAAATATATAAAACATTATTAAATCTTAAAAACACTTTAGTTTAATATCTTAAAAACAATAATAATAAGCTAATCAACAACAAAAACATTCTCTAGTTTTGGCTCGTCCAGTGTGAGGTCCGCCATCTCCAAGAATCCTACATCTTCCATTGAATCGAACTAGATATTATCATTATTTTCACTTTGTGCTTGAGAACTAGAAGCCATAATTTCAAATCAAACTGTACAATAGTAAACAATAAAAAACTAAAGTTAAATCATTAATCTAATCAAACCGCATGTTTAGAGACACAAACAAAATCCAACAACGAATAGGAATTAAGGCAATGAAAAACAATTGAAAATAGATTAGAGAACATACATGTGAAATGAGTGTTATGTGCGGTAAGGAGAGTTGTAAGAGGTAAGAAGAGAATATCAAGCATCTAATTTGAAATCTATTATGTTTTTAAATTTACGTGCAGTAAGGAGAGTTGTAAGAGGTAGGAGAAGAATATCAAGCGTCTAGGATTTTATCGATAACAAGTTTTTCTATTTTTGAAAATAACTTCTATTTTCGAAAAATAACTTTAAAAACTCACAAATAACTCATTATCCCTTAGAAACGTTTCCGAAACGTTAATCAAAAGTACCTCATATGTCCCCGTCAATGCCATGGTGTCCCCAATATCTCGAAATGGCGTGGGGACGTTTCGACAGTGTACCCATGCAGTCCCTACCTCCGAAATACAACGGGTACGTGAGACGGCACCATTTTGCCGTCCCCGTGCTACTTAGGTTATGAATGAAGAAGAGGTGATTCAACAAGAAGAAGACTCACAAATTACAGAAGAAGTGAGCTATCTCCAGAATCAGTCTAACTACCAAAAGGGTTTTTATACTACAAAGCAAACCCTAATCTCTCTTACAGAAGCACAAATATTGCCAACCCTCAAGACTAAGTTTATCCACCTCAGCAACAGCAGCAACAAAAAACCTACACCAACTACACTCGAAACCAAGGCTTTGCACCTCAAAAGCCTCAATACCAATCCAACTTTCAGCAACCACCTGGCTTTGCTCCTCAGCAATCTCAGCCACCTCAGAACTCAAACTCATCGATCGAGGCTATGTTCAAGAAAACTATTCAAGGCCAAGCAAATAGAATTCTGTATACAGCAAAGAGAATTTCAGAACTCAAAAATGTAATGGACTGCAACCTTAACATCATGAATGGCAATATTGAAGCAGTCACTTCCAGAATGTTGACATTGGAGAACAGAGGAATCGCTTATATCTCTTCTTATTATCAGCCTGAACAACTACCAGGAAAAGCCATTCAGAACCCAAAGGTGTATGCCCATATAAATGTCATTGTGACTCAACCATCTCCTTCACCATCATTCCGGAAGAGACATGAGCAATACACTGAGGACAGTGGAGAACAAACTTGGGGGATGTACTTGGACTGAAGAAACCAGAACCATGTGAATTATGGAGGTCATGTATCAACATCAAACTTTTATTTCCAGAGGAGCAGGGAAGGGTTACGGTCAGAGCCAAACAGATTGCTAGGCTAAACGATTTGTCAAACCTGCCTAATCCTTAAATGTATATGAAAGAAATTACTGAAGGACATGCTGATTTTATAGAAGAGGACTTGGACAGGTTGGAAACTGAAGGATTGCTCGAAAATGCTTACTTTCTTTGCCCCCTATCACATCAGAAAAGAGCTCAAAAAATAATTGTGAAGACGAAGAAGGTAGAAGATGCTGAGAAGAAGGTAGAAGATGCTGAGAAGAGAAGAATCATGGAAGAAGATGAGAAGAGCTCCAAGGTCTTGACTACACAGGTTATAGTTAAGGACAAGCTAACAGATCCAGGCTCCTTTACTCTCCCATGCTCAATTGGATACTCCAAATTCCATAACAGTCTCTGTGACTTAGGGGCCTCAGTCAACCTTATGTCACTCTCAATTTCCAATAAACTTGGGTACAGTAAGTTTGCCCCATGGTATGTTTCTCTTGTGTTAGCTGACAGATCTACAAGAGAACCTCATGGTCAGCGGAAGGATGTGCATGTAAAGATAGGGAACTTGGAAATCCATACTGATTTTGTGGTCTTGAAGATTGATGGAGTAGCAAAGGACCCTCACATCCTGGGTAGACCTTTCTTAGCTTCTGCTGGGGTAACCATTGATGTTGGTAGGGGAAAAATAGATCTCAACCTTGGAGATGGAATGAAGTTACAATATGATATCAACAAGGACAAGAAAAGACCAACCATGGAAGCCCACATTCTCTCCATTAAAATAGAAGATTTGGAGACTAAAGCAAACTTGGAGAACCAGTTAGGAACCCACAATAGGCTCAAAGCAACCTCAGAACTCTGAAAGGTCAAATAAAAAAACTTCAAGCTACAGTTCAAGACCTCCAGCAAAAAAATTATGTTCTTCAAGTCCAGATGGGTAACCCTTTAAGCAGAAAAGTAACAAAAGCCTCCTAGGATCTAGTTGCTACTGCAACATCTTTTGAAAAAAAGAAGTATCAGAAAACCACTCTCCAAAACAGAAGGATGAGTTTGATGAAGGAACTGATGAAGAAAACCCCAAAGAGAAGAGGGCCTTAGCACCTCTTGATCTCATCCTTGTTTAAAACCATCAGGAAGTCAAGCTTAGAGACTTAAAACAAGCTCACTTGGGAAAATTCTCATGTTTATCTTTGTACATATAACTTTTAAATTTCAGTTTTTCAAGTTGTTTCCTTTTAATTTTGATTATGTTTGTATGTGTTTGAAGGTAAAGGCGGGTGTAATGCAGCTTATAAGGTAAAATTAAGGAAAAATGAAGGTCCATGTAACAAACTCCATTTGCAGACTCGGTTTGGTCAAATCGAGTTAATCAAACCAAGATACCCCCTTTTCCTCTTATTTTCAAATTTTGAATTTTGAATCTTGGCATTAAGTGGGTTAGACGCTCCCTAGATTGATGTGCCCTGAATCTCTTTAAATATGCACCCTTAGGCATCCACTATCCTCACAAACTTGCCCCAACTTCTCTCTAGAATCTCTTAGGCTTCTCTCTAGAAATATTCTGCAAATCTTTCAGTTTTCTTTAGAAATTTAAATCTTTGTCAAGATGAGCTCAAGAGATTTTAATTCCGAAATGATGCACAAGTAAGTATCCACACCTTGAGTATTCTAGATTCATGATCGTTTAGCATCTTGACGAGATTTCAAAGCTTTCTGGGTTTTATGTTCTTTGTGTTCTTAGTGTTCTTGAAAGAATTTTGAAATTAAGCCATGAGATTTTAGGAAATTGTTAAATTAAGCATTGTTTACAGTTTAATTACCTTCTTTAAGTGAACCCATGAAAGAATTTTGTTGAAAAAGGATGAATCAAAATTTTATGGGGATTGAGTTCTTATTCACTTAACTCGAGTTACGCACTCGGTTTAGATCCCAATTTAGAAACTTTAGGTATATTTTTTTTTATCATCACTCGATTTGTGTGATTCGGTTTCATGTCAAATCTCGTATAAATTTTCATAATTTTTTCCAAACTCGATATGTGTTGATCAAGTGCATACATCGAGTCTGCCCTTTTTCCAATATTCTTACTGTTTCATTGATAAATCTTTCAAGTACAAAGAAGGTTAGAATCCAAGGCCACAAAGTTCGAGATTCTCAGCAGAAAGAATAGCAAAGATATTTGCTAAACAAACAGGAGGAGTAGAGATTAAGGAAGGGGGAGATAAAACCAAGAATGATGTTGAACTACCAGGGAATATAAGGAGCAAGAAGGATATCAAGGCAGGGAAGAAGCCTCAGCAGGAGGTTGACTTTTATAGTGAAGAAACAGAAGAAGATGAGAATGTGCTGGGTAATGAGGGGATGAGAGTATCAGAAGAAGAAGAAGATCACATCCCAATGGAAGTAGCTCCTCAGAAACCTAGAACCAGAACCCCAGCTCAGCCTAGATCAAAGAACACCAAGGAACCAAAGATTAAGTCAAAAGGACGCAGGAAGAAGAAATAGCTGAACCAAAAAGAGCTTAATGAGTTATTCATGAGCATGTTATTCTCAGGAACAAGATATCCACATGTGGAGATAATGAAAGCTTTGGGAATCTATGAGGACATGCAGCTTCTGTTTCAAGCCTGCCATTTGACAGAGCTGATGGAATTCGCTTTTGAATCATACAAGGAGGAAACCTGCCAGTTCCTGTCCACTCTTGAAGTACACTTCTACTCAGAGGATCAAGATGGTCAGGTTGAAGAAAATGGAATCGGGTTCATTACATTTAAGGTCCAGGGGAAAGAATGCCTTCTCACAGTGAAGGAACTTGACAAGCTGTTCTCTTTCCCGCTGAGAACATAATCCTATCAAAGTATTGAAAGGCTAAGATTCAGTGGATTTGGAAATACATAGCTGGACTTAGAGCATTCTCTTCAGCTAGATCCAAGAGCTCCCATATCAGAAACCCAGCTATCCGCTATTTCCACAAAAGCTTAGCTAGTACCTTCTTCAGTAAGAAAGTGATGGGTCAGTTAGTGAGAGTGAGCTACAGATGATGGATGCTGCCATTTCAACACATATGAACAGTAAGAAAGGATACACTTTTTTTCAAGGCAATCAGGCAAACACAAGTATGATAATGGTATTGATGTCTAAGTACCTGAGTTACAGAGATTGGGCAAAGCGGCTTTAGAGCATGAACATCAAAGGAGAGCTGACTGCAGGAGGCCTAATCACTCAGATTTTGATAGCAGCAAGAATTGAGCCTAAGTCAACCCCTTATGAAGCCAAGTTTCTGGACATGAAAAACCTAATCAAGCAGAAGGTAATTGAGAGGAAAAGAGAAGGAGGCATGTTCCTATATAGATTCATATATCCTGAAGCAGGAGAAGCCAAATTCAAGCTGCCAATGCCTTTACTCATTGAGATCAAGTATGGGCACAATGTGGACTTCAGACCTTCAGTGGCAATATTATTTGGAGCAGAGCCTATAAAGCAGGAACAATCTGAGGGCTTAGAGTAACAGGAGATAGAAGAACCAGAAGGGTAATATTTTGAAGAATAACCCCCAGCTAAGTCTATTAAAGAAGCTAACAGGAGGATTAGCCTGCTTCAGAGGTGGAACAAGTGGCAGGACAAAACCATAAGGACTCTCAAGGGCACTGTGAAGGATCTCAAAAAATCGATCAAAGAGATAAAGGCCCAGATGCTTCACTCACAGAAGAGGGAGAACCAATCACCTCTCAAGGTGCTGGGGCTTGAAGCTTTATCAAGGAGCAAGTCAACCTCCTTTCAAACCAGATGATCAATTCCAGTGGATCAACCATGAGCATCAGCAGTAGAACCTGGACAAAGGAAGAGGAGAGCAATCCCAGCCCTTCGGAGACTAACTGAAGATGCATCATTCGATCAGGACGTCAAGTTTTCCAAACATGGAGAATAAACTCGGGATGCAGACTCGGGCAGCAAAGCCGAGTTACCCCCACCTCCATCTTATACCCGAGAAAGCATGGATGAGGCTGTCTCATATTTCTTTTCAAAGCCCTGAGGTAAACATCATATCATTCCCCTGTATTTATCATGTATCTTTAGAATTTTTTGCTTATTTTTGACCTAGATTCTTCTCTGAATTCTTTTTCACACAAGGGACTGTGTGATTTAAGTTTGGGGAGTATCTATGGAGCATTTAACTAGTTTACTTTGAATCTTATTTTCAAATTTTTATCCTTGAGTTACACATATCATTTAAGGCATAGAAAAACCCAAAACAAATTTGAAATTTTTTGAAAATCCATCTCACAAAAACAGTGTTCATATAGTTGCATTTTGCATTTCAGGATTAAGTTTAGTATTTCATGTAGGATTGCTGCATTGCATAGGGAAAATAATGAAAATACCTTGTAAACTTGCTGAATGAATAAGTGAAATTTGAAGTTAAGATAGAACCATGTTCCAATTACTTGAAAATTTTCATCTAAATTAAGCTGAAAGCATGCTGAGATCTGAAATTCATATCCCTATCTAGTAGAACCTAATCTGAACTTAAAACATCATGTTTATACATCATGAATTGATCTCATGGAGACCATACACATATTGGGTTATCTTATCCTTTCTACCAATCTTTGTTAACCCAAGTAGTTGATTCTCATCTTTGGAACAGTTAAGTATCCATTATCCTAAACATTAACCTTCTTTCAAGCCATCATTACTCTTTGTGTGATTGTGAGGTCTTTTATACCTAATTGAGCTTTGTTAGAATGTGTTAGGTTAGAGCTGACAAGGATATGATCTCATATAGTCTGGTTCACACCTTTTGGATCAGTTAGAACTAGTGAGATTCTCGTTTTTGGGATATGTTTAGGACTTGGTGTTTTTGGGTTGTGTAACTCGGTTTCATTACCTCGAGTTTACAAACCGAGTCTGACATACACCTTAGGTTTTTGAGAAAGAAAGAAAAAGAAAATTGCTATAAAAGATTTGTTTTATAAGTTCTGAGAGTTGGGAGTTATAAAAAGAAAAGAAAATGTCTAGTAAAGGATTTGGAAGAGTTTAAAAACAGGAAAATAAAAGATCGAGACTCAGAAAAGAAAAGAAAATTAAAGAAAAGAAAGAAAATAAAAAAATATAGAAAAGAGCAAGAAACCCCAATCTGCTAGATTAATAAGAAAAGAACCACTCTTAAGAACCTGATTTCAAAAAGAAAAAAGGCCATAGTAAAAGAAGAATCAAAGGCAAAAGAAAGCCTAAAGGGTAGATTCAGGATGCTTTCTGGGATTAGATAATACATTTAGGTTCATCTCTTATGTATTTTGGTAGATGAGAATCTATCCTTGTATGCATAGGTTTGCGCTGACCTTTAGAATTCTTTTAAAGCTCAATCATTTCATGAGAGATCCTTGTTCTGATTTGAGAAAACCTTTAAAGTGACCACCTTTGTCTCATAACCTATACCCTTAGCCAAATTAGATTAAATGATCTTTGCATAAAATTGAATCATGGTTACCAATTAATGAATGTTAAAGGGATTTGAATGATTTGAATGATTTGAATGCTTGTCTAAGTCTCTTATGTTGCTAGTTATTGTTGAAATATGTGATCTCAAGAAGAAGAATTCAAACTCAAGAAAAGGAGGGAAAAGGAAAGAACTAGTTGTGAAGGAACTAGAAGGAGAGCTAGTTTATAAGGAACTAGAAGAAAAGGAAGCTGTTGGATATCAACTAGACAAGCTAACTAAACCAAGTGAGGAAGCAAAGGAGGCATGGGCGCTGCAGGGAGAAGGTATGGGCACAGCATGGGAACAGCATGGGCGCAGCTGCACTGTTGGAGCTGCTCAACCACTCCATCATCACACCTCTTCTCTTCCTCTTCCTTAGATATTTTTTCCTTAGCTTATGCTTGTAAAGTCTATATATACTTGTGCATTGTATTGGTTGAATTAGAGTGAATAAGAAGAAAAATTCAGCAATCTCTCTCTCTCTCTTATTACGCCAATTCTCTTATCTTCATTCTTATCTCTCCCTAAACTTCTAAAATCAACATGGTATCAGAGCGGGTTCTTTATCCAACCGCTTAAACTCTCTTCATAATCCCTTTAAGCTATCTTCAAAACCTTCTAATCTATAGCAATACATCTTACCAAGTTCTATTCACTCTGAGATTAATATCCTTGAGATCGGTTGATCTTCAAGTTGTGAAAGAGCTGGGATTGTGTATTACTACAAGAGAATGGAGGTGAATAGAGTAGCGATTTCTGTTGTTCTTAAAGGAGATAACTACCTTCTTTGGGCAAAAACTACTAAGACCGTTCTAAGAGGTAGAGGACTTTGGAAGTTCATTGAACCTAAGGAAGAAGCCGAACCATACAATGACAAGGAAGAGCAAGAAGAGCAGTTCACTCTTTCACTTCTTCAAAGCTCACTAGAGCCATCTATCCTGGCGGCCTACTCATATGCGGATACCGCCAAGGAGTTGTGGGATATACTCAAGGGAGTATATGGAAACATCTCAAATATATCAAGGATATTTGAGGTGAAGAGGGCGTTGAATGAGCTTCAACAAGGAGAGAAGCCATTCAAGGAAATGTTTGGGGAGTATAGAAGCTTGTGGGCCGAACTGGAGATCTTGAGGCCACAAACTATGGACCCCAAGGAGTTAGGAGAAAGGCGTGACCAAGATCAAGTGTTTGGGCTTCTCTTGGCGCTCAACGCATCCTACAAAGATCTTATCAAGCACATACTTAGATTTGAGAAGCTGCCAAGTCTAGCGGAAGTATGTGGCATGATTCAAAGAGAGGAAGGGTCAAGAGACCTATTTCGTGCACCAAGCGAGGCTGCACATCTTGCAAGGAAGAATCTTACATTCGACAAGAGGGTGTTGGAATGTGAGCATTGTAAAATGAAGGGACACACTAAGGAGAAGTGTTGGACCCTTCATCCACACTTGAGGCCTAAGAGGCTAAAGGAGAATGGAAGTGGACCTAGAGCCTTCATGGGTGTGGCACAACCAGTTGAGGATACGGTGAAGAGGTCCGAATTCGAAGCCCTCATCAAGAGCCTAGCCAAGCTCACTGAATCTGGTAAGGGCTTCCTCGGTTCTAAAAGCTCCATAAAAAAGGACAAAGTGATTGTGGATTCAGGGGCTTCTCATCACATGATTAAGGATCAAGACATGCTTAAAAATCTTGAGCCTTATCATGGGAATGTGCAAGTGGCAAATGGGAGTTCAGTTCCGATTGAAGGGATAGGGGAATTAGAACTTTTCAAAAAAGGAACAAAAGCCTTATACATGCCTAGTTTCTCATCTAATCTTCTATCAGTTCATAAAGCTACCAAGGATTTGGATTGTGTGGCGTTGTTTGGGACTGACTTTGTTAAGTTTCAGGACCCTAAAACAAACAAAGTGCTCGGAGAAGGGAAGGTAGAGGATGGAGTATATCTTTTGCACACAAATAAACAAGCGGATGTGAAAGCGCTTGGAATGAAGGCGGATGTAGAAGTATCTAGTAGGAAGGAGATTGGAGATAGTCCACTATGGCATGAAAGGTTGGGACATCCAAGCTCTGCAGTTCTCAAAGTGGCCTTACCCAATCTCATTCAAGAAGAAGTAGTATGTGAAGCATGTGTACTAGGGAAACATTGTAGACAAGTGTTTCCTACTTCATCTACATTTTGTGATGAAGCTTTTGGCATTGTACACTCGGATGTATGGACCGCTCCTTGTAATTCAAGAGATCAATATAAGTATTTTGTTTCATTCATAGATGACTACTCAAAATACACATGGATTACTCTTCTACATACCAAAGATCAAGTTTATGAAGCATTCACCAACTTCATCAACTATGTGTCTACACAATTCAAAACAACAATCAAGATCTTAAGAAGTGATAATGGAGGAGAGTATATAAGCAAGCGGTTCAAGGAATTACTCAACAACCTTGGCACCATCCATCAAACATCTTGCGCCTATACTCCACAACAAAACGGAGTAGCTGAAAGAAAAAATAGACACCTAATGGAGGTAGCAAGGACCATCATGATTGCCAAGGGAGTACCTAAACTTCATTGGGGAGATGCCGTGATGACTTCAAACTACTTGATCAACCGTCTTCCAACCAAGAACCTGGATAATAAGTCACCATTTGAGGCATTGTACAACAAGAAACCAAGCCTACATCATCTCAAAACCTTTGGATGTAGCTGCTTTATGTTCACACCAGAAGGTCAAAGAAACAAGCTTGAACCTAGAAGCATGAAGTGTGTATTCATTGGATATTCACCAACACAAAAAGGATACAAGGTCTACAACCCGGAGACAAGACGAGTCTATGTATCAAGAGAGGTGAGGTTCAATGAAAAGGAGAGCTTCTATGGAGCTAAGAATCATGATACCCCTCAAGGTATGAGCTCACCATTTATGGAGTGGATACCGTTCTTTGAAGATTCAAGAACAAGGGATGATGTACATGAGGAGAATGACCCAACCTCAGATCATGAAGCCACGGATGAGGAAAGTGAACCTAATCCAGGTGTAGAAAGCATTGACATTGTTAAAGAAGAACCTGAGCCAACAGTACCTCTAAGAAGAAGTACAAGACAGAGGCGACAACGTGTTTACTATGGCTACAACAACTCTGTCATGCTCCAAGGAGAGTCTAGTGCGAGTAATCTTCCTTGTGTGATAAGAGAATGCCCTGAGCGTACGGCGAGCTTAGATCTCGATCCTATTGGCGACAGCACTCTCTTATCACAAGGGGGAGATAACACTCAAACTAGCACTGTTACATATCCCATTGAGCATTTTTGCTCGTTGGCATCCTTACCTATGGAGCATGAAGCTTTTCTTGGAAAAATCAGCAAGGAATCCATACCTAACTCATATGAAGAAGCGTGTGAGAGTGGAGTATGGGTAAAAGCCATGGAAGAGGAAATGAAGTCCATGGAAAGGAATCATACTTGGTACTTAACCGATTTACCAAGGGATAAGAAGCCAGTTGGGTGTAGATGGGTGTATACAATCAAATACACAAGTGATGGGAGGATAGAAAGATACAAGGCAAGGTTGGTAGCAAAAGGGTATACTCAAATCTATGGGGAGGATTATACCGAGACATTTGCTCCGGTTGCTAAGCTCCATTCCATCAGAATCCTAATCTCGGTGGCAGTGAACTTGAAGTGGGATCTATGGCAGATGGATGTCAAGAACGCCTTCTTGCAAGGGGATTTGGAAGAGGAAGTGTATATGGATCCACCCCAAGGATATCATAAGGAAGGCAACAAAGTTTGTAGATTGAAGAAAGCAATCTATGGGCTAAAGCAATCTCCAAGGGCATGGTACCAAAGGCTAAGTGCTTGTCTTTTGGAGAAGGAGTTCATAAGATCGGAAGCTGATCATACACTTTTCACAAGGAAAAATAAAGGAGGAGTAGTGGTGGTCTTGATCTATGTTGATGATCTAATCATCACAGGAAGTGACAAAGATGGAGTAGATCGAATCAAGGAACTCTTGAAGGTTGCTTTTGATATAAAGGATCTAGGAGAGCTTAAATACTTCCTAGGGATTGAAATGACACGGTTTGAAGATGGGATGTTCATCTCCCAAAGGAAATATGTGCTGGATCTCTTGGAAGAAACCGGGAAGTTAGGATCCAAACCAGCCAAAACTCCAATAGAAGAAGGCTACCAAGATAGTCCTGAGGGGGAGCCATTGGAGAATATTAAAAGATACCAGAGGATGGTGGGCAAGCTCATATATCTTACTATTACAAGGCCGGATATTTGCTTTGCAGTGAACCGTGTGAGTCAACATATGCAAAAACCAACTATGCAGCATTGGAACATGATTGAGAGGCTGCTAAGGTACTTAAAAAACAGCCCTGGAAAAGGCATATGGATGAAGGCTAATGGAAACACAAAGGTTCAAGGATATTGTGATGCGGATTGGGCTGGAGATAAGCAAGATAGAAAGTCCACATCCGGTTTTTGTACCTTTGTGGGAGGTAATCTAGTCACTTGGAGAAGTAAGAAGCAGAAAGTTATAGCCTTATCAAGTGCTGAAGCCGAGTATAGGGCTATGAAGGAGGTGACAAAAGAATTGATATGGGTGAGGGCATTCCTAGAAGATCTTGGGATACTTGAGGCTGAGGAGATGCTGTTGTATTGTGATAATCAAGCTGCAATACATATAGCATCCAATCCGGTATTCCATGAAAGGACCAAGCATATAGAAGTGGATTGTCACTTTGTGAGGGGAAAGATTCAAGAAGGAATCATCAAACCCGCATTCGTAGCAAGTGGGGAACAGCTAGCGGATATCTTCACCAAGGCAACATCCTCGATCATTGGGGATCACATATATGGCAAGATCGGTCTAAAGGATATTCACCGACCAATCTTGAGGGGGAGTGTTGAAATATGTGATCTCAAGAAGAAGAATTCAAACTCAAGAAAAGGAGGGAAAAGGAAAGAACTAGTTGTGAAGGAACTAGAAGGAGAGCTAGTTTATAAGGAACTAGAAGAAAAGGAAACTGTTGGATATCAACTAGACAAGCTAACTAAACCAAGTGAGGAAGCAAAGGAGGCATGGGCGCTGCAGGGAGAAGGTATGGGCACAGCATGGGCGCAGCTGCACTGTTGGAGCTGCTCAACCACTCCATCATCACACCTCTTCTCTTCCTCTTCCTTAGATATTTTTTCCTTAGCTTATGCTTGTAAAGTCTATATATACTTGTGCATTGTATTGGTTGAATTAGAGTGAATAAGAAGAAAAATTCAGCAATCTCTCTCTCTCTCTTATTACGCCAATTCTCTTATCTTCATTCTTATCTCTCCCTAAACTTCTAAAATCAACAGTTATTGCTAAGAAGAGTATGGCTAAATTTTTTGAAGTAGAACTCACTTATGATTTCAGTTTGTTTTGGTTTTTATTTCCAACTTTCAAACCTTTATCATCATCTTAGCTTCTGAGTTTGCTTGAGGGCAAGCAAAGACTAAGTTTGGGGGAATTGATGAGTATGAGATTTGCATGTTTTTAGCATACATAATTACTCACATTTTATTATTTTCCTTTCCATTTCCATTAATTTCCTATCCATTTTGCATACTTATCACATTTACTTAGGATTTGCATTAGTTATTGCATTTGCATTGCATATTGGATGATTTTCAGGTACTTAAGAAGATTTATGGAGCTTTCGGAATGAAGAGGAGTGACTCGACCAAAAAAATCAGTATGCGACCGAGTCAAGATGTAAAGATATAGCTTTTGAAGCCACTCGAGCAAGACCACTCGAGATCATCCCAAGTCTGAGCCAAATCAAGTATCTTTGGAGCCACTCGTGCAAGACCACTTGATATCATCTCGAGTCAAGACATCAAAAAACCAATTTTTGATCCACTCGACCAAATAACCGGAGTCAAGCCTCCACCTTTGATGAATGACCCAACTCGAGATGTCCACTCGGTTTAGCAAACCAAGTGGAGCCCCGTTTTTACCGTGATTACTTTTCTTAATTACTTTTACTTCAGGGTTTAATCCGCCTCTATAAATACTTATATCTAGTCCATTTTTGGCCAAGTCTGTTTTACTGCATTTCTAATTAGATTACTTTTGCTTTTAAATACTTTTTAGTGTTCTTCATTTTCTGGGTTTTTGGATCCTTAGATCTACCTATTTTTTATACGAATTTGCATTTTGTTTCTTCTGCAATCTTTCTTATCTACTCTGTCTGCTTATGATTATGCACTTTATTTTGATTTTTGGGTTTTTGCATTTTACCATGTGTTCTTCATTTGAGTACTGAAATTTAGGGTTTTTGGGGAAAAGGTAGATATGGGTTAGATTTCAGCTCTTTAATATTGTTAATGCTTTATTTCTTCCAACTCTCTTATGGATCAAGGGGTTTAATGCTTTTCCCCTTCTGGTTAACTGGAGAAAGATTCCAGACATTCACCACTCAAAAGATGATCAATGAATGTCTGACCATCTTGATTCCAGAGGTTTGTTCATCATAGCCTAAGAGATTAGATGTCTAGGGAGCATTTTGGCTTTAATGATCTGGCTCTTCAAGCCTATCTCAATTTGTTTCATTGATGAGAGTCAAGATTAGGAAGTTTATGAGATTTGAGGTTAATCACCATGAGAGTGGGTTTAGCTTGTTGTGATGATCATTGTCTAGAGAATAACTTGCGTAAGTTGTTTAAGAAAACATCATTTTAGAATAAATTGAATATCAGATCATATGAAATCCTCAAGAACCTAATTTTTTTATCTGCTTAATCACCATCTTGCATTTCTTATTTTCCTTATTTTGTTATTTCATATTGTTGTTGCATTTATGACACCATAATCAACCTATCATTTGGATTGACTTAGAATAACCAGATTGCACTCTTTTGATTACATCTTTCCCATTTGGATTGACATCTCAAGTACTTCAATGACATGATTTGAGGAATTGATAGTCTAGATACATAAAAACCTCTACATCAATCACAAAGGTGATTATGGTGAACTTACCACGTATATCTTTAAGGTAAAAAAGGTTATCATGGGAATGATGCTTAGAGGCGGATTACATGGCTGAGGGGATGGGTGGTGATTTGACCAGGTAGTTAGGATCGAACACTTATAATAACATATTTTCAAACTCACTTTTTGTATCAAATCCTATGTTTTATCAATAAAGTACTTGGTTTCTATGCTATCTCTAATGCTTTATGTATACTCTAATCTTGAATCACGGAATAACCTCAAAATACTTGTTAAGAATAAGACCCTAAAAATGGTTTAACTGATGAAGGGAAACATCCTTAGGTCACAAGAATTTTGGGATGGGTCCCTGAAGCCCATGAAGTCTACATCCAATTCCAGGACCCAAAACGACATTAAGGCCCCAAAACCAACTTTCTACATGTAAAGACCTATAAATACTTGTCTAAACCTAATATTTAGAGGTGCCTCTCCGTGACCTCACATACCCTTCACTACCTATAGAGAGCTCGATCAGAACTCAAAGATAAACCCTAAAAGCCATCAAAGACCTCTCTCCACCGTTTCCACCATTGAAGTTACTACCTCACCTCTATTCATCTCTTTTCTTAGTTTCTGTTACTACTTGTATAACGGGAGAAGATTTATCAACTTTGTATCACAGAGAATATCTCTAAACTCTTTCTCATACTATTGTTTATGCAATTTAGTATTCATATGGTTTTGATTTGCTTGAGTATATGTGAGTAGTTCTATTGTTGGGTTTAAGGGTTTTTGAAAGAGGATTCATGGATTATTAGACTAGGTGGTTAGATTTGTGGTAATCTGTTTATGGTTCTTACAAAGAATATCAATGTTTTAAAGCTGAATATGAAGGAAGAGAAAGATCCGCAAATGAGTTATGCCGATAAGAGAATGAAAGACATTAAGTTTGAGGTGGGAGATAATGTGTATCTCAAGATATATTTTTTGTGGAGTCATAACAAGTCCATTACATATACTAAGTTGAGTCTAAGGTTGAGCAGGTTGGACCAATTTCATATTAGTTGGAGTTACCCGAGGTTATGTGTGCCTCTCAGAAGGTCTTACATGTGATATTGATGCTGATAAAGTACTTGCATTGCATAAAAATGATGATTTTTGGCTAGGAAGGATGTTTCGATAATCAGATGCAAGGGATGGTGACAGAGTTGAGGAGAAAACTTGGGAACCAGATGCAAGGATGAAAGCAAGGATTAAGAAAGTGTTCAAGAATCAATAAGCGGCTTGAGCTTTCATCGATGTTTCCAGTTTTTAGTTATCATTGAGTTTAGGCTGATCATTATTTATTTTTTCTGGTGCTGTAGATGATTAAATCTTTTTATTTAAGATGAATATGTCTTATTGCTGATGACTAAGGATGTCATGAGTGTGTATTGTGTTTTAGTGTTGTAAATGATAATGCATGATGAGTTTAATAAGATGGGTAGTTCTTATTGTGGTTAGTGATGCAATGAGAGTTAAGTGAACATGCGATTATGGAAAGAGATTTTATGGAGATTTAAAAGCTTGAGCTAGAATCAAAAAGAGATTATGTGAGTATCCTGAGTGATAAGATATGCGGGAGATAACCTGAATATTGGTTATGAAAATTGATATTTTGGGTTGGAATATGAGTAATGCCGGTATTACCTTATGAGGTCGTATGCAGATCGCAAGAGGTAGCTCTAGTCATTAGTGTTTTTAGACGTGTTGTGATTCATGATTGTACAAAGACAGTTATAGCCTATACAAATCAAGAGAATATGGATAGTTATTCTGATACTTAGAACTCATAAAGTATATAGTAGAGGGTGAAGTGGTACGTGATACCAAGAACGTGTAAGGTTATACTGCCAAGAATGGAATGCTAAGTGTGATACCCAAAAATCAGAAGGTATATAACCCAGGGTCGAGTGTTATGTGATACCGAGAACCTGTAAGGTTACACTATCTAGAGTGGAGTGGTATGAGTGTGATGGCAAGAACTTGTAAGGTCTATAGCCAAGAGTGGAGTGTTATATGATTACCAATAACTCTTGAGGTTATATTACCCAGAGTAGAGTGACATAAGTTGAATACCGAGATCTCGAAAGGACTTTGTGGCCTGAGAGAGTAGTGGTATGGATACCTAGAGCTCATTAAACTTGGTGTCTTAGAGTGGAAAGGTATAAGTTGAGTGGTGAGCAATGAGTTCTAACCAGAATCTTAAACCAGTGACTGGATGTGGACCTTGGAGGTCAATAGTTTCTGATCTCGTGATTGGTTATGTGGGCAGGAATGGTTAGGCGTGACCATTGTGCTATGATATATGTGGTTGAGTCCTGCTGAATAAGACAGGAGGTGTTAGATTCGAGGATGAATCTATGTTAGGTGAGGAGAATTGTAACGCCCGTGTTTTGAAAGAAAAAAAATAGTTTCTATTTTTAATATTATTAAACCAAGCGAGAAATTGATTAATTTATGTAATTATTAATTTTTGGTTTAAGTTAAGTATAATAATAATAAGACTAAACCTAATTAAATCCTAAAATTTGCAGAATCCGTAGGTTTATTTCGCATAATTTTTGTGGCCACCTTCAAAGAGAGAAAGAGAGGATGAATGTGGATGAAAGAGAGAAAGAAGCATGCTCAAGTGCCCCTTTACTAGTTCTGCCTGACTTTGCAAAGACCTTTAAGGTTGAGTGCAACGCATCCGGTATAGTCATTGGATCAATGTTGATACAAGGAGGCAAACCAGTAGCCAATTTCGGTGAGAAGCTTAGTGGGGCATCACTAAACTACCCCACATATGACAAAGAGCTGTATGCCTTGGTGAGAGAAATGGAAACATGGCAGCATTAACTTATCTCAAGAGTGTGTTATACATACTGATCATGAGATACTGAAACACTTAAGAGGACAGGCCAATCTTAAAAAGTGACACACCAAGTGGCTAGAGTTTATAAAGTCCTTTCCTTATGGGATCAAATTTAATAAGGAAAAAAAAAATTCATGGCTGATGCTTTTTCTATGAGACAAGTCTTGATCACCACTATGGATGCTAAGATTCTTGGGTTTAAAGGGGTTAAGTGTCTTTATGAATCTGATCAGGGTTTGGGAGAATGCTACAAAGAGAATATAAAAGGGATTTATCACAAGTTTTACATCCAAGATGGGTTTTTGTTCAACGAGAAGTGGTTATGCATTCTCCATGGTTCTATTAGGGAGTTGTTGTTGAGTGAAGCACATAGACGAGGATTGATAGGAAACTAGTGTATAGAAGATTTTGGCAGTACTCAGAGAGCACTTCTACTGCCCTAAGATGAAGAGCATGGTTGAGATATTTTGTTCTTTGTGTTTGACTTGCAAGAGAGCCAAGTCTAGAATTCTACCTCATAGTTTTAATCTTCCTCTCCCTATCCCTACTTCTCCCTGGGTTGATATCTCTATAGGTTTTGTGTTAGGATTACCAAAGATTCAGTGTAAGGATTCTGTCTTTGTGGTTTTGGATTGTTTTTCTAAGATGGCTCACTTCATACCATGTGCTAAGACCAATGATGCTTCTCAAACTGCCACGATATTCTTTAGGGAAGTTGTCAGATTACATGGTATACCAAGGAGCATTGTTTCATATCGAGACAGTTTTTGAGCCATTTTTGGAGAACTCTTTAGAAGCAGTTGGACACTGCTATTCCCCACCACTTGCCACCCACAGACTGATGGGCAAACAGAGGTAGTAAACAGGTCACTATCCATGTTGCTTAGGGCTACAATTGGGAAGAACATGAAGACTTGGTTAGAGTGTCTACCATTTTTGGAGTTTGGCTACAACCAAGCCATTCATTCAGCTACCAAGCGATTCCCCTCTGAGATTCCTTATGGGTTCAAACAACTAGACCTATTGCCTCTTCCTCCAGAGCAGCAAGTGTGTCAAGATCGGGTTACTAAGGCTGATTATATGAAGAGGTTGCATGAGCAAGTGAGAGCCAATATAGAGAATAAGACTGAGTACTATGTGAAGCAAGCCAACAAAGGACGGAAACAAGTAATCTTTCAGCAAGGAGATTGGGTTTGGTTGCATTTTAACTCTGAGAGGTTTCCGCGCCATAGAAAGAACAAGCTGGCACCAAGAGGAAATGTTCCCTTCAAGATCTTAGAGAAGATCAATGAAAATACCTATCGCCTTGATCTCCCATGTAAGTATAATGTCTCTCCCACTTTTAATGTTGCTGATTTAACTCCTGATCCAGATCTACATGAAGATTTGAGGATAAATCCTTTTGTTGGAGAGAAGGGATGATGAGGACCTAGCTATAGAGACACCTTCCACGGACCAGGGAGACCAAGAGGCGGTTGTAACACCAACCATGCCACCCGGACCTTTCAAGAGTATGACTACAAGATCCTATAGAGACAAGTTCAATGTTTTTTGTTAAGAGAGGGTGTGAGCAAAAGGATTGCAACTTGGAGATCAAAGACATTCAGGAAGACCCAAGGACTTTCAATAGCTTTGGAAAGCTAGAGATGAGTGTCTTCACCATCTCCCAAGGTGAAGACACATCTAAGTCGCTAAGCGAAGTATACTCTTTTCCTTTTTAGGTGTTTCCCAATGGATTTACTAAAAACTTTTTAATGAGGTATGGAGTTTAGTGCATCTCATTATTCTTCTATTGTTTAATTAGCATATAAATACCCATGATAAGCTTAATTAAACAAGTGATGAGATTTCTATCCTTAAAGAAGCATCACATTTTATTTATGTTTCTCTTCTTTCTTCATTTTGCTTTTTCTTATTTTATGTTTATGGTTAATGTTGGTGACCTTTGGCCCACTTGTTTTATGCCCTTTTTGCTCTGATTGTATAGTCTATTTTAGGAAAGACTCTGCCCTTGATTTAGGGTTAGCCACTTCTATGCAAATACACTTGAGATTTTTCTCTCCTTTTGGATTCCTTTGCAAACTGCTTGGAATCCTTCTTTTCTTCTTGAATCCGTCTAGCTGGACTCGTGATTCTTGAAGTTCTTCACCTTATCCTGAGCCCTTCATAGCTTAGGTGTTGTGAAATCGATCATTTCCCTCCATCTCATCACATCCATCTCTTCTTAAGGCTCCAGATCAAGCGTATATCTTGTTCCTTAACCATATATCAACATACAGGCTTGTAGAAGAAGGTTTCAAGACCAGAGCTTGCATCAAAAAGATCCTGGAAGTTTCTAATAAGGAAAGTGATCGGATTCAGCGAATACAAGACCTCGATCGTGTCGCTGCTGCTATCTCAGCTGCTAGAGCTATTCTTGCCTCTAGCAATCTCGGCGACGACAAAGGTGGGTTTCCAAATGAGGAGAAGACTGATATAAGCGAAGTCACAGGGACTCCCAAAAATGCTGAATCAGAAACTCAGTACAAATCTTTCTCATTAGTGTTTATTTGGTTATATAATTTGGTTTTTTCATGCTTTGTTGTTGGAATCTAATTAAGAATGTGGAGTAGAACAGTGTATGTACCTTGATCTGAAACATCTGGGACTGAGACACCAGGACCTTATTTTTGGTTTTTAGTTTAATTAACCTTTAGTTTTTCTTCTGATCGTTATGATGGATAATAATTTTCATTGGTTCTGTTTTGCTTCTATGTTGTTTTCTATATCTTTCGAAACTGAGTGTTTAAATCTAACTGAGTATTTCAATTGAGAGTTTATCCTATCTTTGGTTGAATATAATTGCCTATTTAATCTAAATGTATGTATCTTTAACTCTTTATATTGTCTGTTTTAATATAAGTAGCATTGTAACTGTCTCTTTCAATAATTGCATGTTGCACACAATGTTTCACTTGTTTTGTATAACATGATTGGTTAAACCTGTTTAGTTTCTATTGAGTTCCTAACAAATGACCATTATATCCTTCTAAGACATAAAGAAGGATAAGAATTTTATTTGACTCAATAATTGTATTGCAAAAACTCAAAGTTTATACTGAAGAGAACAAAGAAATGAAGTAGAAAACTAAAAAGATAGATTTTATTTTAGGGAACAAATCATTAAAATAACACAAAAGAAAACAGGGAAACTCTGTGGAAAGAATTAAAAGACTCAATAATTGGGACTTAGAATCTGTGAGGGCATTGAAGATTCAGTAACTATGAGTTAGAATTTCATGAGAGTCATCTCTTTTTAGCATCACTTTCAGAATCTTTCTTTTTTCTTTGCCATCTTCTTTTTTATCTCATTCGAACTTCATGTGTTTTAATTCCAGATGTATTCTATGTAATTACTGAATGGAAATATAAGTTATCAAGAACTTTCACAATCAAAGATTGATTTTCATAATAAATTTCACTTTAATCAAGATAATGAAAGAAAATGTACCTCTGTTATTTTCAATGTGTATATTGGATAGGGGAAAATGGCTCCACAATGATTATGTTCACCATAAAAGATTGAACCGATGATTCTAAGTTTTACTTTGAGATCATCACTTGAAAATCCATTATCTTGCCCATGAGGGTTCCAGAAGACAAATTGGAATTGGCTGAATTTTGGGGTCCTGATCTCCTTCCTTTTTCTGATCAAATCATTTTATTTATGCATAAACATTACATACTGTGATATACTTGGAATATTAGGGTTATGAATGGTATAGCTTACATTCAATGAAAACCAATCTTCTGCAGTACTGTGTATAGGTTTTCACATTTCTATCAAATAGAACAAAAGTAGTTAATTGATCCCCAGATTCTACAATCAGCTCAACCCTGAACCTGTTGTGTTGAATGCAAGAGATAATGTTATTGATTTGTTTAATAAAACACAGAAATTTATTTATACCAAAAGAACTACACTTTACGATCCCAATAGTTGTGTTCTTGTTGCAGAGGTTGCATATCAAAGAAGTAGCAGATCTTCCCAATTTTCTGGAGCATGTTGCATATGATAAATACTTCCACCCATTCTGGCTGCTTGTATCAGTACAACAAAAAATGGCATTGATAGCACTTTATGATAGCATGATTTTCACATCTGCTATTAAAATGGATTAAAAATTTTGGAACTATATAATAGCATTTTAAAAACGCTAAGATAAAAGTGAGGTAATCACTTAATTTCGCCGATGCTTACCTTAACTTTCATTAAAGCGGCAAAAAATTACTTTAGACGAAAACTGAGTCATTTTTTCCTTTTCAACAAAAACCTTAGAACCATAATCGATCTCTCTACTCTCTATATCTCCATTCAATCAGTAATTTTGAATTCCTTCTTCCACAATCGATCTAAATGCGCCTCCAATCTCTGTCTCCTTTGGTATTTTCTCTAAATCCTTCTTCCACCTACCGACTCTTTCTTTGATTTTATTTGTTGCTTAGGTAAATTAATTAGCTAGTTTTAGTTCAATGGATGTTTGATTCTCTATGCTATAGTTTTATACTAACAAATCTGTAAAGAAATTTGTGATTTTTGTTGAAGATTTAAATGTTGTATTAGTCGCCCACCACCTGGTCTATTAAATGCCTTAATGAGTTTTTTGTATTGAATTTGGTTCTGTAGTTTCCTTGTTTAGTTCTTTATGTTTGGAACTTGGTCTGCGATTGATAAAAGGAACAAGATTTTTTAAATTTTTGTGACGAATAAATCTGATATAGGGTTTTGTTTATTGTGGTTATTGGGAAATTTTGTTTTTGTAGAAGCCTTCAGCTAATATGTTTTTATCATTGGTAATATTTGTTGCAAAACAACCACAAACACCTTGTTTTTCTTGGCATCGCATCTGTGGTGAATAACAAGAACATATACCAGTTCCTTGCAGGTACTTAAACATCTTCGGAAGTATTTTTCTTCTTGAATTCCTTGTACAAGTTCTGTATGTTGAAAACTTCTTCAAGCACTTCGAGCACTTAAACAGTATCATGTTTGTTAATCTCTAAGAGAAAAATTATTCCTTATTTTGCCTCATGTTTGTTGTTGTTGTACTGCATGATATTTTTCTTCTTTATGTTTGATGGCAGACACAACTAACATGGAGAGGATGGGAGCAGAACTTGTTGAAATATGTGACCCCATAGTAAGAAGGATTCAAAATCAAAGGAAAGAGGGAAAAGGAATGAACTAGTTAAGAATGAACTAGAAGGAAAAGGAAGCTGTTGGATATCAACTAGACAAGAAACTAGGAAGCAAAGAGGTATGGGCACAGCATGGGAACAGCATGGGCGCGGCTGCACTGTTGGAGAAGCTCAACCACTCCATCATCACACCTCTGCTCTTCCTCTCCACGCTTCTTCTCTTCCTCTTCCTTAGATATTTTTTTCTTAGCTTGTGCTTGTAAACTCTATATATACTTGTGCATTGTATTGGTTGAATAAGTGAGAATAAGAAGATAAGAATTCAGAAACTCTCCCTCTTTATCTCGCCATTTTCCATCATCTTATTCTTCATTCTCTATCATCTTTAAACTCAAAGTTCTTCATGGTATCAGAGCGGGTTCTTTATCCAACCGCTTAAACTCTCTTCATAATCCCTGTAAGCTATCTTCAAAACCTTTTAATCTATAGCAATACATCTTACCAAGTTCTATTCACTCTGAGATTAATATCCTTGAGATCGGTTGACCTTCAAGTTGTGAAAGAACTGCAATTGTGTATTACTACAAGAGAATGGAGGCGAATAGAGTAGCAATTTCTGTTGTTCTTAAAGGAGATAACTACCATCTTTGGGCAAAAACTACTAAGACCGTTCTAAGAGGTAGAGGGCTTTGGAATTTCATTGAACCTAAGGAAGAAGCTGAACTGAGCAGTTCACTCTATCACTTCTTCAAAGCTCACTAGAGCCATCTATCCTTGCGGCCTACTCATACGCGGATACCGCCAAAGAGTTGTGGGATATACTCAAGGGAGTATATGAAAACATCTCAAATATATCAAGGATATTTGAGGTGAAGAGGGCGTTGAATGAGCTTCAACAAGGAGAGAAGCCATTTAAGGAAATGTTTGAGGGAGTATAGAAGCTTGTGGGCCAAACTGGAGATCTTGAGGCCATAAACTATGGACCCCAAGGAGTTAGGAGAAAGGCATGACCAAGATCAAGTGTTTGGGCTTCTCTTGGCACTCAACGCATCCTACAAAGATCTTATCAAGCACATACTTAGATTTGAGTAGCTGCCAAGTCTAACGGAAGTATGTGGCATGATTCAAATAGAGGAAGGGTCAAGAGACCTATTTCGTGCACCAAGCGAGGCTGCACATCTTGCAAGGAAGAATCTTATATTCGACAAGAGGGTGTTGGAATGTGAGCATTGTAAAATGAAGGGACACACTAAGGAGAAGTGTTGGACCCTTCATCCACACTTGAGGCCTAAGAGGCTAAAGGAGAATGGAAGCAGACCTAGAGCCTTCATGGGAGTGGCACACCCAGTGGAACAACCATTTGAGGATACGGTCAAGAGGTCCGAATTCGAAGCCTTCATCAAGAGCCTAGCCAAGCTCACTGAATTTGGTAAGGGCTTCCTCGGTTCTAAAAGCTCCATAAAAAAGGACAAAGTGATTGTGGATTCAGGGGCTTCTCATCACATGATTAAAGATCAAGACATGCTTAAAAATCTTGAGCCTTATCATGGGAATGTGCAAGTGGCAAATGGGAGTTCAGTTCCGATTGAAGGGATAGGGGAATTAGAACTTTTGAAAAAGGAACAAAAGCCTTATACATGCCTAGTTTCTCATCTAATCTTCTATCAGTTCATAAAGCTACCAAGGATTTGGATTGTGTGGCATTGTTTGGGACTGACTTTGTTAAGTTTCAGGACCCTAAAACAAACAAAGTGCTCGTAGAAGGGAAGGTGGAGGATGGAGTATATCTTTTGCACACAAATAAACAAGTGGATGTAAGAGGGATCCTCATTTGAGCAAAATGGATATTGTGTGAACAAGGGAAGACAAGAAAAAGTCTTTGAAGAAGGTGACCAAGTGTGGATTCACTTAAGAAAGGAAAGGTTCCCGGAAGGAAGAAAGTCCAAGCTAATGCCAAGAATCGATGGACCTTTCAAGATCATCAAAAAGATCAACAACAATGCCTACCAGTTGGACTTGCAAGGTAAGTATAATATAAGCAACAATTTCAATATTACTGACTTGGTTCCTTTCATTGCAGATCATCCAGATTTGAGGACAAATATTTTTCAAGAGGGAGGGGCTGATATGAGCATGGAAACGCCAACACTTGGATGAAAAGAAGAAGGAACCATGGCCATTCCCAAAGGTCCTATGACCCGGGCAAGATCAAGAAAACTTCAAGAAGCTGTAGGAAACATCTTAAGGATCACATGGAAACATGAAGAAGCTAAGGAAAAACAACACCAAGACATGCTCACTTCCATTCAAGTCGCTCTAAGTTAAATCATCTTCAAAAGTGACTTGAGTGTGCTCTTTTTCCCTTAAGCTCGGTTTTATCCCAATGGGTTTTCCGGCTAAAGGTTTTTAATGAGGCCTCAAGTTCACTTATATCTCTTAGATGATTAGCTTAGGAGCTTCTTTGATGCCTTGGACGATTTCATGAAGCTATGGACCGACTCAAGCATCAACTTTATGATATAATTTAGATTATGGTTTTATTTCATATTTTCTATTTCGCAAACTCTTTTATCTTCTTGTCTAGTCGACTTCTAGTCTTGTTCAAAGTCTTAGGTGATTGTTTAGAGTCCCAAGAAGTAGTAATCACGAGGCACTTGAGTCTGTTCAAGTCACCTCTCTATATAAGTCGACTGTATGCCTCACTTGGCAATCATCCAACTTTTTAATCAACTTCTTTTCAGAGAAAATTCTCTAAGTTCTTTTAGAACATTTCCGATTGTTTGGTGTGTCATATCCAACAATCAACCTTGGTTCTCTGGTGTGTCATATCCAAAAAACCAACCTTTGTCTTCCCCGAGTGTGTCATATCTTGGAGAGACATTGTTGAGTGTTTATTAGGTGTGTAATATCCGAAATAATACTCAAGGACTATCAAGGAGCCTTCCGCAACTTCTTGTGTCCCGCATCAATCCACCACCTTGTCCAGTTTGAGTCTTGGATTCACTAAGGCAAGGATCTATCCTGTTGAAATTATAAGTTTAAAGAGATTGAAGAATGTTTAGAGACTAAGAGTGAGAATAGCAAGAGATTATGAAAGTTTGTATGTATTTTATTCTCTTAGTCTTACAAATCTTTACAAGAGGTTACACATATATTTATAGACATTTGAATGAGAGGAGGTGCAGAAGAAGAGAGGAATGGCGTGAAGAAGGAAGAGGAGAAGAGAGGTTTTGCGTGAAGAAGAGAGGAGGGAGCAGCTCACCTACTCCAACAGTATTGCACTCCATGCCTCTCTCTGGCGCTCCATGCTTGTGCCCATGCCTCTCCTTGCTTCCTTACTTAGTTTAGTTAGTTCATCTAGTTGAGATCCAACAACTTCCTTTTCTTCTAGTTCCTTCTTAACTTGTTCTCTTCCTAGTTCCTTTTCAACCAGTTTTCTCCTTTTCCCTCCTTCTCTTGTGTTTGAATTCTTCTTCTTGAGATCACATATTTCAACACTCCCCCTCAAGATTGGTCGGTGGAGATCCTTAAGACCGATCTTGCCATGAATGTGATCACAAGTAATAGTTGAAGTTGCCTTAGTGAAGATATCAGCTAATTGATCCTTGCTTGCTACAAAGGCGGTTTTGATAATTCCTTCTTGTATCTTCCCTCTCACAAAATGGCAATCAACTTCTATGTGCTTGGTTCTTTCATGAAATACCGGATTTGATGCTATATGCATTGCAGCTTGATTATCACAATACAACAGCATTTCTTCATCTCCCTGGATTCCAAGGTCTTTTAGAAGCGCTTTTATCCATATCAACTCCTTTGTCAATTCTTTCATGGCTCTGTACTCTGCTTCAGCACTTGATAAGGCTATGACCTTCTGTTTTTTGCTCCTCCAGGTTACTAGATTTCCTCCCACAAATGTGCAAAAACCAGATGTGGACTTTCTATTCTTTTTATCTCCAGCCCAATCCGCATCACAATAACCTTGGACCTTTGTGTTCCCATTAACATGCATCCATACACCTTTTCCAGGGCTATTCTTTAGGTACCTTAGCAACCTCTCAATCATGTTCCAATGTTGTGAGGTTGGCTTTTGCATATGCTGGCTCACACGGTTTACTGCAAAGCAGATGTCAGGTCTTGTAATGGTAAGATAGATAAGTTTGCCCACCATCCTTTGGTATCTTTTAATGTTCTCCAAAGGCTCCCCCTCAGGACTATCTTGGTATCCTTCTTCTATTGGAGTTTTGGCCGGCTTGGATCCTAACTTCCCGGTTTCTTCCAAGAGATCCAGCACATATTTCCTTTGAGATATGAACATTCCATCTCCAAATCGTGTCATCTCAATCCCTAGGAAGTACTTGAGCTCCCCTAGATCCTTTATATCAAAGTCGGCCTTCAAGAGTCCCTTGATTTGATCTACTCCATCTTTGTCACTTCCTGTGATGATTAGATCATCAACATAAATCAAGACTACCACTACTCCTCCTTCACTTTGTCTTGTGAATAGAGTATGATCCGCTTCAGATTTTATGAACTCCTTCTTCAAGAGACAAGCACTTAGCCTTTGGTACCATGCTCTTGGAGATTGCTTCAGCCCATAGATTGCTTTCTTCAATCTACACACTTTGTTGCCTCCATTATGATACCCTAGGGGTGGATCCATATATACTTCTTCTTCCAAATCCCCCTGCAAGAAGGCATTCTTGACGTCCATTTGCCATAAGTCCCATTCCAAGTTTACAGCTACCGAGATTAGAATTCTTATGGAATGAAGCTTAGCCACTGGAGCAAATGTTTCAGTATAGTCCTCCCCATAGACTTGAGTATATCCTTTTGCTACCAGCCTTGCTTTGTACCTTTCTATTTCCCCATCACTTGTGTATTTAATTGTATACACCCATCTACTCCCAACCGACTTCTTATCCTTTGGTAAGTCGGTTAAGTACCAAGTATTATTCCTTTCCATGGACTTCATTTCCTCTTCCATGGGTTTCACCCATACTTCACTCTCACATGCTTCTTCATATGAGCTAGGAATGTATTCCTTGCTGATTTTTGTGAGAAACACTTCATGCTCCATGGGTAATGTCGCCAAGGAACAGAAATGCTCAATGGGATATGTGATAATACTAGTTTGAGTGTGATCTCCTCCTTGTGATATGAGAGTGCTGTCGCCAATAGGATCGAGATCTAAGCTCGCCGTACGCTCAGGACACTCTCTTATCACACAAGGAAAAATACTCGTACTAGACTCTCCTTGGAGCATAGCAGAATTGTTATAGCCATAAAAGACACGTTGTCGCCTCTGTCTTGTACTTCTTCTTAGAGGTATGGTTGGCTCCTGTCCTTCTTCAGCATCCGCTCCCTCTTCATCCAAATTCTGATCCACTTCCTCATGTGCATTATCCGCACTATCTTGCTCTATGAAGTTCTCAGATGTTTCTTCTTGTACTTCTTCACATAGGCTTGGCGTTTCATCAAACACCATCCAGTCCATGGATGAATAGATCATTCCTTTAGAAGCATCATGATCCTTAGCCCCATAGAAACTCTCTTGTTCATTAAACCTTACTTCTCTAGACACATACACTCTTCTTGTTTCCGGATTGTAGACCTTGTAGCCCTTTTGTGTTGGTGAATATCCAATGAACACACACCTCATGCTTCGAGGTTCAAGTTTGCTTCTGTGTCCTTCTGGTAAAAACATGAAGCATGTGCATCCAAACGTTTTGATATGATTTAAGCTTGGTTTCTTCTTGTACAACACTTCAAATGGGGACTTATCATCCAGATTTTTGGTTGGAAGTCGGTTGATTAAGTAGCTTGATGTCATTACGGCATCTCCCCAATGGAACTTTGGTACTCTTTTGGCAATCATGAGAGTCCTTGCTACTTCCATTAGGTGTCTATTCTTCCTTTCAGCTATCCCGTTCTGCTGAGGAGTGTATGCACACGATGTTTGATGAATGATGCCAAAGTTGTTGAGCAACTCTTTGAATCGTTTACTCACATATTCACCTCCATTATCACTACGCAATACTTTGATCTTTGTTTTGAATTGGGTAGAGATATAGTTAATGAAGTTGGTGAAGGCTTCATACACTTGATCTTTGGTATGTAGAAGAGTGATCCATGTATATCTTGAGTAGTCATCAATGAATGAAACAAAATATTTATATTGATCTCTTGAATTACATGGTGAGGTCCATACATCCGAGTGTACAATGCCAAACGCTTCATCACAAGTTGTAGATGAAGTAGGAAAAGCTTGTCTACAATGCTTCCCTAGTACACACGCCTCACACACTACTTCTTCTTGGATGAGATTGGGTAAGACCATCTTGAGGACTGCTGAACTTGGATGTCCTAGCCTTCCATGCCATAATGGGCTATCTTCAATCTCTTTCCTCCCAAAAACCTTTGCATCTGCCTTCATTCCAAGAGTCATTGGTTCCTCTTGTTTATTTGATTCCAAGATATACACACCATCTTCTACCTTCCCTTCTCCGAGCACATGGTTTGTTTTAGGGTCCTGAAACTTAACAAAGTCAGTCCCAAACACAGCCACACACTCCAAATCCTTTGTAGCTTTATTAACGGATAAAAGATTAGATGAGAAGTTAGGCATGTATAATGCTTTTGTTTCCCTTTTAAAAAGCTCTAACTCTCCTATCCCTTTAATTGGAACTGAGCTTCCATTGGCTACTTGTACACTTCCATGGCATGGTTCAAGATTCTTTAACATATCTTGATCCTTGATCATGTGATGAGAAGCCCCTGAATCCACAATGATTCTAGTCTTCTTTATGGGTGTTTTAGAGCTGAAAAAACTCTTACCCGAATCTGTGAGTTTGGCTAGGCTCTTGATGAGAGCTTCAAACTCAGACCTTCTAACCAGTTCTTCAACAGGTTGTGCAATTCCCGTGAAGGCTCTAGGTCCATTCCCATTCTCCCTTAGCCGCTTAGGCCTCAAGTGTGGATGGAGGGTCCAACACTTCTCCTTAGTGTGTCCTTTCATCTTGCAATGCTCACACTCCAACGTCCTCTTGTCTCCAAATGTGAGATTCTTTCTTGCAAGATGTGCAGCTTCACTTGGTGCACGAAACAGGTCTCTAGACCCTTCTTCCCTTTGTATCATACCGCATACTTCCGCTAGACTTGGCAGATTCTCAAATCGAAGTATATGCTTGATAAGATCCTTGTATGATGCATTGAGTGCCAAGAGAAGCCCAAACACTTGATTTTGGTCACGCCTTTCTCCTAACTCCTTGGGGTCTATAGTGTGTGGCCTCAAGATCTCCAACTCGGCCCATAAGCTTCTATACTCCCCAAACATTTCCTTGAATGACTTTTCCTCTTGTTGGAGCTCATTCAATGCCCTTTTCACCTCAAATATCCTTGATATGTTTGAGATGTTTCCATAAACTCCTTTGAGTATATCCCAAAGTTCCTTGGCGGTATCCGCATATGAGTAAGCCGCCAAGATAGTTGGTTCTAGTGAGCTTAGGAGAAGAGAAAGAGTGTATTGTTCTTCTTGCTCTTCCTTAGCTTCCTCCTTCTCATTTCTCACCGCCGCTTCTGTTCCTTCTTTTGGCTCAACATATTGCCAAAGTCCTCGGCCTCTAAGAGTAGTTTTGGTGGTTTTTGCCCAAAGGAGATAGTTGTTTCCCTTGAGCATAACCGAGATTGTTACCCTATTAGTCTCCATTTTCTAGTAATAATACACAATCTTAGTCCTTTCACAACTTGAAGATCCTATGATCTCAAGGATATTAATCTCAGAGTGAATAGAACTAAGGAAGGTGTATTGTTATAGATTAGAAGCCTTGTAGAGTATTAGAGGAATCAAGAAGAGAATAAGCGGTTTAGTAGATAACCTGCTCTGATACCATGTTGAAATTATAAGTTTAAAGAGATTGAAGAATGTTTAGAGACTAAGAGTGAGAATAGCAAGAGATTATGAAAGTTTGTATGTATTTTATTCTCTTAGTCTTACAAATCTTTACAAGAGGTTACACATATATTTATAGACATTTGAATGAGAGGAGGTGCAGAAGAAGAGAGGAATGGCGTGAAGAAGGAAGAGGAGAAGAGAGGTTTTGCGTGAAGAAGAGAGGAGGGAGCAGCTCACCTACTCCAACAGTATTGCACTCCATGCCTCTCTCTGGCGCTCCATGCTTGTGCCCATGCCTCTCCTTGCTTCCTTACTTAGTTTAGTTAGTTCATCTAGTTGAGATCCAACAACTTCCTTTTCTTCTAGTTCCTTCTTAACTTGTTCTCTTCCTAGTTCCTTTTCAACCAGTTTTCTCCTTTTCCCTCCTTCTCTTGTGTTTGAATTCTTCTTCTTGAGATCACATATTTCAACATATCCCATATCTATCCAAAGAACCATTCGGCCGCTTCAAAGAAGACCCTTCAAACGGTCCTTTTCATCATCAACTCGGCCATATGGTTTCTTCTATCCTTTTGTCTATCATTACAACCTACCAACGAGAAAGTTGAATCTTGGGCGTGACCGAGATCGTGTCAGGTAATTATGATTAACTCGAACTGAGCCGATACATTTGAGTTTAATGACTTTTCTCATTTTCGAGACTTTTGAGATGTAATTATGATAACCTAGAACAAAACCGAGGCATTTGAGTTTTATGACTTTTCTCATATATGGGAGTTTTGAGAGGTAATTATGATTCCCTCGAACAAATCCGAGGCCTTTGAGTTAGATGACTTTTCTCATTTTTGGGACTTTCTAAGAGGTAATTATGATTACCTTGAACTTAACCGAGGCATTAGAGCTTGATGACTTTTCTCATTTTTGGGACTTTTTAGAGGTGATATTATAACCTGGAATTAAGCCGAGACATTTGAGTTTGATTACTTTTATCATTTTAGGGTCTTTTGAAAGGTATTTATGATTACCTTGCACTGAGCCGAGTGACGATCTCGGTCACGTCCAAGATTCAACTTTCTCGTTGGTAGGTTGGAATGATAGACAGAGGATAGAAGAAACCATATGGACGAGTTGATGATGAAAAGGACCGTTTGAAGGTCTTCTTTGAAGCGGCCAAATGGTTCTTTGAATAGATATGGGATAGATCCTTGCCTTAGTGAATCCAAGACTCGAACTGGACAAGGTGATGGATTGATGCGGGACACAAGAAGTTGCGGAAGGCTCCTTGATACTCCTTGAGGTTTATTTCGGATATTACACACCTAATAAACACTCAACAATGTCTCTCCAAGATATGACACAGTTGGGGAAGACAAATGTTGATTTTCTGGATATGACACACCAGAGAACCGAGGTTAATTGTTGGATATGACACACCAAACAATCGGAAATGTTCTAAAAGAACTTAGAGAATTTTCTCTGAAAAAGAAGTTGATTAAAAGATGGATGATTGCCGAGTGAGGCATACAATCGACTTATAAAGAGAGGTGACTTGAACAGACTCAAGTGTCTCGTGATTACTACTTCTTGGGATTCTAAACAATCACCTATGACTTTGAACAAAGACTAGAAGTCGACTAGACAAGAAAATAAAAGAGTTTGCGGAATAGAAAAGATGAAATAAAACCATAATCTAAGTTATATCATAAAGTTGATGCTTGAGTCGGTCCATAGCTTCATGAAATCATCCAAGGCATCAAAGAAGCTCCTAAGCTAATCAACTAAGAGATATAAGTGAACTTGAGGCCTCATTAAAAACCTTAGCCGGAAAACCCATTGGGATAAAACCGAACTTAAGGGAAAAAGAGCACACTCAAGTTACTTTTAAGATGATTTAACTTAGAGCGACTTGAATGGAAGTGAGCATGTCTTGGTGTTGTTTTTCCTTAGCTTCTTCATGCTTCCATGTGATCCTAAGATGTTTCCTACAGCTTCTTGAAGTTCTCTTGATCTTGCCCGGGTCATAGGACCTTTGGGAATGGCCATGGTTCCTTCTTCTTTTCCTCCAAATTTTGGCGTTTCCATGCTCATATCATCCCCTCCTTCTTGAAAAAGATTTGTCCTCAAATCTGGATGATCTGCAATGAAAGGAACCAAGTCAGTAATATTAAAACTGTTGCTTATATCATACTTACCTTGCAAGTCCAACTGGTAGGCATTGTTGTTGATCTTTTTGATGATCTTGAAAGGTCCATCGATTCTTGGCATTAGCTTGGACTTTCTTCCTTCTGGGAACCTTTCTTTTCTTAAGTGAATCCACACTTGGTCACCTTCTTCAAAGACTTTTTCTTGTCTTTCCTTGTTCACACAATATCCATTTTGCTCAAATGCGGATCCCTCTTCCTTCCCTCTCGTATGGCAAAGGACATATTTATCCATCACCGGTGACCTACCAAGAGGAATGGTCTCCTTTAATCTTGATGAATAGGTCAAGGAAGGAAGCTTGACTGGTCGATGGAAAGCGAACTCTTTCTTTTTGTCAAGGGGTTTGGACATCTCATAGGTGTTTTGTTCCATATTCTCGGTTGCATAGTTCCATTCAAAGTTCATTTTTGATACAACAAAGGATGGCTCCGCAAGCATATCTCCACAAGAATTAAGCAACTTCTGGAACCTGTTTTCAAGAAAAAAATTATAGAAATGGAGTCGAAAACTTATAAGTCCACACTCTTCAAAGATTGATGTCGCCGTGTTTTTGTAGCAACTCGGAAGTGATCTTTCTCCTAGCTCACAAATGTTGATCTCCCCAGCAGCTTCAATATCATCAAAGTCTAACAGTAATCTATTTGGTTTTTGAAGCTCCCTAGTCTCCACAAGATTGGTTCTGTACGCTGGACGGTTCGGAAGTGAAGCTCTAGGCACAAAATCAATTTGATGTTCAATCCCACGGATAGGTGGTAATCCCTTGGGATTCTCCTCCGGAAAGACATCCTCAAACTCCTGCAAAAGATAAGAAATGTTGCTCGTAACTTCCGACACTGAGTTAGTAAGGTTACCAAAACCTCTTTGTAAACAAACAAGAGAATGGTTTGCTTAGAGAACATGGCTCTCTTAACAACACTAGATCTCACAAGGAAGTTTGATTGTCTCTCGGGTTTGCTCTCAAAGGTCTTTTTCTTGGTTTTTCTCGAACTTTCTTCTTTGTTTGGTGGTGAAGTGTTTAGGGATTCTCTCTCTTTGTCTTTTTGTTTTAGCCATAGTTGATCTTGATAAACTTCTGGTGGCGTCAATGGAGCAAGAATGGTCTTCCGGCCATTGTGTACAAAGGAATACCGATTGGTAAACCCATCATAGATGACCTTCTTATCAAATTGCCACGGCCTTCCAAGTAGAATGTGACCGGCCTCCATTGGTAGAACGTCACACAATATCTTGTCCTGATATTTGCCTATGGTTAAAGGAACCAATACCTGGCTATGCATGATCATCTCTCCTTCATCATTCAGGCATTGAAGCTTGTAGGGCTTGGGATGTTTCTTCTCTTCTAAACTTAACTTCTTCACCATGGTTTCACTTGCCACATTGGTACAGCTTCCTCCGTCGATGATAAGGCTGCAAACTTTGCCTTGTACCACACATCTAGTGTGAAACAAGTTTTCCCATTGCTCCTGATCCGTATCCTTGGCTTGAATGTTTAGTGATCGCCTTTTGACTAATAGCTCTCCTGTTGCTGGTAACTCAATCTCCTCAGCATCAGAGCTCTCTTCTCTTTCAAATTCTTCTTCTTCATCGGTTTCTATATCACCATTATCCAAAAGGATCATGGTTTTCTTGTTGATACATTCGTTGGCATAGTGTCCTCTCCCTTGACACTTGAAGCATCTAACATCACGGTTTTTAGAAGAAGTAGCTACAGCTTTTACCTTGGCGTCTTGAGTTGTGGTGTAAGGTTTGGAATCAGTCTTTGGTTTGACAATGGTCTTGTCCTCCGGTTTGTAGCTTGATCTAGAATAGTTTGTTCTGGCTCCATAGGAATTCTTAGAAGGACTCCTTCTTTTGATCTGCTGTTCCACAAGGATAGCCTTGTGAAGCATCTCTTCTAAGTCTCCATAAGTTTGAAGCTCCATCCTGTCTTGAATGTCTCTTGCTAAACCACTTAGAAATCTTGCCATTGTTGCCTCATGATCCTCATCTATGTCGGCTTTGATCATGAAAGATTCCATCTCTTGGTAATAATCCTCCACACTCTTACTGCCTTGGCTTAACCTCCTAAGCCTCTGGTGCAACTCCCGGTGATAGTGACTTGGAACAAACCGCTTTCTCATTAGGTTCTTCATCATCTCCCAAGTCTCTACATGCAGTTCTTGGTTGCGTCTCCTATTGGTAACAAGTTGATCCCACCAATTGATTGCATACTCATAGAACTCGGTTGCTGCCACTTGAACCTTCTTCCGTTCAGTGTAAGGCTGGCAATCGAGACAAGTTCTATCTTCTTCTCCCACTCCAAGTAGGGGTCTGGATCATTCTTTCCATAGAATGGTGGTATTTTCAACTTAAGACCATTAAGATTATCTTCATGGCGTTCCCTTACTTCTCTTGCACGTCTTGGACGTCCATTAGAAGCTTGGCTTCCACGGCTGCCATAATCTGGCCCTTCATCTTCATCTATTGGCATTTGCGCCCTTCTTCTCCTTTCAGCAGGACGTTGGGGAAGTCCTTGGTTCACCGATTGCTGAATGGTGTCCAATCTCTCATGGACAGGGTCCAGTTCCTGCCTTAAGAACCGCCTCATCTCTTCCATGAGGGTTTGTACGTCCATGTTTGGTTGTCTGGCTCTTCTTGGGCGGTTGGTATTTTCACTCCCAGCTTCACTATGAGACAACTTTCCTGCAAAACTTAACAAACAGTTAGAAGAATAAGCTCTCACTAGTGTTTCTCTCAAGTGTTTTCCTCTCAAGTGTTTCCTCTCAAGTGTTTCTCTCAAGTGTTTCTCTCAAATACTTCTCTCAAAGATTTTCTCACAGAGTTCTTATCAAACAAATCAAATCAAATTTGATGAGAAATATAAGAACAACCCCGAATCCAATGATATGTAGTATGTTTCTTGGTGACTTTTTCTTTTGTTTTTGTTTTTCTTTTTGCTTTGTTTCGTTTCTCTTTTTTTTTGAATGAGATCCAACTGATCTTTAGAAGAAATAGTATAGAAAGAATAGAAGAACAGAATTGGCGAGATGAGAATCTCGGCCAAGAAGATGAGGAGTTGGAAATGAAAAGACAGAAGAGGAAAGATCAAGAAGATGAAAGAACAAGAAGATGAACAACATACTACCAAATTGAAAAAGCTTGCTCTGATACCAAATGATACGATCTCGGTCACGCCCAAGATTCAACTTTCTCGTTGGTAGGTTGGAATGATAGACAGAAGGATAGAAGAAACCATATGGCCGAGTTGATGATGAAAAGGACTGTTTGAAGGTCTTCTATGAAGCGGCCGAATGGTTCTTTGAATAGATATTGGATAGATCCTTGCCTTAGTGAATCCAAGACTCGAACTGGACAAGGTGATGGATTGATGCGGGACACAAGAAGTTGCGGAAGGCTCCTTGATACTCCTTGAGGTTTATTTCGGATATTACACACCTAATAAACACTCAACAATGTCTCTCCAAGATATGACACCCTCGGGGAAGACAAAGGTTGATTTTCTGGATATGACACACCAGAGAATCGAGGTTGATTGTTGGATATGACACACCAAACAATCGGAAATGTTCTAAAAGAGCTTAGAGAATTTTCTCTAAAAAAGAAGTTGATTAAAATATGGATGATTGCCGAGTGAGGCATACAATCGACTTATAAAGAGAGGTGACTTGAACAGACTCAAGTGCCTCGTGATTACTACTTCTTGGGACTCTAAACAATCACCTAAGACTTTGAACAAAGACTAGAAGTCGACTAGACAAGAAAATAAAAGAGTTTGCAGAATAGAAAAGATGAAATAAAACCATAATCTAAGTTATATCATAAAGTTGATGCTTGAGTCGGTCCATAGCTTCATGAAATAGTCCAAGGCATCAAAGAAGCTCCTAAGCTAATCAACTAAGAGATATAAGTGAACTTGAGGCCTCATTAAAAACCTTAGCCGGAAAACCCATTGGGATAAAACCGAAATTAAGGGAAAAGAGCACACTTAAGTTACTTTGAAGATGATTTAACTTAGAGCGACTTGAATGGAAGTGAGCATGTCTTGGTGTTGTTTTTCCTTAGCTTCTTCATGCTTCCATGTGATCTTTAAGATGTTTCCTACAGCTTCTTGAAGTTCTCTTGATCTTGCCCGGGTCATAGGACCTTTGGGAATGGCCATGGTGTTGAAATATGTGATCTCTATGATAGAAGAATTCAAATCTAAGAGAAGGAGGGAAAGGAAACCTAGTTCACAAGGAACTAGAAGAAGTCTTGGTTAGGATGTAACTAGAAGAAAGGAAGCTGTTACATACTAACTAGAAGACTAAATAAGTGGAAAAGAGGAAGCAAAGGAGAGCATGGGGCGCCAGAACCAGGGCATGGGCACAAGCATGGAGGCGTCAGCAGCAGGGTATGGGCACAGCTTGAACAGGAGTCAAACAGTGAGCTGCTCCCTTCCCTCCTCTCTTCTTCATGCAAACTCCTCTCTTCTCTCCTTCCTTCTTCACGCCTCTTCTCTTCTTCTCTATGTAAAAACTCTATAAATATACATGTAATGTGATGTAAAGAGTTGTGAATAAGAGAATAAGAAGATTAAAAGAGTAAAAGGAAGCTTTGATTATCTCCCTAAAGGCGCCGGTGGAGCCTTAGCTCTCCGGCGCCATGCTTCTCCTTAGTTCATCTTATTTCATCAACCATTATCATTCTCATTCTCATCATCATTCTTATCATCATTCTCAAACAATAATCCCTCATTACATCAATACTCACGCCACCATCTTCATCCTAAACATTCTCCAAGTATCCAAACCTTAAACTCCTTATTATTCTCATGCCACAACTATCACTCTCTCAACAATCCCTAAGCCTCCATACTCTTTAATTTCAACATGGTATCAGAGCAAGTTGAGTGATCTAGCGCCTAATCTCTTGTTATTCTTCTAGCTCTCTACAAAGTCTTCTAATCTATAACCATACACTTTCTTAGTTCTATTCACTCTGAGATTAATATCCTTGAGATCATAAGATCTTCAAGTTGTGAAAGGACTAAGGGTGTGTATTGTTACTAGAAAATGATGACAAATTGAGGGAGATTTCGTTGGGCTATCCTTGGCTCCTTGCCTTGAGGACCTTGGTCTTTTGTTAAACACATGAGAGAAAAAAAAATTGTGGGGTAATTTGTTCCTCCCATTCGTTTTCTAATTAATGGGGTGTGTGTGAGAGAGTAAATATTTTTCTTTGTGGTTCTTGTGTGTGGAGTCTAGATCCACATACAAAACTTTGAAAAGGGGTTGTATCAATATCAATTCCTTGGTGATCCTCTTTGGAAACAAGATCCAGAGGAGTTTTAGAATCATTCATCCATGAAGAAGCTTGTCATGGCGTGATGGTCTTTGGCATGTATGGCGTGGGAAATAAGGCATCTAGGAGATGAAGAGTGTTTTTGGCGTGATGGTTTAGAAGAGGAGAAGGCTGGGTAGTGACCTTAAATGGTGATCCAAGCAAGCTCCAAGTGAAAACAAATCATTGAACAGGAAGTAAAGTGGCTGGTGTTCAAATGAAGACATCCAGCAAGAAAGAAGAGGAAGCATTAAACCGGCTGTACAAAAAACAGTCAAAGAAAGTGTGAATCTAGTTCACATAAGACTTCAAGAAAAATATGAGACAGCTCATAGTAAAACTTGGAGAAAAGGAGAAGCTTACCTTAGAAAGAGGAAGCTGAAGAAGGTTGAATCCCGGAAGAGACTTGCGGAAGAGAAGTGACAAGAGGAGTTCACATCTTTAACCCGGAAGAGACTTGCGGAAGAAACGTGACAAGAGGAGTTCACGTGGAAGGCTTGCATGAAACAGAGATGAAGCACAAGGCTGAGATGTTTCCTGCAAAGAAAAGGAAGTGGTCAATAATTTTTTGATCAAAGAAACACAGTTGATAAGAGGAAAATCAATTGTGGAAAAGAGGCGGTGAAGAGATAGTAAGCAATGTTTTTGGATGGGCTTATGTTGTGATTCTTGAGAGATTGATTCCAGTTATGGTGATTGGAAACTCACATTCGCTTGTAACTTCAAGCGTTAAGGAGGAGAAGAGTAAGGCTGCTGAGAGAGGGAAACCTCAGAGGAAGAGGTTAAGAGCGATTGTTGCTCTGAGAAGAAGAAGAGTAACAGCGACTCAGTGAAGCTCTTGGCGAATTCTCAGCCTCAGTAACAGGCGAATCAAACTCTGCAAGACTCATTTCCAAGAAGTTCATGACTTCCAAAACCAATCTCATAGGCTAATGCTATCTTTCATTGGTGAATCTTTCAACAAGCGGAAGATTCAGATGGTCAAGAAGTAGTTGCTCCAAGGTATTGATTAAAGGGTGCTTATGGAGGGTCATATTCTTCCACATGGTCTTCATCCTCTCTTGATGCCGAATCACTTGATCCAGGAGGTCTTGAGAGAGTGGTGATCATACTCAACCATGTGGCGATCCAAGCGGAGCAATTTACAAGAAGAAGTGTGTATAGGCTCAAGCAAGCTATTCATGGTGGTGTTATGTGGAGGTAGATGATGTCCTTTGCGGCCTAATCCAAAATGGCTAGCAGATGAAAGCTTGTCCTAATTTTCAAGTGGGATAGATAGTCCAAGAGGAGGCGGCATCATTGGCATAATCAAGCTTAGTGCTCTTTCCTTTGCAAGAGTGGTCCCTTGGCAACGGGCTAGTCTTGAGGGGAAGTGCTGAAGAAGACCGGTGAAGCTCCAAATTATGCAACGGCCTTCCTTGTCAAGTTTGGTTCTTCCCATACTCGAACCAAGCTTGAGGGGGAGTGTTGAAGAAGACCATTGAAGCACCAAGTTAGGTGATGGTCCAAGAAGAAGAGGACTATCACATTGTACCATGGATAGGTGCGGCATTCCGAGAGGAAGCCGGGAGAGTCTTATGATAAGTGGCTTAGAGCGGATGGCTCTTTGAAGAATCAAGATCAAATCTATGAAGGGTTAAAGCCAAGATTGATCTTGATAGATGGAGAGTGAAGTTCAGACCAAGAGGCGTTCACCTAGGAAGCTGTGGAACGGTAAACAAGGCAACAAGGGAATCCAAGCACCATATGAGGAGACGATGGCAAGAGGAAGCTGGGAGACACATATGAGTAGCTATGGATGATGTTGTAAGGAAACCGAAGGAGAAACCACCTTGCAGACCTTATTAGGTGTGGTGATCCGAGAAGCAACGGGAAGTGGCGTCCAACGGATAGAGTATACTCCCAAGAGTCATCATGAGGAAGCCAATGACAATGTGAGTATTTTGTGAGCTAGAAGATGTCATCCGAGGAGCTTGAAGTCAAGATTAAGTTTGAGAAAAGAAGCCCGAGGAGACATGATCCGAGTGAAGCTTAGAGAAGACAAAGCCTAATCCGCAAGAAAGAGTAAAGGCCATAGGAGAGGAAGCCGTGGTCTCATTGAGGTTAGGAGTCATCAAAACCGTCTTTGGAGCAAGCAAGGATCAGCTAGCGGATATCCTTATCATGGCATCATCTTCTATCAATGAGGATCACGTACATGGCAAGATTGGCCTTAAGGATACCTACCGACCAATCTTGAGGGGGAGTGTTGAAATATGTGATCTCTATGATAGAAGAATTCAAATCTAAGAGAAGGAGGGAAAGGAAACCTAGTTCACAAGGAACTAGAAGAAGTCTTGGTTAGGATGTAACTAGAAGAAAGGAAGCTGTTACATACTAACTAGAAGACTAAATAAGTGGAAAAGAGGAAGCAAAGGAGAGCATGGGGCGCCAGAACCAGGGCATGGGCACAAGCATGGAGGCGTCAGCAGCAGGGTATGGGCGCAGCTTGAACAGGAGTCAAACAGTGAGCTGCTCCCTTCCCTCCTCTCTTCTTCATGCAAACTCCTCTCTTCTCTCCTTCCTTCTTCACGCCTCTTCTCTTCTTCTCTATGTAAAAACTCTATAAATATACATGTAATGTGATGTAAAGAGTTGTGAATAAGAGAATAAGAAGATTAAAAGAGTAAAAGGAAGCTTTGATTATCTCCCTAAAGGCGCCGGTGGAGCCTTAGCTCTCCGGCGCCATGCTTCTCCTTAGTTCATCTTATTTCATCAACCATTATCATTCTCATTCTCATCATCATTCTTATCATCATTCTCAAACAATAATCCCTCATTACATCAATACTCACGCCACCATCTTCATCCTAAACATTCTCCAAGTATCCAAACCTTAAACTCCTTATTATTCTCATGCCACAACTATCACTCTCTCAACAATCCCTAAGCCTCCATACTCTTTAATTTCAACACATGGTTCCTTCTTCTTTTCCTCCAAATGTTGGTTTTTCCATGGTCATATCACCGAGGCATTTGAGTATGATGAATTTCTAATTTTTGGGACTTTTGAGAGGTAGTTATGATTACCTCAAACTGAGCCGAGGCATTTGAGTTTGATGACTTATCTCACTTTCGAGACTTTTAGATAGCTAATTATGATTACCTAGAACTGAACCGAGGCATTTGAGTTTGATGACTTTTCTCATTTTTGGGACTTTTGGAAGGTAATTATGATTACCTCGAACTGATGCGAGACCTTTAAGTGAAATGACTTTCTCATTTTGGGGACTTTGTAAAAGGTAATTATGATTATTTCCAACTGAACCGAGACATTTTGAGCTTGATGACTTTTCTCATTTTTGGAACTTTTATAGAGGTAATTATAATTACCTCAAATTAAGCTGAGACATGAGTTTGATGACTTTTATCATTTTTGGGACTATTGAGAGGTAATTATGATTACCTTGAACTGAGCCGAGACATTTGAGTTTGATGAATTTTCTCATTTTTGGGACTTTTGAGAGGTAAATATGATTATCTCGAACTGAGCTGATGCCTTTGAGTTAGATGACTTTTTTATTTTTGGGACTTTGTAAGATGTACTTATGATTATCTCGAACTGAACCGAGGCATTTGAGTTTGATGATTTTTCTCATTTTTGGGACTTTTTTAAAGGTAATTATTATTACCTCGAATTAAGCCGAGACATTTGAGTTTGATAACCTTTGTCAATTTTGAGACTTTTGAGAAGTAATTATGATTACTTTGAACTGAGCCAAGGCATTTGAGTTTTATGAATTATCTCATTTTTGGGACTTTTGAGAGGAAATTATGATTACCTAGCACTAAGCCGAAGCATTTGAGTTTGATGACTTTTCTCATTTTTGAGTGTTTTAGAGAGGTAATTATGATTACCTAGAACTGAACCAAGGCATTTGAGTAATTGGAATTTGATGACTATTCTCATTTTCAGGAGTTTTGAGAGGTAAATATGATTACCTTGAACCAAACTGAGGCATTTTAGTTTGATAACATTTCTCATTTTCAGGACATTTTGAGAGGTAATTATGATTACCTAAAACTGATACGAGGCATTTAAGTTTGATGACTTTTCTCATTTTGGTGCTTTTCATATGTAATTATTATTACCTCGAACTGAGCCGGGGCGTTTGAGTTAGATGAATTTCTCATGTTTGTGACTTTTTAAGAGGAAAATATGATTACATCAAATTAAGCCGAGGCATTTGAGTTTGATGACTTTTTTGATTTTTGAGACTTTTGAGAGGTAATTATGATTACCTCGAACTGAGTCTAGGCATTTGAGTTAGATAAAATTTCTCATTTTTAAGACTTTGTAAGAGGTAATTATGATTATCTCGAAGTGAACGGAGGCATTTGAGTTTGATGACTTTTCTCTTTCTGGGATTTTGTAAAGGTAATTATGATTAGCTCGAAATAAGCTGAGGCATTTGAGTTTGATGACTTTTGTCATTTTTAGAACTTTTGAGAGGTAATTATGATTACCTCAAACTGTGCCGGGGCATTAGAGTTTGATTACCTTTCTCATTTTCAGGACTTTTTAGAGATAATTATGATTACCTCAAACTGGGCCGATGCATTTGAGTTTGATGATAAGGTGTGATTTTTCGGATATGACACACCAAAGGATCAAAAGATTGTTGGATATGACTCACCAAACAATCGGAAAATTTTCTAAAAGAACAAAAGATATTAGTCTCAAAATAGTTGATAAAAAGTTGGGTGCCTTAGAATGAGGCTTACAATGTGCTTAAATAGAGAAGGAGACTTTAACAGACTCAAGTTCCTTCGAGAATGACTCTTGGGGACTCTAAAATTCAGTTCGAAACTTTGAACCAAAGACTCAAGACTTGGACTAAATACTTAAGAGTTTGTGGACTAAACAAAATGAAATAAAACCATAATCTAAATTATAACATAAGGTTGTTGCTTTGAGTCGGTTCATGGCTTCTTGTAATCGCCCAAGTTAATCATCAAAGTAGGGTAAGTGGACTTGAGGCCTCATTAAAAACCTTAGTTGGAAAACCCATTGGGATAAAACCAAGCTAAGGGAAAAAGAGCACATTCAAGCAACTTGATGATGATTAACTCGGAATGGCTTGAATGGAAGTGAGCATCTCTTGGTTGATTTGTCTTGGACGAACTTCCTCTTGCTTCCAAAACATCTTTAGGGTTGTTCCCACAGCTTCTTGAAGTCATCTTGATTTGGCATGGGTCATAGGACCTCTAGGGATGATCAAGGCATCTTCTTATTCTTCTCCAAGTGTTGCTTTGTCCATGATCATATCATCCCCTCCCTCTTGAAAAGGATTTGTCCTCAAATCTGGATCATCTGCAACAAAAGGGATCAAGTCAGTAATATTAAAGCTATTACTTATTTCATACTTACCTTGCAATTCTAGCTTGTAGGCATTGTTGCTGATCTTCTTTATGATCTCAAAAGGCCCATCGATCCTTCGTATAAGTTTAGACTTCCTTTCATCTGGGAACCTCTCTTTCCTTAGGTGAACCCAAAATTTGTCACCTTCTTCAAAGACCTTCTCACGCTTTCCCTTGTTAGCATGCTTGACATATTGCTTGGTCTTCTCTTCAATATTTTTCCTTGCTTGCTTATGTAATTGCTGTATCAGCTCGGCCTTCTTCTTTCCATCAAAGCTAACTCTTTCACACTCAGGCAAATGTATTAGTTCCAAAGGAGAAGTAGGATTAAACCCATAAACAATTTCAAAAGGAGAAAACTTAGAAGTAGAATGCACAGCATGAATATATGCAAATTCACAATGAGGCAAGTAGTCTTCCCATGTTTTCAAGTTTTTCTTTATGAATGCACGCAAAAGAGTGCCTAGTGTCCTATTAACTACTTCAGTCTGCCCATCAGTTTGTGGATGACAAATAGTACAAAACATCAACTTAGTACCTAGATTAGACCAAAGAGTCTTCCAGAAGTAACTAAGAAACTTAGTATCTCTATCAGAAACTACAGTTCTAGGCATGCCATGTTAGCGCACAACCTCCTTAAAGAACAAGTTAGAAACATGCAATGCATCATCAATTTTGTGGCAAGCTATGAAATATGCAATCTTAGAAAACCTATCCACCACAACAAAGATAGAATCCTTTCCGGTTCTAGTCCTAGGCAATCCAATAATAAAGTCCATAGAGATGTCATTCCAAGGATGATAAGGAATGGGTAAAGTATATAAACCGTGGCTTTGAACCTTGGACTTAGCTTGTTTACATGTTGCACATCTTTCACATATCCGCTCCACATCGCTTCTCATGTGTGGCCAAAAGAAATGGTCCTGCAAAACTTTTAGTGTCTTGGAAATACCAAAATGTCCCATAAGACTTCGTCCATGTGCTTCTCTCCGAGATAGTGCATCAGCCACTATGTTTTCCTTACCTTGTATGTACTTGATCACATAAGGAAATGTTTCTATGAATTCTATCCATCTGGCATGTCTTTTTCTCAGCTTGTTCTGCCCCTTTAGGTACTTGAGAGATTCATGGTCTGTGTGTATTACAAACTCCTTAGGCCAAAGATAATGTTTCCAAGTTCGTAAGGCCCTCACCAAAGCATACAACTCCTTGTCATAAGTAGCATAGTTGAGAGTTTCTCCTCCAAGCTTCTCACTGAAGTATGCTATTGGTCTTTTCTCCTGCATTAACACAGCACCAATACCAATCCCTGAGGCATCACATTCAATTTCAAAGGTTTTGTTAAAATCAGGAAGGGTAAGAAGAGGAGAATGAGTAAGCTTCTCTTTAAGGCATTGAAATGCAGCTTCTTGTGCCTCTTCCCATTTGAATCCAACATCTTTCTTGATCACTTCAGTCAATGGGGCAGCAATGGTGCTAAAGTTCTTGACAAAACACCTGTAGAACCCAGCAAGTCCATGTAAACTTCTCACTTCACTAATGGTTGTTGGACTCGGCCACTCCATGATTGCTTTAATCTTCTCCGGATCCACCTTTACACCATCTGCACTCACAACAAAGCCTAAAAAGACCAAGTTATCTGTTCCAAAAGTACACTTCTTAATATTAGCATAAAGTGTTTCTCTCCTTAACAGATCAAGAACAGCCTTAAGATGTTCTATGTGCTCCTCAAAGCTCTTGATGTACGCTAGGATGTCATCAAAGTACACAACCACAAAGATGCCAATAAAAGATCTAATGATATGATTCATTAACCTCATGAAGGTATTAGGTGCATTTGTTAATCCAAAAGTCATGACTAACCACTCATACAATCCATGCTTAGTTTTAAATGCAGTTTTCCACTCATCTCCTTATTTCATCCTAATTTGATGATATCCACTTTTCAAGTCTATCTTAGAACAAATGCAAGAACCATGCAATTCATCTAACATGTCATCTAAACAAGGAATAGGATGGCGATACTTTACAAAGATATTGTTGATGGCTCTGCAATCCACACACATCCTCCAAGTTCTATCTTTCTTTGGAACAAGTAGCACCGGCACGGCACAAGGGCTCATGCTCTCCCGGATATGGCCTTTAGCCATTAGCTCTTCCACTTGCCTTTGAAGTTCCTTAGTCTCCACAGGGTTGGTTCTATATGCTGGACGGTTAGGAAGTGAAGCTCCAGGCACAAAATCAATCTTGTGCTCAGTCCCATAGGTGGTAGTCCTTTGGGATTCTCCTCCGGAAAGACATCCTCAAACTCCTGCAAAAGAAAAGAAATACTGCTCGGAACTTCCGGCATTGGATTAGTAAGGTTTACCAAAACCTCTTTGAAAACAAACAAAAGAATGGGTTGTTTAGAGAACAGAGCTCTCTTAACCACATTAAAACTCACAAGCAAGTTTTATTGCCTCACAGGGTTACTATCAAAGGCCTTGTTCTTGGTTTTTCTCAAACTCATCATTACCTCAAAGCAAGCCGAGGCATTTGAGTTTGATGACTTCTTATTTCTGGGACTTTTTAAGAGGTAGTTATGATTACCTCAAACCAAGGCGAGGCATATGAGTTTTATGAATTGGCTTATTTCTTGGACTTTTAAGAGGTAAATATGATTACCACAAACTGAGTCGAGTCATTTGAATTTGATGTCTTTTCCTATTTTTGAGACTTTTTAAGAGGTAATTATGATTACCTCAAACTGAGTCAAGCATTTTAGTTTGATGAATTCTTTTTTGGGACTTTTTGAGAGGTAATTATGATTACCTCAAACTTGAAGAACTTTGTCGATTTTAAGAGTTTAGATGATTATATAGTGTTTAGAATGATGAGAGGATTTAGAGAGAATGAATGTAATAAGATTTTTTTCCTTGTATTCATTTTTCTATAAGAGCTTTACATGTGTTTATATAGAAGTTACAAAGAGGAAGAGAGGTGAATCCTTCTCCATTAGGCGCCCATGCCTTCTCCATTAGGTGCCCATGCCTTCTCCATTAGGCGCCCATGCTTTCTCCCTGCAGCGCCCATGCTTTCTCCCTGCAGCGCCCATGCTTTCTCCCTGTAGCTCCCATGCCTCCTTTGCTTCCTCACTTGGTTTAGTTAGTTTGTCTAGTTGATATCCAACAGCTTCCTTTTCTTCTAGTTCCTTTACAACTAGTTCTCTCATTTTCCCTCCTTCTCTTGAGTTTGAATTCTTCTTCTTGAGATCACATATTCCAACACTCCCCCTCAAGATTGGTCGATGGAGATCCTTAAGGCCGATCTTGCCATGAATGTGATCACAAGTAATGGCTGAGGTTGCTTTAGTGAAGATATCCGCTAGTTGATCCATGCTGGCTACAAAGGCGGTTTTGATGATTCCTTCTTGAATCTTCCCTTTCACGAAGTGGCAATCAACTTCTATGTGCTTGGTTCTTTCATGGAAGACTGGATTGGATGCTATATGTATTGCAGCTTGATTATCACAATACAATAGCATTGCTTCAGCTTCATTTATTCCAAGATCATCTAGGAATGCCTTTATCCAAATTAACTCTTTTGTCACCTCCTTCATAGCTCTATACTCGGCTTCAGCACTAGATAAGGCTATGACCTTCTGCTTCTTACTCCTCCAAGTCACTAGATTGCCTCCCACAAAGGTGCAAAAACCAGATGTGGATTTTCTATCCATCTTATCACCAGCCCAATCCGCATCACAATATCCTTGAACCTTTGTGTTTCCATTAACCTTCATCCATATGCCTTTCCCGGGATTGTTTTTCAGATACCTTAGCAGCCTCTCAATCATGTTCCAATGCTGCATGGTTGGTCTTTGCATATGTTGGCTCACACGGTTTACTGCAAAGCAAATATCCGGCCTTGTGATAGTAAGGTAAATGAGTTTGCCCACCATCCTTTGATACCTCTTAATATCTTTCAATGGCTCCCCCTCAGAATTATCTTGGTAGCCTTCTTCTATTGGGGTTTTAGCCGGCTTGGATCCCAGCTTCCCTGTTTCTTCCAAGAGGTCAAGGACATATTTTCTTTGAGAAATGAACATTCCATCTCCAAATCGTGTCATCTCAATCCCTAGGAAATACTTAAGTTCCCCTAGGTCCTTTATATCAAAGTCAGCCTTCAAGATCTTCTTGATTTGATTTATTCCATCTTTGTCACTTCCTGTGATGATTAGATCATCAACATATATCAATACGGCAACAATTCCTTCTCCACTTTGTTTTGTGAACAAGGTATGATCCGCTTCAGATCTTATGAACTTCTTCTCCAAAAGACAAGCGCTTAACCTTTGGTACCATGCTCTTGGGGATTGCTTCAGCCCATAGATTGCTTTCTTCAATCTGCAAACTTTGTTGCCTTCCTTATGATATCCTTGGGGTGGATCCATATACACCTCTTCTTCCAAGTCTCCTTGCAAGAATGCATTCTTAACATCCATCTGCCATAGATCCCATTTTAAGTTCACTGCCACTGAGATTAGTATTCTTATGGAATGAAGCTTAGCAACCGGAGCAAATGTCTCGGTATAGTCCTCCCCATAAACTTGAGTATACCCTTTTGCTACCAACCTTGCCTTGTACCTTTCTATCTTCCCATCACTTGTGTATTTGATTGTATACACCCATCTACTCCCAACCGACTTCTTATCCTTTGGTAAGTCGGTTAAGTACCAAGTATTATTCCTTTCCATGGACTTCATTTCCTCTTCCATGGCTTTCACCCATACTCCACTCTCACATGCTTCTTCATATGAGCTAGGAATGTATTCCTTGCTGATTTTTGTGAGAAAAACTTCATGCTCCATAGGTAATGTTGCCAAGGAACAGAAATGCTCAATGGGATATGTGATAATACTAGTTTGAGTGTGATCTCCTCCTTGTGATATGAGAGTGCTGTCGCCAATAGGATCGAGATCTAAGCTCGCCGTACGCTCAGGACACTCTCTTATCACACAAGGAAGATTACTCGTACTAGACTCTCCTTGGAGCATAGCAGAATTGTTGTAGCCATAGAAAACACGTTGTCGCCTCTGTCTTGTACTTCTTCTTAGAGGTATACTTGATTCTGGTTCTTCTTCCACATCCTCTTCTGCTTCAGATAACCTCTGGTTTGATTCCTCCAGTATATCATCCGTAGTTCCCTGCTCTATGATATTCTCAGATGATTCATTCTCTCCTTGTACCTCATTTATTGGAGCATCATTAACCCGCCTCCAATCTATAGATACTGGAGTCACATCCTCCGGAGCTTCATGGTTCTTGTTTCCATAAAATCCTTCTTCTTCATTGAATCTCACCTCTCTAGATACATAGACTCTCCTTGTCTCCGGATTGTAGACCTTGTATCCTTTTTGTGTTGGTGAGTAGCCAATGAACACACACTTCATACTTCGAGGTTCAAGTTTGCTTCTTTGTCCCTCCGGTAGAAACATATAACAAGTACATCCAAAGGTCTTCATATGATTCACGCTTGGCTTGCTTTTGTATAGCACTTCAAATGGTGATTTATTATCAAGATTTTTGGTTGGAAGCCGGTTGATCAAGTAGCTTGAAGTCATTACTGCATCTCCCTAATGAAATGTCGGTACTCCTTTGGCAATCATGAGGGTTCTTGCTACTTCCATGAGATGTCTGTTCTTTCTTTCTGCTACCCCATTTTGTTGTGGAGTGTAAGCACACGATGTTTGGTGTATGATACCAAGGTTATTGAGTAACTCCTTGAATCGTTTGCTCACATACTCCCCGCCATTATCACTTCTTAAGATTTTGATTTTGGTCTTGAATTGGGTAGAGATATATTTGGTGAAGTTAGTAAACGCTTCATATACTTGATCCTTTGAATGTAAGAGTGTGATCCATGTGTGTCTTGAGTAGTCATCAATGAATGAAACAAAATATCTATATTGATCTCTTGAGTTACATGGGGCGGTCTATACATCCGAGTGTACAATGCCAAAAGCTTCATCACAAGTTGTAGATGAAGAGGGAAAAACCTGTCTACAATGTTTCCCTAGTACACATGCTTCACAACCTTCTTCTCCTTGAACGAGATTGGGTAAGACCATTTTGAGGATAGCTGAATTTGGATGTCCTAGCCTTCCATGCCATAATGGGCTATCTCCAATCTCCTTGTCAAAAACTTCCTTATCCGCCTTTACTCCAAGAGCTTTTAGCTTTTCTTGTTTATTTGTTTCCAACAGATACACTCCATCCTCCACCTTTCCTTCTCCGAGTACATGATTTGTTTTAGGGTCCTGAAACTTCACAAAGTCAGTCCCAAACATTGCCACACAATCCAAATCTTTTGTGGCTCTATGAACTGATAAAAGGTTGGATGAGAAACTAGGCATATATAATGCTTTAGTTTCTTTTGTGAAAAGCTCTAACTCTCCTATCCCTTCAATCGGAACTGAGCTTCCATTGGCTATTTGTACATTTCCATGATAAGGTTCAAGATTTTTCAGCATGTCTTGATCATTAATCATGTGATGAGAAGCCCCCGAATCCACAATGATCCTATTCTTCTTAATGGCACTTTTAGAGCTAAATAGGCTCTTACCGGATTCTGTGAGCTTGGCTAGGCTCTTGATGAGAGCCTCAAACTCGGATCTTCTGACCATCTCTTCAACAGGTTGTGTGACTCCCATGAAGGCTCTAGGTCCACTTCCATTCTCCTTTAGCCGCTTAGGCCTTAAGTGTGGATGAAGAGTCCAACACTTCTCCTTAGTGTGCCCCTTCATCTTGCAATGATCACATTCCAGCACCCTCTTGTCGAATGTGTGATTCCTCCTTGCAAGATGTGCGGCCTCACTTGGTGAACGGAATAGATCTCTTGACCCTTCCTCCCTTTGTATCATGCCACATACTTCCGCTAGACTTGGCAGCTTCTCAAATCTGAGTATGTGCTTGATAAGATCTTTGTAGGATGTGTTAAGTGCCAAGAGAAGCCCAAACACTTGATCTTGGTCACGCCTTTCTCCTAACTCCTTGGGGTCCATGGTTTGTGGCCTCAAGATCTCCAGTTCGGCCCACAAACTTCTATACTCCCCAAACATTTCCTTGAATGGCTTCTCCTCTTGTTGAAGCTCATTCAGCACCCTCTTTACCTCAAATATTCTTGATATATTTGAGACATTTCCATATACTCCCTTGAGTATATCCCATAGTTCTTTGGCGGAATCAGCATATGAGTAGGCCGCCAAGATGGATGGCTCTAGTGAGCTTTGAAGAAGAGAGAGCGTGTATTGTTCCTCCTGTTCCTCCTTAGCTTCTTCTTTTTCATTTTTCACTAAAGCTTCTGCCGCCTCCTTTGGCTCAACATATTGCCAAAGTCCTCTTCCTCTAAGAATGGTCTTAGTGGTTTTTGCGCAAAGGAGATAGTTGTTTCCTTTGAGTATGACTGAGATTGCTACTCTATTTGTCTCCATTTTCTAGTAACAATACACAATTCTAGTTCTTTCACAACTTGAAGATCCTATGATCCCAAGGATATTAATCTCAGAGTGAATAGAACTAGGAGGATGTATTGTTATAGATTAGAAGCTTTGTAGAGTGATAGAAGAATTATAAGATGAAGATTAAGCGGTTAAAGGATAAACCCGCTCTGATACCATGAAGAACTTTGTCGATTTTAAGAGTTTAGATGATTATATAGTGTTTAGAATGATGAGAGGATTTAGAGAGAATGAATGTAATAAGATTTTTTTCCTTGTATTCATTTTTCTATAAGAGCTTTACATGTGTTTATATAGAAGTTACAAAGAGGAAGAGAGGTGAATCCTTCTCCATTAGGCGCCCATGCCTTCTCCATTAGGTGCCCATGCCTTCTCCATTAGGCGCCCATGCTTTCTCCCTGCAGCGCCCATGCTTTCTCCCTGCAGCGCCCATGCTTTCTCCCTGTAGCTCCCATGCCTCCTTTGCTTCCTCACTTGGTTTAGTTAGTTTGTCTAGTTGATATCCAACAGCTTCCTTTTCTTCTAGTTCCTTTACAACTAGTTCCCTCCTTTTCCCTCCTTCTCTTGAGTTTGAATTCTTCTTCTTGAGATCACATATTCCAACAAAACTAAGCCGAGACATTTGAGTTTGATAACTTTTCTTATTACTGAAACTTTTTAAGAGGTAATTATGATTAACTAAGCCGAGCCAAGGCATTTGAATTTGATGACTTAGATTTTTCCGGGACTATTTGAGAGGTAATTATGGTTACCCCAAACCAAGCAGAGACATTTGACTTTGAAGATTTGTTTTGTCTTAATGACTTTTTATGAGGTAATTATGATTACCTTAAACCGAATCGAGGAATTTGATTTTGAGGACTCTTTGAGAGGTAATTATGATTACTGTAATCAAGCCGAGTCATTTGAGTTTGATGAAAGTTTTATTTTCAGGAATATTTGAAAGGTAATTATGATTAGCTCAAACTGAGCCGATATATTTGAGCTTGATGACTTTTCTTATTCCTGGGACTTTTTAAGAGGTAATTATGATTACCTCAAGCTGGACTTAATCATTTGAATTTGATGACTTTATTGTTTCGGGACTTTTAAAAGGTAGTTACGATTATCTCAAAATGAGCTGAGACATTTTAATTGTCGACTTTTCTTATTGCTGTGACTTTTTAAGAGGTAATTATGATTACGTCAAACCAAACCGATGCATTTGAATTTGATGACTTTCCTTTTTTCTGGGACTTTTTAGGGATAATTATGATTACCTCAAACGACGCCAAGGCTTTTGAGTTTGATTACTTTTATTTTTTAGGAACTTTTGAGAGGTAATTATGATTACTTCAAAGCAAGCCGAGGCATTTGTGTCTAATGAATGTTTTTTTGTTTTCATTACTTTTTACGAGGTAATTATAATTACCTCAATCCGAGCCAAGTCATATGAGTTTGATGACTTTTTTTTCCAGGACTATTTGAGAGGTAATTATGATTACCTCAAATCAAGCCTAGGAATTTGAGTTTGATGACTTTTATTTTCCATGACTATTTTATAGGTAATTATGATTACCTTAAACCAAGCCAAGACATTTGAGTTTGATGACTTTTATTTTTTGGGACTTTTTGAGATATAATTATGATTATCTCAAACCGATCCGAGGCATTTGACTTTGAAGACTTTTCTTATTTCTGTGACTTTTTTAAGAGGTAATAATGATTATCTCAAACAGAGGCTAGGCATTTGAATTTGATGATTTTTCTTATTTCTGTGACTTTTTAAGAGGTAATTATGGTTACCTTAGACTGAGCCGAGACATTTGAGTTTGATGAATTTTATTTTTCGGGACTTTGTGCGAGGTAATTATGATTACTACAAACCAAGCCGAGTCATTTGAGTTTGATGACTTTTCTTATTTCTGGGACTTTTTAAAAGGTAATTATGATTAACTCAAACCGAGCCGAGACAATTGAGTTTGATAAATTGTCTTATTTCTTGCACTTTTAAGTGGTAATTATGATTACCTCAAACTGAGCCGAGATATTTGAGTTTGATGACTTTTCATATATTCTAGGACCTTTTAATAGGTAATTATGATTACCTCCAACTCGGCTGAGACATTTGAGTTTGATGACTTTTCTTATTTCTGTAATTTTTAAGAGGTAGTTATGATTAACTCAAACCGAGCCGAGTCATTTGATTTTGATGACTTTTATTTTTCGAAACTTTTTGAGAGGTAAATATGATTACCTCAAACTAAGCCAAGGCATTTGAGCTTGATGACTTTTTATTTATTTTTGGGATATTTTGAGAGGTAATTATGAATACCTCAAACTGAGTCGTGACATTTGAGTTTGATAACTTTTTTATTTCTGGCACTTTTTAAGAGGTAGTTTTGATTACCTCAAACTGAGCCGACGCATTAGAGCTTGATGACTTTTATTTTCCGGGACTATTTGAGAGGTAATTATGATTACTTCAAACCTAGCCGAGACAATTGAGTTTGATAAAAAAAAATTTCATGACTTTTTGAGAGGTAATTATGATTACCTCAATCCAGGCAGAGGCATTTGAGTTTAACGACTTTATTTTTTTGGGACATTTTAAGAGGTAATTATAATTATCTCAAAACGAGCTGAGGCATTTTAATTTGATGATTTTTCTTATTTCTGGGACTTTTTAATAGGTAATTATGATTACCTTAACCCAATCCGAGGCATTTGAGTTTGATGACTTTTATTTTCGGGACATTTTGAGAGGTAATTATGATTACCTCAAAGAAAGCCGTGGCATTTGAGTTTTATGGCTTTTCATAAGCCGAGTCATTTGAATTTGATGTCTTTTCCTATTTCTTTGAATTTTTAAGAGGTAATTATGATTACTTCAAACCGAGCCAAGGCATTTTAGTTTGATGAGTTATGTTTTGGAACTTTTTGATTGGTAATCATGATTACCTCAAACTGAGCCGAGACATTTGAGTTTGATAACTTTTCTTATAACTGCAACTTTTTAAGAGGTAATTATGATTATCTCAAGTCGAGCCAAGGATTTGAATTTGATGACTTTTATTTTCTGGGACTATTTGAAAGGTAGTTATGGTTACCTCAAACTAAACCGAGATATTTGAGTTTGATGACTTTTATTTTTCGGGAATATTTGACAGGTAATTATAATTACCTCAAACCAAGCCGAGACATTTGAGTTTGATAATTTGTTTTGTTTGCACAACTTTTTATGAGGTAATTATGATTACCTCAAACCGAGTCAAGGAATTTGATTTTGAGGACTTTTATTTTGAGGACTTTTTGAGAGGTTATTATGATTAATGCAACCAACCCGAGTCATTTGAGTTTGATGAATTTTTTTTACAGGAGTTTTTGAAAGGTAATTATGATTATCTCAAACTGAGCTGAGGCATTTGAGTTTGAAGACTTTTCTATATTATGAGACTTTTAAAGAGGTAATTATGATTACCTCAAACCAAGCCGTGGCTTTTGAGGGTGATGACTTTTATTTTTCAGGAACTTTTGAGAGGTAATAATGATCACCTCAAACCAAGCCAAGGAATTTGAGTTTGATAAATTAATTTTGTTTTCATGACTTTTTACGAGGTAATTATGATTATCTCAAACCAAGCCGAGTCATTTGAGTTTGATGACTTTTATTTTCCGGGACTATTTGAGAGGTAATTACGATTATCTCAAACCAAGCCGAGGCATTTGAGTTTGATGACTTTTATTTTACAGAACTATTTGAGAGGTAATTATGATTACCTCAAACCAAGCAGAGACATTTGACTTTGATGATTTTTGTGTTTTCATGACTTTTTATGAGGTAATTATGATTATCTCAAACCGAGTTAAGGTATTTGAGTTTGATAACTTTTATTTTGAAGACATTTTAAGAGGTAATTATGATTACCTCAACCAAGCCGAGACATTTGAGTTTGATGAAATTTTTATTTTCAGGAATTTTTAAAAGGTAATTATGATTACCATAAACTGAGCTAATGCATTTGACTTTGATTACCTCAAAATGAGCTGAGGAATTTTAATTTGACGATTTTTCTTATTTCTGGGAATTATTAAAAGGTAATTATGATTAACTTAAACCGAGCCAAGGCTTTTGAGTTTGATACTTTTATTTTGAAGACTTTTTAAGAGGTAATTATGATTACCACAACCAATTCGAGACATCTGAGCTTGATGAATTTTTTATTTTCAGGAAGTTTTGAAACTTAATTATGATTACCTTAAACTTAGCTGATGCATTTGACTTTGCTTACCTCAAAATGAGCTGAGCATTTTAATTTGATGATTTTTCTTATTTTGGGTATTTTTAATAGGTAATTATGATTAATTCAAACCAAGCCAAGGCTTTTGAGTCTGATGACTTTTATTATTTCTTGGACTTTTTAAGAAGTAATTATGATTAGGTCACTCCAAGCCGAGGCATTTGCGTTTGCTGATTTTTATTTTTTGGGACTTTTTGAGAGGTAATTATGATTATCTCAAAGCGAGCTGAGGCATTTGAGTTTGATGACTTTTCTTATTTATGGGACTTTTTAAGAGGTAATAATGATGATCTCAAACATAGGAGAGACATTTGAGTTTGATGACTTTACTTTTTAGGACATTTTTAGAGGTAATTATGGTTACCTTAAACTAAGCCGAGACATTTAAATTTGATGACTTTACTTATTTCTGGGACTTTTTAGAGGTAATTATAATTACCTCAAACTGAGCCGAGACATTTGAGTTTAATGATTTTTCTTATTTCTGGGACTTTTAAGAGGTAATTATGATTAGCTCAAACCGACCCCAGACATTTGAGTATGATTACATTATTTTTAAAAAATATTTAGAGGTAATTATGATTACCTTAAACCGAGGAGAGGCATTTGAGTTTAATTCATTTTCTTATTTCTTGGACTTTTTAAGAGGTAATTATGAATATCTCAAAACGAGCCAATGCATTTGAGTTTGATGATTTTTATTTTTTGAGACTTTTTGAGAGGAAATTATGATAACCTCAAAATGAGCCGAGACATTTGAATTTGATGACTTTTCTTATTTCTTTAACTTTTAAAGAGGTATTTATGATTACACCAAACCTAGCGGTGTCGTTTGAGTATGATGACTTTTCTTATTTCTGGGATTTTTAAGAGGTAATTTTGTTTACCCCAAACCGAGCCGAGTCATTTGAGTTTGATGACTTTTATTTTTTGGAAAATTTTAAGAGGTAAATATGATTACCTCAAAGCGAGCTGAGGCATTTGAGTTTCATGACATTTATTTTTTGGGACTTTTTGAGAGATAACTATGATTACCTCAAAGCGAGCTGAGACATCTGAGTTTTATGACTTTTCTTATTTCTGGGACTTTAAAAGAGTTAATTATGATTACCTCAAATCAAGGAGAGACATTTGAGTTTAAAGACTTTTCCTATTTCTGGGACTTTTTAACAGGTATTTATGATTACCACAAACCAAGCCGTGTCATTTGAGTTTGATGACTTTTCTTATTTCTAGGACTTTTAAATGGTAATTATGATTACCTCAAACCCATCCGAGGCATTTGATTTTGATACTTTTCTTATTTCTGAGACTTTCTAAGAGGTAATTATGATTACATCAAACCGAGCCGAGGCATTCGAGTTTGATGACTTATTTTGCGGACTTTTTGAGAAATAATTATGATTACTTCAAACTGAGAAGAAACATTTGAGTTTGATGACTTTTATTATTTCTGGGACTTTTTAAGAGGTAATGATGATTACCTCAAACCGAGCCGAGGCATTTGAGTTTGATAACTTTTATTTTCCGAGACTATTTGAGAACTAATTATGATTACCTCAAACCAAGTCAAGCTATTTGAGTTTGATGACTTTTATTTTAAGGGACTATTTGAAAGGTAATTATGATTACCTCAAACCGAAGCGAGGAATTTTAGTTTAAAAAGTAATTTTGATGACTTTTCTTTTTTCCAAAATTTTTTAAGAGGTTATTATGATTGCATTATCCCAAGCCGAGACATTTGAGTTTGATAAATTTACTTATTTATGGGACTTTTTAAGAGGTAATTATGATTACCTCAAACCGAGCCGACGCATTTAAGTTTGATGACTTATTTTTTGGGTCTTTTTGAGAGGTAACTATGATTACCTCAAACTGAGCCGAGACATTTGAGTTTGATGACTTTTTTATTTTTTGGGACTTTTTAAAGGTTAATTATGATTGCCTCGAACCTAGCCGAGGCATTTGTGTTTGATGACATTTTTTTTTTCGGACAATTTGAGTGGTAATTATGATTACCTCAAACCAAGCCAAGACATTTTTGATAAGTTTTTTTTGTTTCACGAATTTTTAAGAGGTAATTATGAATACCTCAAACCGAGGAATTATGAGACTTTTTAAGAGGTAATATTGATGATCTCAGACATAGGCGAGACATTTGAGTTTGATGACTTTACTTATTTTTAGGACATTTTTAGAGGTAATTATGGTTACCTCAAACTAAGCCGAGTCTTTTGACTTTGATGACTTTACTTAGTTCTGGGACTTTTTAGAGGTAATTATGGTTACCTCAAACTGAGCCGAGACATTTGAGTTTGATGATTTTTCTTATTTCTAGGACTTTTAAGAGGTAATTATGATTACCTTAAACCGAGCCAAGACATTTGAGTTTGATTACATTATTTTTAGAAATTGTTTAGAGGTAATTATGATTACCTCAAACCGAGGAGAGGCATTTGAGATTAATTAATTTTCGTATTTCTTTAACTTTTTAAGAGGTATTTATGATTACACCAAACCAAGCGGAGTCATTTGAGAGATAACTATGATTACCTCAAAGCGAGCTGAAACATCTGAGTTTTATGACTTTTCTTATTTCTGGGACTTTTAAAGAGTTAATTATGATTATCTCAAATCAAGGCGAGACATTTGAGTTTGATGACTTTTCTTATTTCTAGGAATTTTAAAGTGGTAATTATGATTACCTCAAACCCATCCGAGGCGTTTGAGTTTGATACTTTTCTTATTTCTGAGACTTTTTAAGAGGTAATTATGATTACATCAAACCGAGCCGAGGCATATGAGTTTGATGACTTATTTTTCGGACTTTTTGAGAAGTAATTATGATTACTTCAAACTGAGAAGAAACATTTGAGTTTGATGACTTTTCTTATTTTTGTGACTTTTTAAGAGGTCATGATGATTACCTCAAACCGAGCCGAGGCATTTGAGTTTGATAACTTTTATTTTCCGAGACTATTTGAGAACTAATTATGATTACCTCAAACCAAGTCAAGCTATTTGAGTTTGATGACTTTTATTTGAAGGGACTATTTGAAAGGTAATTATGATTACCTCAAACCGAGGCGAGGAATTTTAGTTTAAAAAGTAATTTTGATGACTTTTCTTTTTTCCAAAACTTTTTAAGAGGTTATTATGATTACCTTATCCCAAGCTGAGACATTTGAGTTTAATGACTTTACTTATTTATGGGACTTTTTAAGAGGTAATTATGATTACCTCAAACCGAGGCGAGGCATTTAAGTTTGATGACTTATTTTTTGGGACTTTTTGAGAGGCAATAATGATTACCTCAAACTGAGCTTAGACATTTGAGTTTAATGACTTTTTTAATTTTTGGGACCTTTTAAAAGTTAATTATGATGACCTCGAACTTAGCCGAGGCATTTGCGTTTGATGACATTTATTTTTTGGGACTATTTGAGCGGTAATTATGATTACCTCAAACCAAGCCAAGACATTTTTGATAAGCTTTTTTTGTTTCATGACTTTTTAAGAGGTAATTATGAATACCTCCAACCGAGGCATTGGAGTTTGATGAATTTTAGTTTTTGGAACTTTTTAAGATGTAATTATGATTACCTGAACCAAGCCGAGACATTTGAGCTTGATAAATTTTTTATTTTCAGGAATTTTTGAAACGTAATTATGATTACCTTAAACTGAGCTGATGCATTTGACTTTGCTTACCTCAAAATGAGCTGAGACATTTTAATTTGACTATTTTCTTATTTCTGGGAATCTTTTAGAGGTAATTATGATTAACTCAAACCGAGTCAAGGCTTTTGAGTCTGATTACTTTTATTATTTCTGGGACTTTTTAAGAAGTAATTATGATTACGTCAATCCAAGCCGAGGCATTTGCATTTGCTGACTTTTATTTTTAGGACTTTTTGAAAGGTAATTATGATTATCTCAAAGCGAGTTGAGGCATTTGAGTTTGATGACTTTTCTTATTTATGGGACTTTTTAAGAGGTAATAATGATGATCTCAAACATAGGCGAGGCATTTGAGTTTGATGACTTTACTTATTTTTAGGACACTTTTAGAGGTAATTATGGTTACCTCAAACTGAGTCGAGACATTTGACTTTGATGACTTTACTTATTTCTGGGACTTTTTAGAGGTAATTATGGTTACCTCAAACCGAGCCGAGACATTTGAGTTTGATGATTTTTCTTATTTCTGGGACTTTTAAGAGGTAATTATGATTACCTCAAACCGAGCCAAGCCATTTGAGTTTGATTACATTATTTTAGAAATTGTTTAGAGGTAATTATGATGACCTCAAAATAAGGAGAGACATTTGAGTTTAATTAATTTTCTTATTTCTTGGACTTTTTAAGAGGTAATTATGATTACCTCAAAACGAGCCAATGTATTTGAGTAGGATGATTTTATTTTTTGGGACTTTTTGAGAGGAAATTATGATTACCTCAAAATGAGCCGAGACTTTTGAATTTGATGACTTTTCTTATTTCTTTAACTTTTTAAAAGGTATTTATGATTACACCAAACCAAGCGGAGTCTTTTGAGTATGATGACTTTCTTATTTCTGGGATTTTTAAGAGGTAATTTTGTTTACCTCAAACCGAGCCTAGTCATTTGAGTTTGATGACTTTTATTTTTTGGAACTTTTTAAGAGGTAAATATGATTACCTCAAAGCGAGCTGAGGCATTTGAGTTTCATGACATTTATTTTTCGTAATTTGAGATATAACTATGATTACCTCAAAGCGAGCTGAGACATCTGAGTTTTATGACTTTTCTTATTTCTGGGACTTTTAAAGAGTTAATTATGATTACCTCAAATCAAGGCGATACATTTGAGTGTGAAGACTTTTCTTATTTCTGGGATTTTTTAAGAGGTGATTATGATTACCACAAACCAAGCCGAGTCATTTGAGTTTGATGACTTTTCTTATTTCTAGGACTTTTTAAGTGGTAATTATGATTACCTTAAACCCATCCGAGGCATTTGAGTTTGATATTTTTCTTATTTCTGAGACTTTTTAAGAGGTAATTATGATTACATCAAACCGAGCCGAGGTATTCGAGTTTGATGATTTATTTTGCGGACTTTTTGAGAAGTAATTATGATTACTTCAAACTGAGAAAAAATATTTGAGTTTGATGACTTTTCTTATTTCTGGGACTTTTTAAGAGGTACTGATGATTACCTCAAACCGAGCCGATGTTGATTTTAGAAGTTTAGGGAGAGATAAGGATGAAGATAAGAGAATTGGCGTAATAAGAGAGAGAGAGATTGCTGAATTTTTCTTCTTATTCATACTCATTCAAGCAATACAATGCACAAGTATATATAGACTTTACAAGTATAAGCTAAGGAAAAATATCTAATGAAGAGGAAGAGAAGAGGTGTGATGATGGAGTGGTTGAGCTGCTCCAACAGTGCAGTTGTGCCCATGCTGTTCCCATGCTGTGCCCATACCTTCTCCCTGCAGCGCCCATGCCTCCTTTGCTTCCTCACTTGGTTTAGTTAGCTTGTCTAGTTGATATCCAACAGCTTCCTTTTCTTCTAGTTCCTTATAAACTAGCTCTCCTTCTAGTTCCTTCACAACTAGTTCTTTCCTTTTCCCTCCTTTTCTTGAGTTTGAATTCTTCTTCTTGAGATCACATATTTCAACACTCCCCCTCAAGATTGGTCGGTGAATATCCTTTAGACCGATCTTGCCATATATGTGATCCCCAATGATCGAGGATGTTGCCTTGGTGAAGATATCCGCTAGCTGTTCCCCACTTGCTACGAATGCGGGTTTGATGATTCCTTCTTGAATCTTTCCCCTCACAAAGTGACAATCCACTTCTATATGCTTGGTCCTTTCATGGAATACCGGATTGGATGCTATATGTATTGCAGCTTGATTATCACAATACAACAGCATCTCCTCAGCCTCAAGTATCCCAAGATCTTCTAGGAATGCCCTCACCCATATCAATTCTTTTGTCACCTCCTTCATAGCCCTATACTCGGCTTCAGCACTTGATAAGGCTATAACTTTCTGCTTCTTACTTCTCCAAGTGACTAGATTACCTCCCACAAAGGTACAAAAACCGGATGTGGACTTTCTATCTTGCTTATCTCCAGCCCAATCCGCATCACAATATCCTTGAACCTTTGTGTTTCCATTAGCCTTCATCCATATGCCTTTTCCAGGGCTGTTTTTTAAGTATCTTAGCAGCCTCTCAATCATGTTCCAATGCTGCATAGTTGGTTTTTGCATATGTTGACTCACACGGTTCACTGCAAAGCAAATATCCGGCCTTGTAATAGTAAGATAGATGAGCTTGCCCACCATCCTCTGGTATCTTTTAATATTCTCCAATGGCTCCCCCTCAGGACTATCTTGGTAGCCTTCTTCTATTGGAGTTTTGGCCGGTTTGGATCCTAACTTCCCGGTTTCTTCCAAGAGATCCAGCACATATTTCCTTTGGGAGATGAACATCCCATCTTCAAACCGTGTCATTTCAATCCCTAGGAAGTATTTAAGCTCTCCTAGATCCTTTATATCAAAAGCAACCTTCAAGAGTTCCTTGATTCGATCTACTCCATCTTTGTCACTTCCTGTGATGATTAGATCATCAACATAGATCAAGACCACCACTACTTCTCCTTTACTTTTCCTTGTGAAAAGTGTATGATCAGCTTCCGATCTTATGAACTCCTTCTCCAAAAGACAAGCACTTAGCCTTTGGTACCATGCCCTTGGAGATTGCTTTAGCCCATAGATTGCTTTCTTCAATCTACAAACTTTGTTGCCTTCCTTATGATATCCTTGGGGTGGATCCATATACACTTCCTCTTCCAAATCCCCTTGCAAGAAGGCGTTCTTGACATCCATCTACCATAGATCCCACTTCAAGTTCACTGCCACCGAGATTAGGATTCTGATGGAATGGAGCTTAGCAACCGGAGCAAATGTCTCGGTATAATCCTCCCCATAGATTTGAGTATACCCTTTTGCTACCAACCTTGCCTTGTATCTTTCTATCTTCCCATCACTTGTGTATTTGATTGTATACACCCATCTACACCCAACTGGCTTCTTATCCCTTGGTAAATCGGTTAAGTACCAAGTATGATTCCTTTCCATGGACTTCATTTCCTCTTCCATGGCTTTTACCCATACTCCACTCTCACACGCTTCTTCATATGAGTTAGGTATGGATTCCTTGCTGATTTTTCCAAGAAAAGCTTCATGCTCCATAGGTAAGGATGCCAACGAGCAAAAATGCTCAATGGGATATGTAACAGTGCTAGTTTGAGTGTTATCTCCCCCTTGTGATAAGAGAGTGCTGTCGCCAATAGGATCGAGATCTAAGCTCGTCGTACGCTCAGGGCATTCTCTTATCACACAAGGAAGATTACTCGCACTAGACTCTCCTTGGAGCATGGCAGAGTTGTTGTAGCCATAGTAAACACGTTGTCGCCTCTGTCTTGTACTTCTTCTTAGAGGTACTGTTGGCTCAGGTTCTTTTTTGACAATGTCAATGCTTTCTACACCTGGATTAGGTTCACTTTCCTCATCCGTGGCTTCATGATCTGAGGTTGGGTCATTCTCCTCATGTACATCATCCCTTGTTCTTGAATCTTCAAAGAACGGTATCCACTCCATAAATGGTGAGCTCATACCTTGAGGGGTATCATGATTCTTAGCTCCATAGAAGCTCTCCTTTTCATTGAACCTCACCTCTCTTGATACATAGACTCGTCTTGTCTCCGGGTTGTAGACCTTGTATCCTTTTTGTGTTGGTGAATATCCAATGAATACACAGTTCATGCTTCTAGGTTCAAGCTTGTTTCTTTGACCTTCTGGTGTGAACATAAAGCAGCTACATCCAAAGGTTTTGAGATGATGTAGGCTTGGTTTCTTGTTGTACAATGCCTCAAATGGTGACTTATTATCCAGGTTCTTGGTTGGAAGACGGTTGATCAAGTAGTTTGAAGTCATCACGGCATCTCCCCAATGAAGTTTAGGTACTCCCTTGGCAATCATGATGGTCCTTGCTACCTCCATTAGGTGTCTATTTTTTCTTTCAGCTACTCCGTTTTGTTGTGGAGTATAGGCGCAAGATGTTTGATGGATGGTGCCAAGGTTGTTGAGTAATTCCTTGAACCGCTTGCTTATATACTCTCCTCCATTATCACTTCTTAAGATCTTGATTGTTGTTTTGAATTGTGTAGACACATAGTTGATGAAGTTGGTGAATGCTTCATAAACTTGATCTTTGGTATGTAGAAGAGTAATCCATGTGTATTTTGAGTAGTCATCTATGAATGAAACAAAATACTTATATTGATCTCTTGAATTACAAGGAGCGGTCCATACATCCGAGTGTACAATGCCAAAAGCTTCATCACAAAATGTAGATGAAGTAGGAAACACTTGTCTACAATGTTTCCCTAGTACACATGCTTCACATACTACTTCTTCTTGAATGAGATTGGGTAAGGCCACTTTGAGAACTGCAGAGCTTGGATGTCCCAACCTTCCATGCCATAGTGGACTATCTCCAATCTCCTTCCTACTAGATACTTCTACATCCGCCTTCATTCCAAGCGCTTTCACATCCGCTTGTTTATTTGTGTGCAAAAGATATACTCCATCCTCTACCTTCCCTTCTCCGAGCACTTTGTTTGTTTTAGGGTCCTGAAACTTAACAAAGTCAGTCCCAAACAATGCCACACAATCCAAATCCTTGGTAGCTTTATGAACTGATAGAAGATTAGATGAGAAACTAGGCATGTATAAGGCTTTTGTTCCTTTTTCAAAAGTTCTAATTCCCCTATCCCTTCAATCGGAACTGAACTCCCATTTGCCACTTGCACATTCCCATGATAAGGCTCAAGATTTTTAAGCATGTCTTGATCCTTAATCATGTGATGAGAAGCCCCTGAATCCACAATCACTTTGTCCTTTTTTATGGAGCTTTTAGAACCGAGGAAGCCCTTACCAGATTCAGTGAGCTTGGCTAGGCTCTTGATGAGGGCTTCGAATTCGGACCTCTTGACCGTATCCTCAACTGGTTGTGCCACACCCATGAAGGCTCTAGGTTCACTTCCATTCTCCTTTAGCCTCTTAGGCCTCAAGTGTGGATGAAGGGTCCAACACTTCTCCTTAGTGTGTCCCTTCATTTTACAATGCTCAAATTCCAACACCCTCTTGTCAAATGTAAGATTCTTCCTTGCAAGATGTGCAGCCTCGCTTGGTGCACGAAATAGGTCTCTTGACCCTTCCTCTCTTTGAATCATGCCACATACTTCCGCTAGACTTGGCAGCTTCTCAAATCTAAGTATGTGCTTGATAAGATCTTTGTAGGATGCGTTGAGCGCCAAGAGAAGCCCAAACACTTGATCTTGGTCACGCCTTTCTCCTAACTCCTTGGGGTCCATAGTTTGTGGCCTCAAGATCTCCAGTTCGGCCCACAAGCTTCTATACTCCCCAAACATTTCCTTGAATGGCTTCTCTCCTTGTTGAAGCTCATTCAACGCCCTCTTCACCTCAAATATCCTTGATATATTTGAGATGTTTCCATATACTCCCTTGAGTATATCCCACAACTCCTTGGCGGTATCCGCATATGAGTAGGCCGCCAGGATAGATGGCTCTAGTGAGCTTTGAAGAAGTGAAAGAGTGAACTGCTCTTCTTGCTCTTCCTTGTCATTGTATGGTTCGGCTTCTTCCTTAGGTTCAATGAACTTCCAAAGTCCTCTACCTCTTAGAACGGTCTTAGTAGTTTTTGCCCAAAGAAGGTAGTTATCTCCTTTAAGAACAACAGAAATCGCTACTCTATTCACCTCCATTCTCTTGTAGTAATACACAATCTCAGCTCTTTCACAACTTGAAGATCAACCGATCTCAAGGATATTAATCTCAGAGTGAATAGAACTTGGTAAGATGTATTGCTATAGATTAGAAGGTTTTGAAGATAGCTTAAAGGGATTATGAAGAGAGTTTAAGCGGTTGGATAAAGAACCCGCTCTGATACCATGTTGATTTTAGAAGTTTAGGGAGAGATAAGGATGAAGATAAGAGAATTGGCGTAATAAGAGAGAGAGAGATTGCTGAATTTTTCTTCTTATTCACACTCATTCAACCAATACAATGCACAAGTATATATAGACTTTACAAGCATAAGCTAAGGAAAAATATCTAAGGAAGAGGAAGAGAAGAGGTGTGATGATGGAGTGGTTGAGCTGCTCCAACAGTGCAGATGTGCCCATGCTGTTCCCATGCTGTGCCCATACCTTCTCCCTGCAGCGCCCATGCCTCCTTTGCTTCCTCACTTGGTTTAGTTAGCTTGTCTAGTTGATATCCAACAGCTTCCTTTTCTTCTAGTTCCTTATAAACTAGCTCTCCTTCTAGTTCCTTCACAACTAGTTCTTTCCTTTTCCCTCCTTTTCTTGAGTTTGAATTCTTCTTCTTGAGATCACATATTTCAACAGCCGAGACATTTGAGTTTGATAACTTTTATTTTCTGGGACTATTTGAGAAGAAATTATGATTACCTCAAACCAATCCAAGACATTTGAGTTTGATGACTTTTATTTTCTGCAACTATTTGAGAGCTAATTATGATTACCTCAAACCGAGGTGAGGATATTTAGTTTAAAAAGTAATTTTGATGACTTTTCTTATTTCCAAAACTTTTTAACAGGTAATTATGATTACCTTATCCCAAGCCAAGATATTTGAGTTTAATGACTTTACTTATTTATGGGACTTTTTAAGAGGTAATTATGATTACTTCAAACCGAGCCGAGACATTTAAGTTTGATGACTTATTTTTTGGGACTTTTTGAGAGGTAACTATGATTACCTCAAACCAAGTCAAGACATTTTTGATAAGTTTTTTTGTTTCACGATTTTTTAAGAGGTAATTATGAATACCTCAAATCGAGGCATTGGAGTTTGATGAATTTTATTTTCGGGACTTTTTGATAGGTAGATATTATTACCTCAAACTGAGTTGAGAAAGTTTAGTTTGATGACTTTTTTTATTTTCAGAACGTTTTGAGAGTTAATAATGGTTACCTCAAATTAAACTGAGAGAAATGAGTTTGATGACTTTTCTTATTTCTGTGACTTTTACAAAGGTAATTATGATTACCTCAAACCAAGCCAATGCATTTGAGTTTGATGAGTTTTTTGTTTCAAGACTTTTAAGAGGTGTTTATAATTACCTCAAAACGAGATGAGGCATTTGAATTGGTGACTTTTCTTATTATTGGGACTTTTCAAGAGTTAATTATGATTACCTCAAACCGAACTGAGACATTTGAGTTTGATGACTTTACTTATTTCTGGGAAATTTTAAGAGGTAATTATGATTACTTCAAAACGAGCCGAGGCATTTTGAGTTTGATGACTTATTTTTCGACACTTTTTGAGAGGTAATTATGATTACCTCAAACTGAGCCGAGACATTTGAGTTTGATGATTATTCTTATATTTGGGACTTTAGGGGTAATTATGATTACCTTAAATCGAGCCGATACATTTGAGTTTCATGACTTTTATTTTTCGGGACTTTTTGATAGATAGTTATAATTACCTCAAACCGATCCGAGGCATTTGAATTTGATGAATTTTATTTTTGGAAATGTTTTAGAGGTAATTATGATTACCTCAAACCGAAGCGAGACATTTGAGTTTAATGTTTTTTATTTATGAGACTTTTTAAGAGGTAATTATGATTACCTCAAATCGAGTCGAGATATTTGAGTTTGATGACTTTTATTTTTCGGGACTTTTTGATAGGTAGATATGATTACCTCAAATTGGGTTGAAGAAGTTTAGTTTGATGAACTTTTTTATTTTTGGGATGTTTTGAGAGTTAAAAATGAATGTTGGAGTTTAAATAACTTTATAGAGTTAAGGCAATGATAATGAGAACGAAAATCAAACCTGATGTCACAAAAAAAGCAAAAGTCATACCACCAAAAGTTGCAGACACAGTTACAACCAACCAAGTCTGTTATCAGTCTACTTGTCATAAGAAACAAAAAGCAGATGATTAATACAGAATTGGCAGTGTGTGTTTTCAAATAAATGACTTAACTAAGAATATTGCCTTAAGTCTAGCTGCAATACTGGATACTTTGATTTATAATTGGATATGCTAAAGACGTTTTCCTGACACATGACAAATACTCCATGGAAGAACTAATACAACAAATTCAAACTCTATAAGCAATTGACCACTAAATTGTCTGAAGTTTTCAGTATCAATGAATTCCTAAAAGGTTGCTGAATAAAAAATAACTACGCATGTTGATGACGAATGACGAGTATGTGCCTCAAAAACAGTTGTAGAAAGGCCATTTGACGAGTTAGCATTATAGCCATGTATAGAGCCAAAAAAACAAAAAATGGAGTAAATGAATTTAGGGGGACATGAAGCAAACTTACTAGAGCCCTGAGAGATTTGATTTCTTTCATCTGTTCATCAAATTTATCCTCTAAACCCATCTGTTTGTCTGCCTTTGTTAGCATGAGAAAGTCAATATTTCAGGGAGCAGTGAACTAAATTAGTCAACAGGAAACATATAGTAGAAACAAAGCATTTATACATAAAAATGAAAGAGATTCCACATCTGTATTTCAATGAAACTCATAGACAACCAAAATCTTATCACTTCTCCTCATCTTATTAGCATTTAAATCCCATACAAGAACAGCATACGTCACATTATTATTAGAGTAGCCTATTCGTTCATAGTAATTCACAAACAGTCCATCCAAACAAATAAGACAAAGTTGACGGCATTTAAGAATAACAGAAGATAAATTATACCGTATATAATCTTCAAAGCTGTGGTTGCGTTCAAACCTTGTTACTTAACAAAACTCTCTGCCACTAAGCTTGAACACGCAGGTAAGGAGCATCATGTGCAGTAACTGCTTTACATTCCAGCTGCTTATCTTTTGGACCTCCTCAGTTGCTGTAACTGCTACTTTCAACTTAGCTGCTGCCTCCTTCAGCTTCTTTTTCTGCAACATTTTTCATTTCAAAAAACTTGTCATCATATTATTTCTTTTTAGTTGAAAAACAATACTCGAAACTAATCAAAATGACTTTTCGATTCCATCTTCTAAGCAAAACTACATAATGTACAATCATGCAGAACAATAATGCGAGTATAGTGTCCTTTGTGATTCATAATGTCTTAACCAAATTGATGCAAAGATTGAGCAACAATGAATACAGTAATGTAAACCAAAAATCAATATAGAAGCTAAGTGGGGATGAATAGTTGACTTACTAAGACTAAGAGAGCTGTTCTTTTCTTGAGATCTTCGAGGTTTGAAGCTACAAGGAAAAACTGATTTTGACATAAATATACACAGTTGAATTGTATAAGCATGGTTATGGCTTACATGAACTAAATGCTTGAAGATAGATACTGACTCAAATGAAATACTAAACACTAGTAAATAGAGATATTTACTCAAAATGAAATGATAACGACTTACCAAATGGACCAACCAACGTGTATTTCCACATTACTCTACAGAATTGTTTTTGAAAATACACCAAAATCCAGATAAGATACACATCTTATGGAATATTTCAGATAATGCATATTTAAAAATAGACTATATTGAAGACCAGAGACAAATAACACACTATATGTGAACTTTTTTCCTCGCTAAGCAGAACAAAACAGTGAAGCAATCAATCATATTATTGGTATAAGATCTTTTTCTAAGAATTTCTCTGAAATTTTGTCAATAAAGTACCTTCCTTTGCAGCAGCTACTTAGGTAGTAGGCTTCTTAACTGGAGCCACAGTTGCAGCGGACACGTCATCTCTTTCTGGCCTCTCTCGTTTTCTCGAACCATGTAAAGTAGAAGTAAGCCGTCACAGGCACAGGGTTTCTTTTCTTGCTATTTTACTCGGCTGAAAAGAAACGGCATCGTTTTGCTTGGAATCAGATTTGGAATCCAATGTCGACCACGGCCACGTTTTGGAGAAGCAGTATCGGCGGCTGAGGCACATCAATGTAGATCGGAATTAGATCTGTAGATGCCAAATCAAGACAAACATAAAAAAAAAAAAGCATGTTAAAACGGCGGTTTATCGGAATCGGAACCATAAAAACAGAGACTAGACAACCACAAACTCGATTTCGTCATAACCTTCAAGAAATTTCAAAGTAATAAACCAAGAAACCATAGAAGAAGACTGTAAAGAGCGATTGATGAATTTGAAGGAGGACCATGGAAATAGCAACGAGAAACTTGGCGAAGAAGAAAGATGGAAAGAGGGATCGTAAAGATCGGAGAACACGTTGGATTGTTTCCATCTAATCGCCAAGTACGCAAGGAACATCGGAACTAGTGACAGAGAACATAGGAACTAGTAACAGAGAACATCGGAAAATCGGATCCAAAAAAGAAAAGCGTAACGAACCGATGAGGAATTGCTGAATCTGACTGCCAAATCAAAAGTTCGGGTTTTTAATACCCCGGAGCTCTTTAAATCTCACGAACAAAAAAAATTAATAAGTTAATTACTCACAGGGATGACCAAATACTAGGAGTGGACAAAACGGAATAGTAAAAATAAACGTTTATGTTTCAACGAATTGCACGTAGAGGTATTGATAAAACACATAGAGTTAATGGTATTTCATAACTAATCGATTGGGCAGCAGCTCGCAGACCACCTAAAAAAGAATATTTATTATTTGAATTAACCGAATCTAACCAAACCGAATTTAATCCAAACCAAAGTTTATATTTAAACCATTAGGTTATATTTCTTTAAGATTCAAATGGTTCAATTTAAATAGAGGTGAACCGACAAACTTATGATAAACCGATATATTTATTTTAATTAATTTAAAATATAAATAATGTTGATGTAATTCAAAATTTTAAATACTAGATTTCAATTCTCAACAATATTCATCCTAAAATGTATGTTATTTTCTATAATTTTATAAAGTCTTAGAAAACATTTTAAATCGTTTGAACTTTTAGGAATTACTAAAAATAGATCCGTGCTATGCAGAGGTATTTTTCAATGTTTCTAGTTTTAAATTTGAATATATTTTTACTTGTTTTTTTATTTTTTATAAAATTCTCTACATTATTATAATTGAAATACAAATTTAAAAATTTGTGTCCAAAACTTTTTATTTATTCTTTACAAACAAAACACTCTATATATTAATACTATTAAAACTAACAATAATTTCAAATTTACTTGAATCTCTTTCTTAATTTAAATTAATAAAATATAATTATAAATTCCCTTTCAAGTAAAGACATATTTTTAAGTATTCAACATATTTATATTATTTAGAATTTTCATATTAATAAATATATATATATATAATATAAATATATACAATGTACAGTAGAACCTCTACAAAATAAATAATGTTGGGACCGAAGAATTTTATTAATTCGGTGAGGTATTAATTTATCTATAAATTAATAATTTATTAATTTATAGAGAGTTTTTCCAAATTTCAAAAAAATATTACATAAAATTATAAAAATGAAGACAATACTTCAATATGTTTTAATACATATACACATTAGGAAATAATCATTGCATATATATAATTTTTAAAATAGTTTTGATGTAATTTGAGAAAATAAGATCATACATTTTTATATTTTAAGAAAAACAGAAATAAAGTCCCACAAAATTATAAATTTACTAATAAATAAAAAGCATTAAAATTATATTTCACTAAAATTTATTATATATATAATATATTTATATGATTATTAATTTATATTATTAATGAGACCATATATTTACATAGAGATTTCAAAAAAAAATATTATCTTATTATTTTATCGAAATATGTCAATTATAATACCAGTCCAACTCGAAACCGTGATAATTTATTAATTTAGAAAGGTTATTAATTCATCGAGTATTAATGTATAGAGGTTATACTGTATATATTATTAGTTTAGTTTGGGTATATGATCAGGTTTTAGTTTGATTTGGGTAATTTGGGCGGAAAATTAGAAATAGAGAACATGCTTGAGTTATATGATTATTCGATTTGGGTAATTTGGATAGAAAAGTTAGAACAGAGTTTTGGTTAGGTTTTTTTGATTTCATGTCTTGTGCTAAACGTACATATATTATATAATCAGTGAATACAATTTGTCAAACTAAATTAAATTGATCTGATACAGTACTAAAAGTTTTCCAAAGATCCTAAATAATATATATTTTTCTTATGTGTATAGTAAATACTCTATAAATTAATAATGTTAGGACTTTGATACTTTATTAATTATAGAGTTAGAAATAAATTAATAAATCTAATATTTATTAATTTATAGAATTAATTTTATTTTTATCATTTAAATTCTAGAGTAATATAAGATAATTTTGTCTTATTTACCTTTAAACTTAAAAAATTAGTTGAATTATTTGATCTAATTTAAAATATTTGATAAATAAAATTAAAAATATTAACGATAAATAAAAATGAGTAAACTTATGCAAATAATATACACAAACTCAAATTTATAATTAATAATCTTATAGATCAATTTTAAGTTGATTAAAATGATCAAAATGGAAATAAAACATATTTATCTTCTGTGTATAAATGATATGTTTTCATTGTATCATAAAGTTTTTTCATTTATTAACTTGTTATTCTTAAATAATACATATTTATTATATGTGTATAATAAGATCTCTATAAATTAATTATGTTAGGAATTTGATATTTTATTAATTTATATTGTTATAGATAAATTAATAAATCTAATATTTATTAATTTATAGAAATTAATTTTACTTTTATTATTAAAATTCTAGAATAATTCAGGTAATTTTATTTTTATCATTTAAATTCTAGAGTAATATAAGATCATTTGTCTTATTTACATTTAAATTTAAAAACTTAGTTGGATTATTTTATCTAGTTCAAATATTTGATATATAAAGGTAAATGAAAAAAATCAATTTATAATTAATAATCTTAAAGATATAAAAAACATATTTATCTTATGTATATAAATGAAAATATTTCATTGTATCATAAAGTCTTTTAATTTATTAACTTGGTATTCCTAAAAATGCACACTTATCATATGTAAATAATAAGACCTCTGTAAATTAATATCTTAGGACTTTGATATTTTATTATTTTACAGTCTTATATAAATTAATATTTATAGAAATTAATTTTTTTATCATTTAAATTCTAGAATAATATTAGATAATTTATTCTTATTTACATTTTAATTCGAAAAAGTTGGATCATTTGAAATAATTTAAAATATTTAATATAAAAGGAAAAAATATCAACGATAAATAAAAATTAATTCATTTATACAAATAATATACACAAATTCAAATTTATAATTAATAATCTTATAGATCAATTTTTAAAGTTGATTAAATTGATCGTAATAAAAATAAGCATATTTATCTTATGTGTATAAATGAAATATTTTTATTGGGTCATAAACTTTTTCATTTATTAATATGATATTTCTAAATAATACATATTTATCTTATTAGATTTGCACTATGCAGCTAATGTTTTTCATTTTTTATAATTTTAAACGAAAATATGTTTTAAGTACAGATCAATAAGGTTTTAAGGTTAAAGCAAAATATAATTATTCAATTTAAATTAAAATTAGTTGAAGTTTAACAAAGTTGTTTCAATTTTTATTAAATATGGTAGAAATTGTTTAGTTTTTACAAATATAACTAACAATATATTATCGGTATTTAGCATATTTATATTATTTAGAATTTTTATATTCATAAATTTATATAAATGTAATATAATGGTTTATTTTAGATATTTGATCATGTTTCAGTTTGGTTTGGATAATTTGTGTAGAAACATATAAAACATGTTTGGGTTATATGATTATTTGGTTTAATTTTGGAACCAAAAGTTTTGGGTAGGTTTTAGGATTTCATGTTTTAGCGTAAATGAACATATATTAAGTAATCGATGAATCAAATTTATGTAATTATATTAAATTGATCTGGTATAAAACAGAAATTTTTTCACGGATCCTAAATTATATATATATTTATCTTATGTATATACTAAAATATAAATTAACAATATTTGTAATTTTTTAGTTTATAGTATTATAGAGAAATTAATAAATTTAATATTTATTAATTTATAGAAATTAATTTTATTGTTATCATTTAAGGTCTTAAATAATATTAGATAATTTTTTCTTATTTAACTTTAAATTCAAAAGCTTTGTTGGATCATTTGATCTAATTTAAAATATTTGATATATATATATAATATTAACGATAGATAAAATGAATTCACTTATAAAAATAACATATAAAACTCAAAATTATAATTAATAATCTGATAGATCAGTTTTAAAAGTTTATTAAAATGATCAAAATTAAATTAATACATATTTATCTTACGAGTATAACTAAAATGTTTTCATTGGATCATAAAGTCTTTTCATTTATCAACATGGTATTCCTAAATAATATATATTTATTATATGTGTATAATAAAACCTTTATAAATTAATAATCTTAGGAACTTGATATTTTCTTAATTTATAGTGTTATAGATAGCATTTATTAATTTTAAAAAAAAATTATTTTATCATTTTAATTCTAGGATAGTATTAGGTAATTTGGTCTTATTTACATTTAAATTAAAAACATTACTTGGAATATTTAATCTAATTAAAAATATTTGATATAAAAATAAAAACATATTAATGATAAATAAAAGTGAATTCACGTATACAAATAATATACACAAAATGAATTTATAATTAATAATCTTATAGTTCAATTTTTAAATTTATTTAAAATGATCAATATATAAATAAAACATATTTATTTTATATGTATAAATGAAATATTATGATTATAATATAAATTTATTTCATTTAATGATGTGTCAACACCACAATCAACGATATGTCGGAAGAATGGAAAGAAATTGCCTTATTATAAGAGAGAATTCTTAAAAATTTAGTAATGTCATCTAAAATTGTATGTTAATTTCTATAAATTTACGATGTTTTCTAAACTTTTAGGAAAACTTTTCAAATATTTTTTGAATTTTTAGCTAATTTTTTAAAAAACTAAATGAATTTACACATTAATTAGAAAACTTACAGGTTAAAGAAAAATCACATGAGAGGAGAAGCTGAGAGATCTAAAAACGAACCCTAAGCTCTAGAAATCCAGATTTTAGAACAACGCAAGGAAATCCAAAAATCAACATGTTGAAGTTTTAAGAGATTTGATTTTTACAGATTATGTTTGATTATCTGGAGAATTGGATTCTTTAGAGAATCTTCAAATTATCGACGAGAAATATTTTTCCGGCGGGAAAATCTGGTAAGAAACTTAATGATTCTGAAGAGAAACATGCAAGAGAAAATAAATAGTATTTTTAAGAATAAAAAAATTAAGTTCAATGAATGTCACTTGTCGCCCAATTGAAAATCAATATCATTTTTGGCTCAAAAGCTTCATTCGATGTTATTTAAGAGAATTGCCCTTATTTTATATTGAACAATTCTATAGTAGATCAAATCTCTATATAAAATATTAAAATGTAGTACTTACATATATATAATTGTTCAACCACATGAAAGAGATATTAAATCATTCACCATCTTTAATAGTCTGAGCATGCAAGTCACAATAGTATCTTTCAGGAAGAGAAGCTTCAATTTTCTGACCCTGTAAAAAGAATAAACAAAAGACATAAGATATATTATGCAACAATTTATAAAATTGAATGATAAAGAGTAATGAATAATTAAACATTCACTTAAATAAGAGAGTATCTTGAGATGAAAATCGTTTCCCGAACCACAAACTAATAACTTTGACACAAATAGTTGCATAACACTGTTTTCTAAAATAGATAAAGGAATGAACTCATAAATTCGGTTATATAGAGATATTTTAAAAATCTAATAATTTTTGGTGTTGTTAAAATTAATATTAATGGGGAGAAGTCTAGGTTTAATGGACTTAGTATAGGGCCTGAATTAAATAAAATCAATAAATATATAATGACTTTTAATAGTTATTAAATGATTTTTTCCATTCAAGTTATTATCGAATGAAAAAATATTCAAAATTTTCTTTTTAATCAGAAAATGCCTTATTTAGAAAAATTAGAAAAAATAACAGCAAACGGTTTGGACTATTATAATTTTGAAAAAGGACAAATAATATTATTAATCTTAAATTTCATTAAGAAGATTTTTTTTTGGTGGGGGAGATTGATAAAGCAAAGGTTGTAGAAGACAGAGTATTTTATAATAGTTTGCAATTATATTTTGTATAAATTGTATATCACCAGTGTAACCATTAAACGACTCTTTTAAACTTGCAACGTATTTGCAGATAAAAATACATAATATATTGAAAGATTTTTGGGTTCATCCCTAGGGATGAATCCCTCTTTAATAACCAATCAAAATCTACCATGTAATCTAATTAAATAAATAAACTAAATCATTAAAACTAAAATTTAAATTAACTCTCTCTTTAGTTTTATTTACGTTCTTTTTTTTCTTTAAATACTTTTTGATTACAAAAACAAATACTTTTATTTTATTTTATTTTAATATTGTATCATAGAAATCTTCTCAACAAGACGAAATATAGAATATGACACGAACTAATTAACAGCAAAAACAAAAAATATTGATGAGGAAAAATAACATACTTTTTATCTACAGTTGGAAACTAAGTCAACAAAAAGCATAGATTCACGTAGCAACATGTTTACAAAGAACTATTTAAAAAAAAAATCGAAATTATACATATATAATTATTTGTGCACAACTCGTTAGTTAAATACGTAAAGTACTTAAATTCTTGCCAAGGAATGAACATAAACAAACTAAAAAACTTGGATGACGTAAAAAAACTAAGAAATCTGGATGTATATATAAATAATAGTTTGACTTACATTCAAATTAAATGAAATCGTGAATCTTCTTTCTCTTGTAAAACTTATATCTGATGATATTTGTTAGAAGTAGGATAGAGAAAAACGATGAATAAAGTTAGGGTTAATGATCTTAAATACAGATTTAGGGCTTTTAACGTGAAAGAGACTTTAACTTTTAGGTTTAATGATTTAGTTTATTTATTTAATTTAGATAATATTAAATATTTAATCAGATCACCTGGTAGATTTTGATTGGTTATTAAAGAGGGGTGAATGTGAGGATATATTTCATTTCTCAAGCAAAAATAGATTTCAAAATAATTCGACAAAGAAATCGTTAGAGGATCACAAAATAGTTATGAATTTGTAAAATAATAAATATTACAATCTGAATTAATAAGCAGTCATAATAACTATTTTAGCTCACGTTACAAGCCTTATAAATAAATATTCTACACATTCTCTTGATAGGTAAGCTCATAATTAGTGATGTTGCGACGAGTTTTTTTACCCGGTCCGGTCCGAATCTGTTTTGAGCCTGCCCATATTAAGCTCTTTTTAAAAAACTCGCATTAACTTAATACCAGAACAGTGTATTCCGAATAAAGCCCGTAAGTTCTGGGTATATCCGCGGGTACCCGAATTGATATTTTTAGTTTTTGGTGGTTTTACTTTAATTTGTTTTTAAAAACTGGAAAACTGGAAATTAAATCTATGAATCAAATTTAATTCTTGTTTAATTTTACAATTCATGTTTTATAATATTTTTTCTTTATGTGTGTTTTTAAAAATATTGATAAAATTATTTTCATAAGTATTGATATAATTATTCGCTAGGCACAATTATAAAATAAACTAAAGATATAATTTCATGATTTTCCGATTTGAGGGGTTGGTAAAAATTTATATGTTTTGCGCAAAAACATAATTTCGTAATTTTACATTTTCTGCGGGAAAATATAACTTCATGATTTCTGGCCAAATTTACAATTTGATGGGTTTGACCAAAAACTCCAAATTCTAAATTTTATAATTTTGGCCCAAAACATAATCTTGCAATTTTGCGTTTTGGCAGAAAATATCATTTCCCATTTTTTTCCAAATTTGTGTTTTGATATGTTTGAAGACAAAATAATCAGATTTTAGCAAAATATAGATTCACTTTTTTTGCTAAAATTTTGATTTTACGATATTAAAAATATTATCAATTAAATTTTTTTATTATTTTGGTAAAAAAATAATTTTTCACAATTTTGTGTATTTAGACTAAAATATTATTTCACTATATATATCTCATGAAAATAACCCAGCGGGTACCCATTAGCCAGTAGGGTAAATCCGAATAAAGCCCGGGGTAAATAAAACCTGCCCGCTTTAATCCCATATTTTTTAAACAGGCAGGCTTACGAGTTTGATATTAAATCTGGTTTTTGGATACCACGGAGTAAAAACCCATAATTAACATTCCTACTCATAATCCATTGTTTTCTCTTGTTTTTATTTTTTCTTTTTAGTTTTCTTTAGGCCAAACCCACGTCATCCCCCAAATAATTTATTGTACTAAATTAGCAGGGTCTATTGCTCAAATACATCTCCTCTTCAAAAGTTATGCTCATATACATCTCCTCTATTAAATCATTTATTTTACATTGTTTTTAAATTACAAATATGACACAATTACCATAAAACCTTATCATTTTAACAATATTACACATAAAAACCACAACCTTATTAGGCTGGGCCCAATTCCCTTAAAATAATCAACAAAATTTAAAACCCAACCCAAAAACATAAAACACATAACAAAAAAAAACAGATCTAGGAAATCAAAATTCTATCTTTTTCTCTCTTCCTTCCTCCCGCATAACCGTTATCCCTTTAACTGATTTTCCTAGATTCGTCTTCTTCTTCATTTGTTCAGCCATTTATACTGGTGGTCTTTCGCCATTAAGGTTTATTTCTAAAAGGTAATTTTATGAAGTTAGATTCGATATAGTTATTGTGTAAAATAAGTTGAAATTCTTGTTCATGAATTTTTATTCGGTCTGGGTTTTTGGATTGTTAATGTTGACATGGGTTCAGGTCTGAATTATATGATTTAAAAATCTTGTGTCTCAACTGGGTTCAGATTCGATTTGGTCAGAAATTTTGGATTGAAATTAATTTTGAATAAATTATTGTTTGCAGATATGGTTAATCCTTTGAATGAGCATGAATTTGAAACATCTACTGGAGATATTTATAAGTGAATTCCTTTTGAGCCACCATTGAATCAGGTATTCAAAAAATGTCTTCTTATTTTTTTTTTTTTAAATTGATTTCCCGAATTTTAAATGGATTTGAACTAAGCTGAAGTAACTATGGTACACATGGTACATTTATGTTAGGCAGAACGGGGTAAACTTGGTACAAACTTGCTGAGCCTTCTTCAGCAGTAGCACCTCCTCCTTCTCCAGTAGCAGCACCACCACCTCATCTTTCTCCAGCAGCACCACCACCTCATCTTTCTCCAGCAGCACCACCACCTCATCCTTCTTCAGCAGCACCACCAGTTCATCCTTCAAAACCTGTCATGTCTTAGATGCTTTAATTATTGCCTCAGTGATTGTTTTTCACCATGTTGGTGATTGTTTTTCACCATGTTGGTGATTGTTGAACTTATAATGTTGATTGTTAAATTTATGATGTTAATTAGTAATTGTTGAACTTATAAAATCTTTATATTTATAGGTACAATGACTAATGGTACTTTAGAATTTTTAAAATGAACATTTTCAAAATTTATTTAAAACTTTTAGACTTGAAATCTTTAAAATAATCTTATATAATTATTAATATAATTATTACATATTTTATATAATTTTTAATATAATTATTACACATTTTATATAATTTTAATATAATTATTACATATTTTATATAATTTTAATATAATTATTATACATTTGATATAATTTTAATATAATTATTATAAATTTTATATAATTTTAATATAATTATAAATTTTATATAATTTTAATATATTATTACATATTTATATAATTTTAATATAATTATTACACATTTTATATAATTTTAATATAATTATTACATATTTTATATATTAAATTTACTTTATTTTGTGAGAAAACAATCATATAAAATTATTCCTTGGACCAAGAAAGTACATATGATCGGTAAAATTCTTACTGGTACCAAGAAAGTATCTAGGATCCCACAAAATTGGCTGACCTGACACATACTATCCGAGACATCTTGTGTACTGATTTAAAAATAAATATTACATAGTTGTACCATATGTGTACTCACTTTTATAGTTGTACCATGAATTATACATAGTTGTACATCGACGTTTTTAGTTTTTATTAGTTGTACCGGATCTACACTAATTTTATTTAGTTGTACTTGATTCAATAGATTTATAATGTTAATTTCAAATAGTTTTGTATAAATATATTTGTGAAATAAATAAAATTCATATTTTTGTCAATTTCAAGTGGTTCATACACAAATAAACCATACTACTATAAAGGAAATGTTGGTAAACCATGTTATATTGTAAACAGTTCTAAATTTTTAAATGTTTTTCATTATTTTGACATTTCTTTAATCATTTTTTTGGAGATATTATTTACAGTAATAAACACATGACAAAATATTTATATATTTAAAATCAAATTATATATAGTAGTACCAATTAGTTTTACCTAGTTGTACCATGACAAAAAAACAATCAAATCTCTTAACCACAAGTAATCAAACAATACATTCAACACAATAAGAAAAATAAATAAAAATAGAAGATAATTTAGTTTTCATCAGTGCTACATCGAAAACAATTATATATCTCTCCCCTAATTTGAGATGATCTTCGTTCGCTTTGACTCGATATCGTATCAACCCTTTTATTTGAATAATATCCTCCATAATCAAAATGTATGATTGTACATGGAGTATTCTCCATTTTTTCCTGAAAATAATAAGATAAAAAATGTTTTTTAGTTTTCTGTTGTTGTTATTAGTACGTAATAGTACCAGTATTACCAATGTCTTTTAGTTGTACCATTCGTACCATTCTCTACAATTTACGTTTACCAAAAAAAATTAATTTATGTAAATATACAAATCACCACGATTATGCCACTATAATACATAAATTACGAAAGATTAACAATATAACAATATAAAATAACAAGGTAACAAGTTTAATCATCCAATGTGCATAGAAAATAAAACAATTTTAGTTTTAGTTTTACAAAATTTTAAATCAAACATAAATTTCTATTGATAAGGAAGGTATATTGTTCATATACCCAGAAAACAAAGAATAATCGCTAATTAAAACAAAAATTGTATCAAAGAATTACCAAATTCGAAGCTTTAAACTTTTCTTCAATGGTGTTTCTCATTAAAGAAGAAGAAGAAGAAATGAATATGAAAAGTAGCTGGGACAGATGTCCCATTTTGATTGCTCCACATTTAATTTTTCACCAATAAAAATAATTGATATTTTCTTTCTCAGCCGTTAGATTTAGAGTGCACCCATATTTTAATTTCTTTATTTTTGTTTTTGCTTAGATTCATTAAGGTTAGTTTAGGAATTTAACATGAAGGAGTGTATGCGAGATTAAAAAGATGTATTCATATTTTTTGCTTCCCATGGAATGTATATCAGCAATAGACCCAAATTAGCATGTCATCAATAGTGTTCTAATATATCTTATTTATATTGTATAATCTTTATGTTCTTGTGGATTGTTTCTCATATATTTCTAGATTTTCTATGCACTTGTGTTTTAAATTTGTACAAATTTAAAGCTAAATATGTCTAGTTTAATCCTCACTTTTTCTAGTTTTGTTGTTTAAATTAGCATTTCATCAGATAAAAAATTCATGGATATGAGTCTTAGAGTTCTAAAAGTTTAGGTATCAGAGCCAGTTCTACTGCATAGAATGATAATATCACTAACTAGAATCAAACACATGGAACACCATGGATAAATTATTAAAATATAATTTTAAACTTTTTATTATTGTTTAAATTTTTAATAAATATTTTCATATTATTTATAATATATTTATAAAATTATATTATGTTTATTATCACTAATTTATTTTTTAATTTCTCTTGTTTTAAAAATTTCGTGTTTATTTATACTTAAAATTTTTTTTATTATATGATTATGAATTAATAGTCAAGTTTTGAGCGATGTGAAACACATAGTTGTCAAACTACGTGTTCGTTTGATCATGTACGCGTCAAACATTTTTTCTGAATTGTAAATATTAGCCGGTAAGACTCGTACTTATAAAAGTTATGCCTACATATCTCTTATTATGTCTAATAAAAATTAATTTGTGTGAAAAATAAATTACAATAATATAATTTTAACATAAACTATAATTAAAATTAATGTTATAATAAAAATTATATATTTGGTTATAATATTTGTAGCAATATATCTATTTTAAAAAATTTGAACCATAAAATCTGTATAAAATGTATACATTAATTTTATTATTTTTAAACAAATAATTAATATAATTTATTAATTTAATTTGAAAAGAAATAGGAAGTAAGCGAGAGAAAAATTTAATTAGATATTTTTTATAATTAAATAATTAAGATAACTATTAGTTATAAATAATTATGTTTGGTTATTTAAATAATAATATCTCATTAAAATATTCTTGTTAAAATAGTGTTTGGATATAGATTACTTTTTTAACAGGAGAGATGTACAAAACTTTTTTTTAGATGAATTGACTTTTTTTGGTCCTTGATAACAGGATGACTCCAATTTCACATTACAATTTACAATATACACCATTTACACCACAATACGCTTGTTCAAATGGACTGTACTGAGAGCAAAGCTCCAGAAAAAAAAAACAGAAACATAGATTCAGGTGTTTGTAAATAAGTAATAAACTCAATTATGCGACTTCTTTTTTGACAAGAACATGAAAAAACGAGGGATAGAAAGTTTCTTCTTCTTTTTCTTTCCATCCGTAGTCTGTGGTGACTGATTGGTTTCAGAGTTATCTTCTGTTCCATATGACTCACTTGGGCTTGAGACATAAACAGCAACCTCTGGTGACTGCTCCAACTTACTTTGCTCCTTCCCTCCTTCAAAGCTATCTTTTTGGGTTTTACCAATGTTGACTCCATCAGCAGCTTTTCTCTTCTGTTCATGCTCTGCTCTCCACTTCCTTAGCTCTTGTTCCACCCCTAACTTCCCCTCCTTTGCTTTCTCAGCTTTTTCAGTTGCTTCTTTTAGTACTTTCTTTCTTGCATCCATGTCTCGGTTTACTTCTTCCAGCTTCTCCAAGCTTTTCATTTCTGTTTCTTTAGCTTCCTCGATCTGTGAAACTGCTGCTGCTACTCTTGCGTTAGCTAGTTCTTCAGCCTCGTGAGCACGTTTGCTGAGCTCATAGTACTCTTCTAGTGAAAGTGTAACGCTTCTCGGAGAATCACTATCATTAGCCTTTAATGTTGATTCACTTTCTTTCAAAGCCTTGATAGTGGCTACGGCCAACCTCTCTGAAGTGTTAGCTGCCTCGATTTCTTTCTGTGCAGCAAACAGCCTGCTCTCCATTGTACTTGCTCCAGCCTTTGCTTGCTCTGCTTGTTCTATGGCCTTTCGTAGCTCTTCGTGAGCAAGTTCAGCAAGTGACTTTGCTTCATCAGCCTCTTCTGCTGCTTGCTGAAGTTGCTTCGGTAGCTCCACCACTTTCTCTCTTGATTCTTTCTCCTTCGACTGAACCGAAGCTATTTCCGACCTCGTTCTGTCAATTTCAGCTTCTAGAGAAGTAACTGCTATGGAGGCCATTCCTTCTCTTTGTTTGTTTGAGGCAAGAGCAGACTTTTCTTTCTCAAGTTCCAGTTGCAATGAAGAGGATGCTACTTTTAAGCAATTCACTTCCGCTGCTGCTTTCTCCAGACTGATATTGACTTCTTCAAGTTCCTTCTTTGCTGAGGCAACAGCTGCATGTAAATCTGGATGGATCATGTTTTCTTTTGAAAGATCGCTGTTTGTGGTTGAGTCACTTGCTTCCTGCTTTAGCTTGGATTCCATATAAGCTACCAGTTCAGCCTTTAAATCAAGAAGCAGCGCTGAGGTAGTGTCAAGCTTTGACTTTAGGTCCTTGGAAGACAGTATCTCTTCATTAAGTTTCTGGAGTTCCTCTTCCGCTTGCTTTAGTTCCTTCTCCCAGCGGTGAGTATCTTGGTCTTTAGTCATGGACGCTCCAATCCTCTGTTCTTCCGCCTCCAAATGAGAAGCATGTGCTGATTCCAGTGACTCCTTTGTAGCTATCAGCTCTATGGTGAGTTCTTCAGCCGTCTTCTCAACTTTTTTTGATGCCAACATTGCTTCTTCAACTTTCTTAACAACCACATCTTTATCTTGCACCAAAGTGTCATATTCCTTGTGCAAAGTATCTAGCTCCTCCTTGGCATAATGCAATTCCGCAATTGCTGATGTATGCCTCACCTTAGCCAACTCAAGCTGGGCTTTAGCTGCAACACTGACATCTTCAGTTATTCCTTGTTCCATCTCCTCAACTCTCAATTTAGCAAGCTCTGAATCCTGCTTCGCCTGTTTTTCTTCTGTTTGTGCTTTTTCCAAATTAAGCTTGAACTGTTCTATGAGTCTATTCGTGCTTTCTAACTCCTTAAGCACTTGCAGTTTTGCAGCCTCAACGGTTTCCGACTGTGTTTTATACACAGGAATCTCCTCATGAATCTTTTTAAGCTCTTCTTCTATAAGCTTGCGTCTCTATATAACCGTACAAGATGAAATATGAATAAATAAAGCCAACTAAATGAAAAATAATACACATGTACTACTTAGTAGTATACCTCTACCGCTTGCATTCGGTGAGATTTCCAATCAGTAATTCCACCAAATTTCGAAACAGCTTCTTTAACAGATTCAAATGGTGCTGCAGTATCAATTAAACTCACAGCAGTGTCAACATGAGAAGCAATTACTGATTCTTCAGAGTTAGATGGCAGAAATGTGTCATCAACATATATTTTGGTACTGTCATCTTTAATATTCTCAACCTTTGTTGCAGATTGGATCAACTCAGGATTTACTTTTGCATCATTATCAGTAGCAACATCTGAACTCACGGTAGTCTCAGATGTTCCAGATGATTCTGAAGGGGTTTCAACTTTAGCAGTTTTTAATTCCTCCATTAATATGTAACCTGAAATTACTACAAATACAAACAAAAAGACTGAAGAATAAGCTACTAGCATTCATTTACTAATGTTGAAAAATAAATATGAAACATCTTTAATGAAAAAATTCCAGGACCATATTTTCACGAGGATCATCAGATTCTCATCAGTGTGGATAAATTTGAAGACAAATAAAAATAGCAACTACAGGATTTATGTGTAGTTTTTTAACAAGACAAATATGAAAAACCAAAAAAATATATATGACAAGACCAAACATACATTTGCCTTTTCATCTATTTACGAACAATGATTTTATGTTCGAAATTCAAAAACTGATGAAATCCAAGATTAAACTCAATTTCTTCAATACCATCGATATAATAGGAAATCAAAGATTATAGAAACAATCGTGAATTTTCAGCTGAGGAAAAAAAAAATATAGAAAGAATAAACTCAGTTAATCTCAGAAAAGCTTAATCAAGATGATTCCAGAAAGTCTTACCATCTGATGTCAAGAATTAGCGATGATGATCGGAGATGGTAGAAGAGGTAAAAATTGATTCTTAGAATAAAATTTTCAGACAGAGGTGGAAAAATTCAGTTAGGAACAGAACTTAGAAAGAGATAATAGCGGTCGAGGAGACAAATCATGACGCTATCTTTCTCTCTCAATCTCACCCTTTTTATCTATCTGTCATTCTCTGTCATAATTTTCTGTTTGTTTGTTTCTCTATTTTGTATGGTTATTTAAATGACATTTTAATAAAGAGAACCGCTGGCCAAGTGGCTGCTTCAATTGGCATAAGCTCTTCTCTCTTTTTACTCCAAAATAATGATCATAAAAACAAAACGAGAATGGTTTCTGGATTCACATACCTTAATGATAGTTCATCTTTCAAATTAAGCTCGCGCATCCAGTCAAGATCTTCCTCTCCTGAGAGTAACGTAATACAAAGATAAACTCCGGAAATATTTTTGGTACATGAATTGTAAGTCTGTTAAAATATAGTATAGATGAGCTATTGTTGATTTGTTTTCTTTTTTTGACGTATTGAATTTTTTATTTATAAGTTAAATATCAAGAAGTTTTCTAATTTGTACTTTAACAATTTATGTTATAGGTTTCTAAAAGACGCTCTCGCTTTAATATGTTCTTCAAAATAAGAAAATAGAAGAATTGTGGTTTTGAAAGAATGAAAGAAGAGTTTCTACAAAAGACCAACACTAAGCTATTCCAATCTAATGAGGTTTCCACAAAGGTTAAACATAAATCGTGGCAGCTGATTTTTTTTAATATTCTTAAATATTATAATAATAGGATATGTGACAGTGTCACAATATCATCTAACAAATGACTAAAGATCATTTTAATAGACAAGAAAAAAATCTTAGTGTTGTCTTTTTTTTTTAAATAGTTGTTTCAAATCTTTAAGTGATAAAGACAGGAAAAAAGGTAATTCATTCTTTTGGAATTGTTGGTTTAACTTTCTAATTCATATATAGTATAACTCTAGGCTATGGTTGACATTTCTGATTTTAGAAAACAATATTTCATACACGGCTTTTGTTAGTTTCTGACTTTGTTAATGGTTAAATTAGTGCTCAACAACAAAATCATTAATTTATAAACAATTTTAGTAAGGTATCCAACCAATCTAATGTATATTATTATTTTGGTGAAGATCTAGCTATCTAATAATATTAACTAAGGAGAATTATCAATTTAGAAGATTACAAAGTATAAATATCTTATATATTTTAACCTCATTATAACTTTTTAATAGTATAAATATAAGAAGAGAAAATTTGGGAAAATACCATTTTTAAGTTTTGTAATTTGAAAAACACTTTTTCTTATTTTCTCTGTTTAAAAGAAAAAATCTGACAATGATTTACTTTTATATCCCTTTAAAATAAGAATAATATTTTTTTTAGAAAATCATTCAAAATAATAAATTGATATATTTTGAAGATAAGATCAAAATTAATTTTGCACATAAAATAAATATCCTAATTTAAAAGTAAAATAAAAATATATATATTTTGACAAAAACTCTAAGATTTTTTAAAATCCCTTGATTTAAATATTAAATTTTTTATATATTAATTGTTTTCTGTGAATACAATAATGATTCTGTTTTACTAAAATAACCTTAAAGGCTAAATAATAAATTTTAGAAAAAATAAAAAAAACATAGTATATTTTTTTTAAAAATGTATGTAAATAAAAATATATATATATATATATTAATAAAATTTATATTTTCAAATTTTCTGGTTAATTTCGAAATTGTTTTCATGAATGAATTATAAAATAGGTATATATATATTCAATAAACCATCTTTATCTCAACATTTTTGAAAATTATTATAATAATTGTATTTATTTTAAAAAAAATATTTATCAAAATCATAAATTAGGAAAATTTGTTATATGATATATAATACTTTTTTAATGAAGGTTTTATTTTTCAAATTATAAAACACAAACAGAATAGATTTCTTAGATTTAATTTGAATTTAAAAGTTTAAAATCTAACAATTTCATGAAGAAATTGTATTCGGATCTTGGATTTTCTTGTCAGATCTTATGTTAAATTTGAAACATGCAATAAAAAATATACATCAAATCTGCATTCAAATCAATATTGACTCTACTCCTTCATCAGCACTACTATATTTAAATGTGACACAGTCGTATTGCAGTCTTTGTTTTCAAATATCCAAACAAATTTCTCACTTGTCGATCATTTGTAATAATAACGGGAGAAGATTCGTTGCCAACCAATTCTGTAGGTAAAAAATTGATTTCCACATCATCCATATTATGCTCTTTGTCGTAGTCTTCAAAAACCATCCTCCTCAAATATTCAATTGTAGTATTTGATTCCAAAATAAGTAGTCTATCACCATGGTTTTTATCGATAATAAATCTCCACTCATTATTTCGAAACAATCTCCATACACCACAAACTATGTAGGTTTGCAACATTCTCATTTGAAAAATCTAAGAATTAAGTTAAGATATAATTTGCTAAAATTTTATTGTAAACAATTCATCAAATTCATCAGTGGAAAATAAGAAAAAAGTAGGTATCGTATACCTTATTTTATTGTTGCGTAGATGTTTGTTGTTTGTTGTTCTGTAAATTTGTCTTAATAGATATATGGTTTGTTGATATGTATTAAATTTAGGTAGAAGACACGCTGTGACATGTATTCTATATTACTTATTCTAGATTACGAAAGCTAGAACGCGTATTCTATATTACTTATTCTAGATTACGTATGCTAGAACACATAACACATATATTATATTATGTATGGTAGAACACATATTCTATATTACCTTGTGTAGATTACATAAGATAAAATATATGTTCTATATTACTCAAACTAGAACACATATTCTATATTACCTTATATAGATTACGTAAGGTAAAACACATGTTATATATTATCTAAGCTATAACACATATTCTATATTACCTAATTTAGATTGCGTAATGGTAGAAGTTCGTTTGGTAGAAAACATATTCTAGATAATGTTTCGTAGAATATGTATTCTAGATAACATTTCATATAATATGTATTCTAGATTAAGGTCAGGTTCATATCTTGGTTGGAATCTAAAATCATGTATATGTACTTTGGATATACAAAGATCATTGAAGGAAAAACAAATTTCTGCATATCTCATAGCGGTGTGTGGATTTGCTGAGAGATGTGCTAAGGGTGCATGCTGGTGGTAAAAAATGTAGGATTCAAGATTGTACCCGAACGGGTGAAAGCAAAACATTATTTGTTTTAACATGGCTCATCATTTTTATTTGACGATGAAATCTTAAACTTAATAGAATTAAGTAGATATACAATAAAATTAAGTAAAAAGTATTTTGTAATTAATAATCTAATCAATAAAAGGTATAAATAAAAAATATCATAAAACAATAAAAGATATAGATACAAAAAGATATGGTAAAAAATAATTTTTAACTAATTTTCCCAAAAATCAATTTACAAAATTATGAAATATTTAAACATGATACAGAAAATATTTCGTATTCAAATTCACTTGGAATAATAAATATACCACGAATCTTTGGATGGATTTTCAAATTAGATTTCTTAATATAAGTCAGAATTACTTGATAAGGTAAAATCAATTATAATATTCACAATCTTATTTGGCGAACATTTTAATACTATAAATAGACACTCTGACTTTTATCTTTGTAACTCACTAATCATTCAAACATTCTGATCACTAATCATTCTTTTTATCATCATAAATTCTATTGGCGGTATGTTTGATTCTATTCTAAGATGAATACATTCGAAGGTAATTTTGTAATAAAGTGTTTGAAAATATTAAAAACCAGTTCAATAGTACGCATGCCCGGCCCAGAGCCCAATTTTTTTAGTCATTTTCTTTAGTAGTTTGGGGCATTTGTTTAGTAGTTTTAGACATTTTAAATTAAATTTTAAAACTAATAAAATTTATTTTATTGGAAATTTAATTATATTTGTGTACCTTAATTGATAAAATATAAAATTGGGTGTGCTATTAATGAATTTTAAAATTAAATTATAGAAAAATAATTAAAACTTGTCGTATTTTTTATTTTAATTACATTTATTTTTCTTATTTCAAAATTTTAAGAGATTAGTTATCGGATTACATATATTAAATTTAATTATAATGGTAGAATTTTGTTTCGATCGATTATTAAAAACTTTATATTATAATTTTGTAAGGTGTCACATCACTTGGATAATTATCAATAAACTGAATTAGAGATTTAATACTTCTATTAGTTCTATAAATAATTATTATTATGATTACGTAAATTATAATAATTTTAACAGAAAAATTTATGACTTATTTGTATTATTATTTTTATAATATTACATAAAACAAAAGAGCATAATTTTTTTTTTCTTAGAGCATACTAAATCGTTGGACCGGTACTAATAGTACGACAACATGAACTCTACTCTGATTGTAACAACAAGATGCAGGCTACATATCACAACGAAAGAAGCATACTCACGTGGATATTAGTTCTTAGTTTTTAGGAGAAAAAATGATGAAAGAGTAGAATCTTTCGAAGACTGTTCAACAGCTTTACGAGGAATGTATCGTACATGAACTCTGCATGTTCCTGAAGCGTTTTTGACAATCTCAAACGCCTCTTTACAAGATTCGCTGTGCAACATTTGATGTATATCAATCAAAATAAAGACAAACAAAATTTGAATCAATCAGCGTATATACAAATTAAACCAAATAAAATAGATCTTAATTCAATAATTGTCTTACCTAATGATAGAATACAAAATTCAGAAACAACTATGTATAATCAGACACGATTATATGAATCTCGTGTGAATTGTAGAAAAGATTGAAGATGAGATTTGTCGAAAAAAGTGGGAGATAAGATCCTACGAAGGAAAAAAGTATTTTTCTCTTTGGTCTACGTGTCAGAAACAACAATTTGTTACCACGTGGGCCTACATGTCTTTTTTTATCTTAAATTGTCGTCTCTATGGTTTGTGATTACAAGATGTACCAATTTTCGTAGTGCTTATGCTTAGCCTATTTGAGCTTTATTATTGAGAATAATTTGCAGAGAAAATATTAAATACAACAAGATTTTAATATATAATCATAATATTATTTTAGTTTTGATTAATAAAAAAAAAATTAAAATTCAGTCGGTTAGTGAGATTCTATTTTTGTATCGACGGTAATCATAAAAATAAAAACTGCACGTTATTATGTTATTATTAAACACATATATCACTTAATTCAATTTCAAAATAAAAACTCAGTAACTAATTATTAAACTACAAATAATGTTATACTATTATTTTTAACATTCATAATATAGATTAAAACAAACTAATTATTAAACATATATATACTAATATTAGTTCAGATTGTAAATGATATACCGATTATCAAACAACATATTAAAAAATAATAATTGATCTTTCATCTTACCAATTTAATTAGTGAATAGTAAAATTTAAAGAGTTTTTCTGAATTTATTATTAACAGTGAAGAATAGTTTTTCTGTCATCTTACCAATTTAACCAGTTAGATTGGCCGGATCTATCTAAAATTAAAAACGCTAAAAATTTTACTATTATAAAATATTTATAAATTCCACAAGTTTAAATATATATAGTATAAAACTCAACTATATATTATAAATTATTATTTACCCAACAATATAAACAGTAATATTTACCAAACTATTTTCTAAAACTCAAAATATAAAACAGATTAAAACAAACCAAATATATATATATATATATTCATGATAAGTTGATTGTAAAATATATTTCTAAATATAACCCGCATGTATGTTTATGTCCTATTCTAATACTATAATTAATTAGCATAACAGTCTATATATATATAACCCTTGGATAGCCTACGGGTTATCAAAAGTTGATGTTTTAAAAATATTTTTTCCCCCAATACTCGCATGCATCTTAATTTCTATTTATTTATAGTGATGAAAGACGTTTTATTATTTAGGAAGATGAAAACTATCCAAAACACATACAAGCTTAAATCAATCACTCTCCTAATAATTATACTATTCTCCATGGACTTAAGCCCAAACAAAATTTAAAAATTAATTAACATAAAAGAAAACACAAATTTATTTGGATGATTTGCCATAATAACCCATTTTATTTTTGAAATAGCCTATATAACTTATAAAAAAATTAAATTTTGAAAAATATTACATCCCGTAGATACTCTTAATGATATGTGGCAGACTTTACTAGCATTTGACAGATAGTGCTACCACTTACAAACTTTGCGACTATCTAACAGATTTTGTGAGCATTGACAAACTCTGCATGTATTTGACAGAACTTTGATATTTAGCTGATTTTGCAAGCATATGACAGACTTTTCATATATTTATCAGACTTTGTATATATTTTGCAAAATGTTGCAGTGTTTGCCGAATAAATAGCAGACTCTGCAAAATAAATGGTAGAATCTGCTAGAATTTGACAGATTTTGCAATTTTGTTTTTGTAAATTTTGCTAAAATAGTGACAAACTTTGCAAATATTGGCAGACTATGAAAATATCTGACAAACTTTATAAATATTTAGCAGACATTGCATAAATAGTTGGCACATTCTGCGAGCATATAGCAGACTCTTCAAACTTTATGAAAACTCTGCAAGTATTTAACAAACTCTGCAAGCATTTGACAAATTTTATGAACATTTGGCACTTTGTTAGCATTTAACATACTTTGCAAGTATTTGGCACTGTCTACGAGCATTTGGAAGAGTTGTAAGCATTTGGCAGAGTCTCAGAGTCTGCAAGTATTTGACAAAGTCTGCAAATATTTGATCAAGTTTGCGAGTATTTGGCAGAGTTTGCGAGCATTAGGCAGAGTCTGCAATCATTTGGTAGAGTCTACTAATATTTGACAAACTCTGCGAAAATATTATAAACTTTACTAAAATTTGAGTGAGTTTTGTAAAACACTTTAGATTTTTTGAAAAATACTTTAAACCCTTAATAAATTGCTTAGGATATTAAAAATCAACTAAAAATAGAGTTTCAGTTATAAATATAAATGGAAATTAACAACAACAATAATTTGCTAATAGTTTAATTTTTTATGTATTTAATAGTTGGAAAGGACAATTTTAGTATTATGGAAAAATATTTCTAAAATAAGTCATTTGAGAATAAAAATTTAGAGAGATTATTCTAGCTATTTAAAAAGGGTCATCTTAATCAAATTTTCCTTTTCGAAAAATACCTTTAATGATATGTTTAACTGACTTTACAAAACACTTCACCGATTCTGCGACCATTTGTTGGACTTTGTGAGCTTCTGGCAGACTCTGCATCCATCTGACTGATTTTTGATATATTTGACTAACTTTGGAAGCATCTGTCACACTTTCATATATTTTTGGTAGACTTTGCATATATTTTGTAATGTATAGTAGAGTAAACGAAATGGTAAACTCTGTTAGAATTTGACAGACTTTGCAATTTTTTGCAAACTTTGCTAAAATAGTGACTAACTTTGCAAATATTTGGCAGATTCTGTAGAAACATCTGACAGACTTGTTAAATGTTTGGCAGACACTGTATAATAGTTGGCACACTTGGCGAGCATCTAGCAAACTCTTCAAAATTTATGTAAACTTGGTAAGCATTTGACAAACATTATGAATATTTGACAGAGTTTGTGAGCATTTGTTAGAGTTTGCAAGTATTTGGCAGAGTCTCCAAGTATTTGGTAGAGTCTGCAAGCATTTGAAAGAGTATGCAAACATTTGACAGAATTTACGAGCATTTAGCAGAGTCAGCGAACATTTGGCAAACTCTATCAAAATATGACAAACTTTGCTACTATTTGATTGAGTTTTGTTAAAACTTAGATTTTTTTGAAAAAAAAACTTTAAACGCCTAATCAATTGCTTAGGATAATAAAAATCAACTGAAAATAGAGTTTCAGTTATAAATATGGATGAAAATTAACAACAATAATAATTTATTAATAATTTAATTTCTTATTTCTTTAATAGTTAGAAATGACAATTTTGGAATTATGGAAAACAATATTTCTTAAATAAGTTATTTGAGCAATAAAAAATTGGAGAGGCTATTCTAGCTATTTAAAACAAATAATAGGCCTACCTTAAACAAATTTCCCAATTTATTTTTTAAAAATTATTGCACCGGGTGCTAGCATGGGTAATCAATCTAGTTCTCACATATAACATCTAAAACATCTCCAATGGTAAGAATCTCATCAAGGTTCTAATCAATAATTTTAATATGAATTTTGTATAATTAAAAAGTTAAGAAACTCAACAGGAGTTCTTAGTTTGTTCTTCTTCTTCCAATTGTAAAATCTCATTAAAATTCTTAAAATCAAAATTTTGAAAATTAAATTAGTGTTCAACTGTATGATTAGAAAATTATTTGCCATAAAAAGTTCCAAGACTTAAGAACGATATTAAACACAAGAAATCAAACCTCAATTTCACAGAAGTAAGAATCTGTAAATGTTTCAAAGTAATTGAATCAAAAAAATATATGACAACAGACCAATGTGAATTAGTTATATTCTATACAAGAACAAAACATTGTGTATTTGTAGAAAAGCGTTGTGATGAATTTGCACAATGAGATATCTTTCTAGTTATGGTGATGATGATGATGATGATGATGAGGATGATGACGATGAACGAATGTGAATGGCCAAGTCAACAACAACTGCAGAAGTAGCAATCCCCAATCTACAAGAGCTTAGACCACCCCTATCAAAGGTTTCTTATCAAATATAGTATTAAACTTCTAATGGTAATTAATTATTTAATTAAAAATTATGTTAAAAATAAAAATAGACCAATAATAGATGGACAATTTTAGAGTATGGTTCTTAAAATGTGTTTAAAGGGTTCTCAAGTATCCCTGATGAGAGTCACATTTTAATCTCTCTCCATTTTATTTATGATTTATCATTTTTAATGATGAAAACCCCATTGAGAACCCTTCATTGGAGTTGTTCTTTAGTAAATCTCAACCACAAAAGTGTAGCAACCCAATTTCTTGTATTTGGTGGTGCATGATGAGAGGTTAAGAGATTTGATTTGGCTACATATGTCACCAAAGTGCATTTATCTTTTCTGTCACTTGTCTAGTTAGAACTCTATAGTTAAGCGTGCTTGGGCTGGAGTAGCACTAGGATGAGTGACCTATCAAAACGTGATTGTCGGTACCGTGTGAGTAGATATGTCCATTAGTGTTGAAAACCCTCAGGTTACCCGAAACCCGCACCGCTATGGGGTGGGTTAGGGTACATGTTTTGATTGCCCAAAAAATGCAAGCATTGTGGGTTGACCCGTCATGATCTATGGTTTTTGATGTACAAACCCGCATGGGTTGCGGGTTGATCCGCGGACTGATGGGTTACATGCTGAGGACAAAGAGGTAGTAAGAAAGTTTTTTCAGATTGGTTCTACTTTCGAAATTTTGAAGAAGACATATTGTTTTTTCTTAATAAGTTGGAGACATTGACAATGCTCAAATCAATTTCATATTTGAATCTTTGAAAATTTGTTGATTTAGTTATGCATTTTCTAATTTTTGTTACTATTTTCTTTTTTTATTTATGATACATACAATATATATTTATTTGGGAATTCGGCCAAAAAAAACCTAAACTTTGTAGAACTTGCAAAAAAAAACACATACTTTGACCCTGACCAAATAAACACTAAATTTTCATTGACTTCCAAAAAATATTTAGTAATGTATAGTTGACTTGTCAAAATAATGCTCAGTTAAAATTTTTAACAGAAAATTCAAACATCATTAACTCAACTGGTAATTTAAACGACGTCGTTTTGTTATTGAGTTTAGTTGATGAGAAAATTCAAAACGACATCGTTTTAATGCATTTATATACAAAATTTATGTTCAAGCGGACTCGAACTCGGGTTTAGAAAGCATATCATGGAGCTTTTGCCACTGAGCTAGTGGCACTTTCAAGATATTACCGAACATAACATCTTATATAATATTGCGAAGCCAAACTTTCTCCTCTAGCTTCCGCGGCCACATTCCTCCAGTCGGTCAAGATCTCCGCTGCTCCTTCTCATGGCACTCCCCCTCCGGTAGGCCCAGACCGTCGGTAAACACCGGAAAATGCTCTGAAGCTGCCAAAATCGCCAGAAAAAGCTCCGATGCTGTCAAAATCACCGGATTTTTTCTTGCCAGCTTTGCTCTCGTCGTCTCGGATTTTATGAACAATGCAATCGGCTTTTCATAGAGATATAAATTTAAATGCAGAACCAATTAAGCATAATTACATTCGGTTTGGTCAGATACCATATATAAGACGTTATGTTTGATAAGTTGTCAAAAGTGATACTAGCTCAGTGGCAAAACCCCTTGACTTACATTCTAACCCCGAGTTCGAGTCCGCTTGAACACAAATTTTTTAATAAAAAAATATTCAAAACGACGTCATTTTGGATTTTTTTCTTCAACCAAACTTAGTAACAAAACGACGTCGTTTAGCTTAACCATAACAGTAGATGTCGGATTAACGAAGTTTAAATTTTCTATTAAAAAAGTTAACGGTATGTTATTTTTGGCAAGTCAAATATGCACTATTAAATTTCTTTTGAAAGTCAATCAAAGTTTAGTGTTTATTTGGCGAGACCAAAGTATGTGTTTGTTTTGGCAAGTTCTACAAAGTTTAGGTTTTTTTTGGCCGAATTCCCATAATTATTTTATTATCGATGAATTTACATTGTAAAACTTTAATTTTTTGTTATTAATTTGATTTTAAATTCTGTGGACTAACCCGCTAAACCCATGGTTATAGTGCAGGGCGGGTTATGGTTATTAGTTTATAACTCATGGGTTATAGCAGGCCAACCCGCTAAAAACCACGAATTAACTCAACCCACAATGGAGCGGATTAAACAGGGCGGACTAATCCGCATTAACACCCTACATGTGAGTGAGGCCAAAATACGGGAAAAAATCATGTGGTAATTTGTAGGGATAGTAACAAGACTTTAGAACCTCTCAAGATAACATACGACCATTGGACGGGCGAGGGTGGGCCCAACGGGCCTAGAAAGGATATGGACCTACATGCCTAGAGAGGACGTGGAGAGGCGTTACAAGTGGCATCAGAGGCTCAGGTTATGTCAAACCGGTTCAGACCCGTGAGACAGTCCTAAGGGAGTTTGAAATTTTTTGGGTAGATTATCTTAGTAGTTGGAGTGCTAGTAGAATTAGAAATATACACTTGATAGAATATTGGTACAATCCATGAACGTTATTAATGTATATAGTTTTCTTAGAGTCATTAGTAGCAACCATAAATTTATAGAAGCGTTGATAGTTTTGGAAAACCAATTATAGACTCACCTAAATAGACGTGAAATATAGATGGAGAAAAAAATTGAGAGTAACTTCCAAAAGTGGAATGGAGATTTGATAAAATATCGATACGGAAACCACTGAATAAACTTTTTGAGACGGTACCTCAAAGTTCAAATACAAGATCTTGTAGCAAGTGCACCAATCAATTTTTTACTTGTATGGAAAGCATATGGTCAAGAATTCCAGGATAAATTCCGTTTAAGTGGGGAAGAATTGTAACATCCTGATCCCGTGAATTGAAATTACAGTGTTAAGACCCATTAAAAGCCCATTAAACCCAAATCCTACCCAAAACCTAATTTAGTAAGGAGAATTATATAAAGGGAATATTAGGATTTTAGATCTTTATTTTCTTGCCTCTCTGATCATGAGAGAGAGAGAGGTCATGAAAAAGAAGAAAAGAGAAGAAGAGAAAGAAAAATCAGGAGAAAACAGATCTGACCAGTTTTAAGAGAGGATAAACGGATGACAAGATCAAATCCTTTTCTTCTCAAATTTCATGGAGTGATGCACGAAATCTAGATCTAATCATATCACAAATGGATTGTAATTGGTAGTTCTTATCAAAACGTTATGGCTGTTCTTCTGAGAATGATGTCTGCAGATCCGAACCTGTCATTGTCCAACTTCAAAAACAGTTTTCCGATGAACTGTAAGGAGATAGAAGAAGGTCAACCTATCAATGGAAAGCCCCAGACGTCAGCTTTGTAGAGCTGCTGTCCAATCCTGATTCTGATGTAAATCGAGACTGTAATCGGCAACCCTAGTTGCTATAATTCAGAAACCCTAATTTCTATTGTTAGGATTTTCTATTTGTTGAAATATGTGATCTCTATGATAGAAGAATTCAAATCTAAGAGAAAGAGGGAAAGGAAACCTAGTTCACAAGGAACTAGAAGAAGTCTTGGTTAGGATGTAACTAGAAGAAAGGAAGCTGTTACATACTAACTAGAAGACTAACTAAGTGGAAAAGAGGAAGCAAAGGAGAGCATGGGGCGCCAGAACCAGGGCATGGGCACAAGCATGGAGGCGTCAGCAGCAGGGTATGGGCGCAGCTTGAACAGGAGTCAAACAGTGAGCTGCTTCCTTCCCTCCTCTCTTCTTCACGCAAACTCCTCTCTTCTCTCCTTCCTTCTTCACGCCTTTTCTTTTCTTCTCTATGTAAAAACTCTATAAATATACATGTAATGTGATGTAAAGAGTGTTGTGAATAAGAGAATAAGAAGATTAAAAGAGTAAAGGAAGCTTTGTTTATCTTTCTAAAGGCGCCGGTGGAGCTTTAGCTCTCCGGCGCCATGCTTCTCCTTAGTTCATCTTATTTCATCAACTATTATCATTCTCATTCTCATCATCATTCTTATCATCATTCTCAAACAATAATCCCTCATTACATCAATACTCACGCCACCATCTTCATCCTAAACATTTTCCAAGTATCCAAACCTCAAACTCCTTATCATTCTCACGCCACAACTATCACTCTCTCAACAATCCCTAAGCCTCCATACTCTTAATTTCAACATGGTATCAGAGCAAGTTGAGTGATCTAGCGCCTAATCTCTTGTTATTCTTCTAGCTCTCTACAAAGTCTTCTAATCTATAACTATACACTTTCTTAGTTCTATTCACTCTGAGATTAATATCCTTGAGATCATAAGATCTTCACGTTGTGAAAGGACTAAGGGTGTGTATTGTTACTAGAAAATGATGACAAATTGAGGGAGATTTTGTTGGGCTCTCCTTGGCTCCTTGCCTTGAGGAACTCGTTTTTCTTTTGTTAAACACATGAGAGAGAGATTTTCTGGGGTAATTTGTTCCTCCCATGCGTTTTTAATAGGGTGTGTGTGAGAGAGTAAATATCTTTCTTTGTGTTTCTTGTGTGTGGAGTCTAGATCCACATACAAAACTTTGAAAAGGGGTTGTATCAACATCAATCCCTCGGTGATCCTCTTTGGAAACAAGATCCAGAGGATTTTTAGAATCATTCATCCATGAAGAAGCTTGTCATGGCTTGATGGTCTTTGGCATGTATGGCGTGGGAAATAAGGCATCTAGGAGATGAAGAGAGTGTTTTTGGCGTGATGGTTTAGAAGAGGAGAAGGCTGGGTGGTGACCTTAAGTGGTGATCCAAGCAAGCTCCAAGTGAAAACAAATCATTGAACAGGAAGTAAAGTGGCTGGTGATCAAATGAAGACATCCAGCAAGAAAGAAGAGGAAGCATTAAACCGGCTGTACAAAAAACAGTCAAAGAAAGTGTGAATCTAGTTCACATAAGACTTCAAGGAAAATATGAGACAACTCATAGTAAAACTTGGAGAAAAGGAGAAGCTTACCTTAGAAAGAGGAAGGTGAAGAAGGTTGAATCCCGGAAGAGACTTGCGGAAGAGAAGTGACAAGAGGAGTTCACATCTTTAACCCGGAAGAGACTTGCGGAAGAGACGTGACAAGAGGAGTTCACGTAGAAGACTTGCATGAAACAGAGATGAAGCACAAGGCTGAGATGTTTCCTGCAAAGAAAAGGAAGTGGTCAATAATTTTTGATCAAAGAAACACAGTTGATAAGAGAAAAATCAATTGTGGAAAAGAAGCGGTGAAGAGATAGTAAGCAATGTTTTTGGATGGACTTGTGTTGTGATTCTTGAGAGTTTGATTCCAGTTATGGTGATTGGAAACTCACATTCGCTTGTAACTTCAAGCGTTAAGGAGGAGAAGAGTAAGGCTGCTGAGAGAGGGAAACCTCAGAGGAAGAGGTTAAGAGCGATTGTTGCTCTGAGAAGAAGAAGAGCAACAGCGACTCAGTGAAGCTCTTGGCGAATTCTCAGCCTCAGTAACAGGCGAATCAAACTCTGCAAGACTCATTTCCAAGAAGTTCATGACTTCCAAAACCAATCTCATAGGCTAATGCTATCTTTCATTGGTGAATCTTTCAACAAGCGGAAGATTCAGATGGTCCAAGAAGTAGTTGCTCCAAGGTATTGATTAAAGGGTGCTTATGGAGGGTCATATTCTTCTACATGGTCTTCATCCTCTCTTGAGGCCGAATCACTTGATCCAGGAGGTCTTGAGAGAGTGGTGATCATACTTAACCATGTAGCGATCCAAGCGGAGCAATCTACAAGAAGAAGTGTGTATAGGCTCAAGCAAGCTATTCATGGTGGTGTTATGTGGAGGTAGATGATGTCCTTTGCGGCCTAATCCAAAATGGCTAGCAGACGAAAGCTTGTCCTAATTGGCAAGTGGGATAGATAGTCCAAGAGGAGGCAGCATCATTGGTATAATCAAGCTTAGTGCTCTTTCCTTTGCAAGAGTGGTCCCTTGGCAACGGGCTAGTCTTGAAGGGAAGTGTTGAAGAAGCGGTGAGCTCCAAATTATGCAACGGTCTTCCTTGTCAAGTTTGGTTCTTCCCATACTCGAACCAAGCTTGAGGGGGAGTGTTGAAGAAGACCGTTGAAGCACCAAGTTAGGTGATTGTCCAAGAAGAAGAGGACTATCACATTGTACCATGGATAGGTGCGGCATTCCGAGAGGAAGCCGGGAGAGTCTTATGATAAGTGGCTTAGAGCGGATGGCTCTTTGAAGAATCAAGATCAAATCTATGAAGGGTTAAAGCCAAGATTGATCTTGATAGATGGAGAGTGAAGTTCAGACCAAGAGGCGTTCACCTAGGAAGCTGTGGAACGGTAAACAAGGCAACAAGGGAATCCAAGCACCATATGAGGAGACGATGGCGAGAGGAAGCCGGTAGACACATATGAGTAGCTATGGATGATGTTGTAAGGAAACCGAAGGAGAAACCACCTTGCAGACCTTATTAGGTGTGGTGATCCGAGAAGCAGCGGGAAGTGGCGTCCAACGGATAGAGTATACTCCCAAGAGTCATCAAGAGGAAGCCAATGACAATGTGAGTATTCTGTGAGCTAGAAGATGTCATCCGAGGAGCTTGAAGTCAAGATTAAGTTTGAGACAAGAAGCCCGAGGAGACATGATCCGAGTGAAGCTTAGAGAAGACAAAGCCTAATCCGCAAGAAAGAGTAAACGCCATAAGAGAGGAAGTCGTGGTCTCATTGAGGTTAGGAGTCATCAAAACCGTCTTTGGAGCAAGCAAGGATCAGCTAGCGGATATCCTTATCATGGCATCATCTTCTATCAATGAGGATCACGTACATGGCAAGATTGGCCTTAAGGACACCTACCGACCAATCTTGAGGGGGAGTGTTGAAATATGTGATCTCTATGATAGAAGAATTCAAATCTTAGAGAAGGAGGGAAAGGAAACCTAGTTCACAACGAACTAGAAGAAGTCTTGGTTAGGATGTAATTAGAAGAAAGAAGCTGTTACATACTAACTAGAAGACTAACTAAGTGGAAAAGAGGAAGCAAAGGAGAGCATGGGGCGCCAGAACCAGGGCATGGGCACAAGCATGGAGGCGTCAGCAGCAGGGTATGGGCGCAGCTTTGTAAGTTTAAAGAGATCCTTAGTGATCTATAGAAGTTCTTATGGCCGAGACAAGAAGAGAAGAACAAACAAGAGTGGGAGAGATATAACTTAGGCGCTTAAGAGAAGAGAAGGATGTTTTTGATTTCCTTAACTTAATACATTACAATGTATGCACACTAACATTTATAGACAGACAACTAGGTTAACTACAAAGAGAATGAAAGGGACATGAATGGTTGGGATTAGAGTCTTGAGCGCTTCTAGACTGAAAGTGACAGCTCCTTGCTCTAGGCTGAAAGTGACAGCTTCTTAAGGCGCCTCGTGACTCCTCCTTGTACTCTTCTTCTTGGTTTCTTCTTCCAACGGCTACAAGTCATTATCAAGGCTTCTAACACCTCTTTCTCTTAGTTACAAATCAATCATATAGTTGGGATTACAAGGGTTTAGTTCCTTGCACAAGATGTGCTTAGTCGCTTGTTCCACAAGCTCCATTTCTTCCTCTTCTCAATACTCCCCCTCAAGCTTTAATCATAATGATGTTTATGATAAAGCTTGAACTGTGAATAACACCTCATTAAAAACCTTAGTAAGCAAAACCACTAGGGAAGAAAAGCTATACATAGGGAAAAGAGTGTGATCATCACAGTTGGGGATCTTCATCATCCCTCTTAAATAACTCCACAAGGCCGAGTCTCTCATGAATAGACTCACATGTCTTTAGGCTAGCTGCTTTAGTGAAGATGTCAGCCAATTGGTCTGAGCTTTTTGTATAGCAAGGTAGGATGACTCCTTGTTGCATTTGCTCCCTTACTTTATGACAATCCACCTCGATATGCTTGGTTCTCTCATGAAAAACTGAATTTGAGGCTATATGAATTGCGGCTTGATTATCACAGTGCATAGTGATTGGTGTAGTGACTTCTCTTCCCAGATCCTTCAACAGCATCTTCAACCACATTAGTTCTGTAGTTAACCTCCTCATTGCTCGGTATTCAGCTTCAGCACTAGAACATGCCACTATCTTTTGCTTCTTGCTCTTCCAAGTGACTAGGTTTCCTCCAATGGATGTGCAATAGCCAGTTGTTGACATTCTATATTCTCTATCCCCAGCCCAATCTGCATCACAATAACCTACCACTTCTGTATTGGCATTACATCCCATCCAAATGCCTTGGCCTGGGGTGCCCTTGAGGTATCTCAGAATGCGGTCAATCATTTTCCAATGGGACATTCTTGGTGCTTGCATATGCTGACTGATCTGGTTCACAGAGAAACACAAGTCAGGTCTAGTTAAAGTAAGATAGATGAGTTTACCAACAAGCCGGCGGTATAGCTTTGGATCTTCAAATAATTTATCCTTCTTGAGATCCTCTTGTTGGTGAACTTTGTATGCATCTTCCAGTGGCGTTTTTACTATCTTTTCCTCTAAGGTACCTGTTTCATCCAACAGATCAAGGGTGTATTTCCTTTGAGATAAGAAGAGACCTTCCTTTGATCTACAAACTTCTATCCCAAGGAAATACTTTAGTTCTCCTAGATCTTTAATATCAAATATTGACTTTAAATAGGCTTTTGTTTCTTGAATACCAACCTTGTCATTCCCAGAGATGATAATATCATCTACATATATGAGAATGACTATAATACCTTTATGGCTCTGCATAATGAACAGAGTGTGATCGGCTTCTGATCTAATGAAGCCACGATCAAGGAGAGTGATACTTAGCTTTCTGTACCATGCCCTAGGAGATTGCTTGAGTCCATAAATTGCTTTCCTTAGTCTAAGAATTTTTCCAGGTTGAACAATGTCTTCTAGGCCAGATGGTGGTGTCATGTACACCTCTTCTTCAAGCTCCCCCTGAAGGAAAGCATTCTTCACATCCATTTGCCATAATTCTCATTCTAAGTTCGTAGCAATGGAGAGGACTACTCGCACAGTGTGTAGTTTGGCAACAGGAGCAAAGGTGTCTCTATAATCTTCTCCATAAGTTTGTGTGAATCCTCTTGCAACTAGTCTAGCCTTATACCTCTCGATCTCCCCATTGCTCTTGTACTTGATTGTGAATACCCATTTTGAACTCACAGTCTTCTTCCCTTTAGGTAAGACCGCTTCATCCCATGTGTGATTTTTCTCCATTGCTGCAGTTTCTTCTCCAACTGCATCCCTCCAAACCTTCTTCTCTTTAGCTTCTTCATATGTTCTTGGTATCTCTTCTTTGTCTAGGCTTATGATGTAAGCTTGATGTTCTTGTGAAATATGAGCTAAAGAGCACACGGCTTGTGAAGGATGAGCAACAGTGTGACAATTGTAGTATATTCTATTGTTCCTCAATCTCTGACTTCTCCGAAGTTCCATAGTTGGTTCATCTGATGTAGAAGCTTCTTGTGTGTTCCTCAATCTCTGACTTCTTCGAAGTTCCATGGTTGGTTCAGCTGATGTAGAAGCTTCTTGTGTTCTCTCATTCTCTTCTCTAATTGTATCTTGTTCATCTACTTCTTGAGTGTCAACTTCCCTATCCTCAGGCTCTTCTTGATCATGATCATGTGTCATCTCCCCCTCAGGAGCAAGAGGAGCTGCAGACTGTCCACCAGGTGGACAAAGGCCGAGGTTGTCAAGCAAAGTCCGGAGATGAGCTGCACGTTCAGATTGGGAGTGAGAGAGGTTTTGGAGGCTCTCCCAGTTCTTTTCTGAATGGTATCCCTGAGTTTCCAAGAACTTTACATCCCGGAACACCAGTATCTTGTTGGTTTCTGGGACCAAGCATTTATAGCCCTTTTGTGTACTTGAATAACCAAGGAACATTGCTTTGGTACTCTTGGCATCTAACTTATTCCGGTTTTCTCCAGGCACTAAGACATAACAAATACATCCAAACACACGTAAGTGATCAAGAACATGTTTAGTTTTTGTGAGTACCTCAAATGGAGATTGGTCTTGAAGAACTTTAGTGGGAAGCCTGTTGATGAGGTAACAGGCCGCAACAACTGCATCACCCCAGAGCCTCCTTGGTACATTGGTGTGAAACATCATGGTTCTTGCTACTTCCATTAGATGTCTATTCTTTCTTTCAGCTACACCATTCTGTTGTGGAGTGTATGGGCAACTTGTTTGGTGAAGGATACCATTTGTGTTTAAAAATTGCTTGAATGTGTAACCTATATACTCTCCACCATTATTTGATCTCAAAATTTTCACTTTAGCATTATAATGGTTAGTAATATATGCATGAAAATTTATAAATGCCTCTAACACTTTATCTTGATGGAAGCAATGTTAACCATGTGTACTTGGATTTTTCATCAATAAAGGTGACAAAGTATTTGTGGTTTTCTCTAGACAAACAAGGAGCAGTCCAAACATCCGAATGGATTAGGTCAAAGCAATTGTCATAAGTAGTAGAAGATCTAGGAAAAATAGATTTACAATGTTTTCCTAGAATACAAGCCTCACAATCACTATTTTGGACTTGAATATTAGGAAATAATAAGTTTAGGGCCTTATAATGAGGATGTCCTAATCTAGCATGCCAAATAACATCATTAGTTACTCCAACATTTAAGCCAAAACCACATGATACCAAGGAAGAATTCTTAAGGTCTCCAAGCACATACAATCCATCCATGGTTGTTCCATGCCCAAGGACTCTACTTGTGTCAATATCCTGAAAGCAAACATCATTAGGCCCAAAGATAGCAAGACAGTTTAAATCGGATGTGGCCTTCTTAACGGATAGCAAGTTAGAAGTAAATGTGGGCATGTAAAAGGCTGTGGAACATTTATCAAACAAGTTTAAGTCACCAACACCTTCAATTTTAATTTGTTCTCCATTAGCAATACTAACATGTCCTAGTGCAGGTTTAATGTTACTAATGAGACTAAGATCACTTATCATATGATGACTTGCCCCTGAATCAACAATCAATGGTTTCTTATTCCTACCTACAAGTTTATCCATTTCATAAAGAGCTTGATAGCTCACAGGTTTTGTAGTCTTACCAGAGTCTTTGATTGCTTTAAGGAGAGCATCAAGGTCTGACTTCTTCACAAACTCAGAGTTTGGAGTTGGAGTTAGAGGCTCATTCTCATGGTAAGATGAACCGCCTGAGGCAAGGTGAGCTTTGGAGTCTCTTTGTTCACGGTTGGAGTTGTCCCTCCAATGGCCTTGATGGGGAGGGCGTGACTCCCATTTGTTAGTGTATGAGCCACCAGGGAACCTCTTGAGATGTGGATGAAGGCTGAAACATTTCTCCTTTACATGACCAGGCTTCTTACAATAGCTGTATACTAAGGAAGTGTTGTCTCCACGGCGGTAAAGGCTCTTGTTGGCAGTTACTCCTTCAGCTGTGTTTGCCAGCATCAGTTCTCCTCCTTTGCCACCAAACAGTCCAAGAGATCCTTGTTCCTTCTGGATTTGAGAACATACCTCATCAAGACTTGGTAGCTTAGTTCCTCTCAAGATATGCTTGACCAAGTCATTATAAGCCAGGTTCAACACCATCAGGAGGGAGAATACTTTCTCTTGCTCCCTCCTTTCATTTAGGACTTCTGCATCCAGGGTATGTGGCCTCAGCATTTCCAACTCTGCCCAAGAGGATCTGAATTTTCCAAAGAATGTGTTGAAGTCAACATCTCCTTGGCTCAGCTGGTTGATACTCCTTTTGATCTCAAAAACCCGGGTAAGGTTTGATACATTTCCAAAGACATTCTTTAGAGTGCTCCATAGTTCTTTGGCACTCTCACAATAGGAGTAGGCTTCAAGGACTGTAATACCTAGTGAGCCTTGAAGGGCCGCTAGGACAGATTGGTCTTCAGAGAACCATGCTTCATCAGCTTTGGACTCCTCTTTACCTTCCTCCGGTTCAACATGGTGGAAGACTTTCTTCCCATTTAGGACGACCCTTGTGGTTCTAGCCCACAAGAGATAGTTGTCAGCTCCCTTAAGAGTGACTGGAAGAGAGATAATCTTGTTGTTTTCCATAGAGTAGCTTGCGACAAACAGATGAGGAGATAAACAGCTATAGACCGGAAGTTAACAAAGGAACTCAGCTATGGACCGCTGGATAATGTGAGTTTAAACACAATTTCTGGAAGGAATCACTCCACACGGATGATTAAGGGAGATAATAGAGAGATTTCAAAATGAATAAGAGAGTTTTTGATGAATAGAACTGAGCTATCAAGAGCTATTATCCACTGGACAAAGATATATGAATAACAAGGTTTGTTTAGGAGATGAAATCGGAACCTAGAATCAAACAGAGTTTATCCTAGAAGGAAAGAAAATAGAAACTTGCTCTGATACCATGTAAGTTTAAAGAGATCCTTAGTGATCTATAGAAGTTCTTATGGCCGAGACAAGAAGAGAAGAACAAACAAGAGTGGGAGAGATATAACTTAGGCGCTTAAGAGAAGAGAAGGATGTTTTTGATTTCCTTAACTTAATACATTACAATGTATGCAAACTAACATTTATAGACAGACAACTAGGTTAACTACAAAGAGAATGAAAGGGACATGAATGGTTGGGATTAGAGTCTTGAGCGCTTCTAGACTGAAAGTGACAGCTCCTTGCTCTAGGCTGAAAGTGACAGCTCCTTAAGGCGCCTCGTGACTCCTCCTTGTACTCTTCTTCTTGGTTTCTTCTTCCAACGGCTACAAGTCATTATCAAGGCTTCTAACACCTCTTTCTCTTAGTTACAAATCAATCATATAGTTGGGATTACAAGGGTTTAGTTCTTTGCACAAGATGTGCTTAGTCGCTTGTTCCACAAGCTCCATTTCTTCTTCTTCTCAATAAGCTTGAACAGGAGTCAAACAGTGAGCTGCTCCCTTCCCTCCTCTCTTCTTCACGCAAACTCCTCTCTTCTCTCCTTCCTTCTTCACGCCTCTTCTCTTCTTCTCTATGTAAAAACTCTATAAATATACATGTAATGTGATATAAAGAGTGTTGTGAATAAGAGAATAAGAAGATTAAAAGAGTAAAGGAAGCTTTGTTTATCTTCCTAAAGGCGCCGGTGGAGCTTTAGCTCTCCGGCGCCATGCTTCTCCTTAGTTCATCTTATTTCATTAACCATTATCATTCTCATTCTCATCATCATTCTTATCATCATTCTCAAACAATAAACCCTCATTACATCAATACTCACGCCACCATCTTCATCCTAAACATTCTCCAAGTATCCAAACCTCAAACTCCTTATCATTCTCACGCCACAACTATCACTCTCTCAACAATCCCTAAGCCTCCATACTCTTAGTTTCAACACTATTTTGGAAGGTTTCTAATTTTCAAAAGTTTCTATTAAAGGAAAGTTTAGGAAAGGAAATTTGGAAAAGGAAAGCTTCATGAAGAGTAAAGCAATGGTTGTCTCTATCGTCTAGTGGCTAAGGTGAGGGTTAGGTGCACAATCCCCCCTCCCCCTACATATTTGTTTACTATGGCCTAACCTATTCTATCGGTAGTTTATGATTTGAATATGTATAGTCTCTGTGATGGAGTCTTCTATGATCGAGTCTGCTTTCTTTCGTATAATCCGGACCTAGGAATTATAGAGAAATTCACATATTGAGTGTTTCACATATTGCGGTGCTAATGATTGTGATACTTGGTTCCTAGCGCGATCTTGGTAAACAAGTTGACATTATGATCCTGCCAAAAACCGTCTTGACTAACCTGCAAGAAAAAAATAAGGGGTGAGCAACAAGGAAATCACTCAGTGAGGTATGGGATGCTAAGAGCAACGCAAGTCTGCATACCCAGCTTAACACCACAACCACGAAAGTCCAAATCCAAACATGTAGCAAACACAGCACCTAAAGCATCCACACATGGTAACCAATGGTCCTAAATGAGATAAGTGCTAGTCCACCCTCCGAAGAGGCTTACTATGGGACAGTGCCTAATCATGTTGAAATATGTGATCTAGTTGAAAAGGAACTAGAAGGAGAAATAGTTGAGAAGTAACTAGAAGAAAGGAAGCTGTTACAAATAAACTAGAAGACTAACTAAGTGGAAAAGAGGAAGCAAAGGACAGCATGGGGGCGCCAGAATCAGGGCATGGAGCTCTCCACTGTTGGAGTAGGTGAGCTGCTCCCTCCTCTCTTCTTCACGCAAACTCTTCTCTTCTCTCCTTCCTTCTTCATGTCTTCTTTCTTCTCTTCTGCGCCTTTCTCTCCTTCTTCAATGTAAAAACTCTATAAATACATGTAAAGTGATGTAAAGAAATGTATGACTAAGAGAATAAAAATCCATACAAGCTTTCATAGTCTCTTCTCACTCTTAGTCTCTAAACATTCTTCAATCTCTTTAAACTTATAATTTCAACATGGTATCAGAGCAGATTATCTACTAAACCGCTTATCCTCTTCTTGATTCCTCTAAAACTCTACAAGGCTTCTAATCTATAACAATACACCTTCCTTAGTTCTATTCACTCTGAGATTAATATCCTTGAGATCATAGGATCTTCAAGTTGTGAAAGGACTAAGATTGTGTATTATTACTAGAAAATGGAGACTAATAGGGTAACAATCTCGGTTATACTCAAAGGAAACAACTACCTCCTTTGGGCAAAAACCACCAAAACTACTCTTAGAGGCCGAGGACTTTGGCAATATGTTGAGCCAAAAGAAAGAACAGAAGCGGCCGTGAGAAATGAGAAGGAGGAAGCTAAGGAAGAGCAAGAAGAACAATACACTCTTTCTCTTCTCCAAAGCTCACTAGAACCAACTATCTTGGCGGCTTACTCATATGCGGATACCGCCAAGGAACTTTGGGATATACTCAAAGGAGTATATGGAAACATCTCAAACATATCAAGGATATTTGAGGTGAAAAGGGCATTGAATGAGCTCCAACAAGAGGAAAAGTCATTCAAGGAAATGTTTGGGGAGTATAGAAGCTTATGGGCCGAGTTGGAGATCTTGAGACCACACACTAAAGATCAAGTGTTTGGGCTTCTCTTGGCACTCAATGCATCATACAAGGATCTTATCAAGCATATACTTCGATTTGAGAATCTGCCAAGTCTAGCGGAAGTATGTGGTATGATACAAAGGGAAGAAGGGTCTAGAGACCTGTTTCGTGCACCAAGTGAAGCTGCACATCTTGCAAGAAAGAATCTCACATTTGGAGACAAGAGGACGTTGGAGTGTGAGCATTGCAAGATGAAAGGACACACTAAGGAGAAGTGTTGGACACTCCATCCACACTTGAGGCCTAAGCGGCTAAGGGAGAATGGGAATGGACCTAGAGCCTTCACGGGAATAGCACAACCTGTTGAAGAACTGGTTAGAAGGTCTGAGTTTGAAGCTCTCATCAAGAGCCTAGCCAAACTCACAGATTCGGGTAAGAGTTTTTTCAGCTCTAAAACACCCATAAAGAAGACTAGAATCATTGTGGATTCAGGGGCTTCTCATCACATGATCAAGGATCAAGATATGTTAAAGAATCTTGAACCGTGCCATGGAAGTGTACAAGTAGCAAATGGAAGCACAGTTCCAATTAAAGGGATAGGAGAGTTAGAGCTTTTTAAAAGGGAAACAAAAGCATTATACATGCCTAACTTCTCATCTAATCTTTTATCCGTTAATAAAGCTACAAAGGATTTGGAGTGTGTGGCTGTGTTTGGGACTGACTTTGTTAAGTTTCAGGACCCTAAAACAAACCATGTGCTCGGAGAAGGGAAGGTAGAAGATGGTGTGTATATCTTGGAATCAAATAAACAAGAGGAACCAATGGCTCTTGGAATGAAGGCGGATGCAAAGTTTTTTGGGAGGAAAGAGATTGAAGATAGCCCATTATGGCATGGAAGGTTAGGACATCCAAGTTCAGCAGTCCTCAAAATGGTCTTACCCAATCTCATCCATGAAGAAGTAGTGTGTGAGGCATGTGTACTAGGGAAGCATTGTAGACAAGCTTTTCCTACTTCATCTACAACTTGTGATGAAGCGTTTGGCATTGTACACTCGGATGTATGGACCTCACCATGTAATTCAAGAGATCAATATAAATATTTTGTTTCATTCATTGATGACTACTCAAGATATACATGGATCACTCTTCTACATACCAAAGATCAAGTTTATGAAGCCTTCACCAACTTCATTAACTATATCTCTACCCAATTCAAAACAAAGATCAAAGTATTGCGCAGTGATAATGGAGGGGAATATGTGAGTAAACGATTCAAAGAGTTGCTCAACAACTTTGGCATCATTCATCAAACATCGTGTGCATACACTCCTCAGCAGAACCGGATAGCTGAAAGGAAGAATAGACACCTAATGGAAGTAGCAAGGACTCTCATGATTGCCAAAAGAGTACCAAAGTTCCATTGGGGAGATGCCGTAATGACATCAAGCTACTTAATCAATCGACTTCCAACCAAAAATCTGGATGATATGTCCCCATTTGAAGTGTTGTACAAGAAAAAACCAAGCTTAAATCATATCAAAACGTTTGGATGCACATGCTTCATGTTTTTACCAGAAGGACACAGAAGCAAACTTGAACCTCGAAGCATGAGGTGTGTATTCATTGGATATTCACAGCCACAAAAGAGCTACAAGGTCTACAACCCGGAAACAAGAAGAGTGTATGTGTCTAGAGAAGTAAGGTTTAATGAACAAGAGAGTTTCTATGGGGCTAAGGATCATGAAGCTTCTAAAGAAATGATCTATTCGCCCATGGACTGGATGGTGTTTGATGAAACGCCATGCCTATGTGAAGAAGTACAAGAAGAAACATCTGAGAACTTCATAGAGCAAGATAGTGCGGATAATGCACATGAGGAAGCGGATCAGAATTTGGATGAAGAGGGAGCGGATGCTGAAGAAGGACCGGAGCCAACCATACCTCTAAGAAGAAGTACAAGACAGAGGCGACAACGTGTTTTTTATGGCTACAACAATTCTGCTATGCTCCAAGGAGAGTCTAGTACGAGTAATCTTCCCTGTGTGATAAGAGAGTGTCCTGAGCGTACGGCGAGCTTAGATCTCGATCCTATTGGCGACAGCACTCTCATATCACAAGGAGGAGATCACACTCAAACTAGTAGTATCATATATCCCATTGAGCATTTCTGTTCCTTGGCGACATTACCCATGGAGCTGTTGATTTTAGAAGTTTAGGGAGATATAAGGATGAAGATAAGAGAATTGGCGTAATAAGAGAGAGAGAGATTTCTGAATTTTTCTTCTTATTCACACTCTTCAACCAATACAATGCACAAGTATATATAGACTTTACAAGCATAAGCTAAGGAAAAAATATCTAAGGAAGAGGGAGAGAAGAGGTGTGATGATGGAGTGGTTGAGCTGCTCCAACAGTGCAGCTGCGCCCATGCTGTTCCCATGCTGTGCCCATACCTTCTCCCTGCAGCGCCCATGCCTCCTTTGCTTCCTCACTTGGTTTAGTTAGCTTGTCTAGTTGATATCCAACAGCTTCCTTTTCTTCTAGTTCCTTATAAACTAGCTCTCCTTCTAGTTCCTTCACAACTAGTTCTTTCCTTTTCCCTCCTTTTCTTGAATTTGAATTCTTCTTCTTGAGATCACATATTTCAACAGGAGCATGAAGTGTTTCTTACAAAAATCAGCAAAGAATACACTCCTAGCTCATATGAAGAAGCATGTGAGAGTGAAGTATGGGTGAAAGCCATGGAAGAAGAAATGAAGTCCATGGAAAAGAATAATACTTGGTACTTAACCGACTTACCAAAGGATAAGAAGTCGGTTGGAAGTAGATGGGTGTATACAATTAAATACACAAGTGATGGGGAAATAGAAAGGTACAAAGCAAGGCTGGTAGCAAAAGGATATACTCAAGTCTATGGGGAGGACTATACTGAAACATTTGCTCCAGTGGCTAAGCTCCATTCCATAAGAATTCTAATCTCGGTAGCTGTAAACTTGGAATGGGACTTATGGCAAATGGACGTCAAGAATGCCTTCTTGCAGGGGGATTTGGAAGAAGAAGTATATATGGATCCACCCCAAGGGTATCATAATGGAGGCAACAAAGTGTGTAGATTGAAGAAAGCAATCTATGGACTGAAGCAATCTCCAAGAGCCTGGTACCAAAGGCTAAGCGCTTGTCTCTTGAAGAAGGAGTTCATAAAATCTGAAGCGGATCATACTCTATTCACAAGACAAAGTGAAGGAGGAGTAGTGGTAGTCTTGATTTATGTTGATGATCTAATCATCACAGGAAGTGACAAAGATGGAGTAGATCAAATCAAGGGACTCTTGAAGGCCGACTTTGATATAAAAGATCTAGGGAAGCTCAAGTACTTCCTAGGGATTGAGATGACACGATTTGGAGATGGAATGTTCATATCTCAAAGGAAATATGTGTTGGATCTCTTGGAAGAAACCGGGAAGTTAGGATCCAAGCCGGCCAAAACTCCAATAGAAGAAGGATACCAAGATAGTCCTGAGGGGGAGCCTTTGGAGAACATTAAAAGATACCAAAGGATGGTGGGCAAACTTATATATCTTACCATTACAAGACCTGACATCTGCTTTGCAGTAAACCGTGTGAGCCAGCATATGCAAAAGCCAACCTCACAACATTGGAACATGATTGAGAGGTTGCTAAGGTACCTAAAGAATAGCCCTGGAAAAGGTGTATGGATGCATGTTAATGGGAACACAAAGGTCCAAGGTTATTGTGATGCGGATTGGGCTGGAGATAAAACGGATAGAAAGTCCACATCTGGTTTTTGCACATTTGTGGGAGGGAATCTAGTAACTTGGAGGAGCAAAAAACAGAAGGTCATAGCCTTATCAAGTGCTGAAGCAGAGTACAGAGCCATGAGAGAATTGACAAAGGAGTTGATATGGATAAAAGCGCTTCTAAAAGACCTTGGAATTCAGGGAGATGAAGAAATGCTATTGTATTGTGATAATCAAGCTGCAATGCATATAGCATCAAATCCGGTATTTCATGAAAGAACCAAGCACATAGAAGTTGATTGCCACTTTGTGAGAGGGAAGATACAAGAAGGAATTATCAAAACCGCCTTTGTAGCAAGCAAGGATCAATTGGCTGATATCTTCACTAAGGCAACTTCAACTATTACTTGTGATCACATTCATGGCAAGATCGGTCTTAAGGATCTCCACCGACCAATCTTGAGGGGGAGTGTTGAAATATGTGATCTAGTTGAAAAGGAACTAGAAGGAGAAATAGTTGAGAAGTAACTAGAAGAAAGGAAGCTGTTACAAATAAACTAGAAGACTAACTAAGTGGAAAAGAGGAAGCAAAGGACAGCATGGGGGCGCCAGAATTAGGGCATGGAGCTCTCCACTGTTGGAGTAGGTGAGCTGCTCCCTCCTCTCTTCTTCACGCAAACTCTTCTCTTCTCTCCTTCCTTCTTCATGTCTTCTTTCTTCTCTTCTGCGCCTTTCTCTCCTTCTTCAATGTAAAAACTCTATAAATACATGTAAAGTGATGTAAAGAAATGTATGACTAAGAGAATAAAAATCCATACAAGCTTTCATAGTCTCTTCTCACTCTTAGTCTCTAAACATTCTTCAATCTCTTTAAACTTATAATTTCAACAAATCACACCACCCATAGAAGCTTTATCGATACACCCGGCATCATGGTTCAGCGACCAAGTGACTGACCGTACCCAACACACAAAAGACCTTGGAAGTACAGCAGAAACATCGACTCTGTACCTCCTCCGAGTCTCCACATATACATACATATATATAACACATCAATGTAACGCCCCGACCACTACCTCTGTGAGCCCCCACATCTTCTCAATGCATGTAGGCCCATATCCTGTCTTGGCCCATGGGCCCTATATCCTCTCTAGGCCCATTGAGCCCACCCTCGTCCTACGGCCGATACGTTATCTTAAGAGGTTCTAAAGACTTGTTACTATCCCTACAAATCACCACATGATATTTTCCGTGTTTTGGTCTCACTCACATGGTATCGACAATCATTTCCTTGTATGTCACCCATCCTAGTGCTAGTCCAGCCCAAAGACGCTTAACTATGGAGTTTTAACTGGACAAGTGACGGAAAAGATAAGTGCATTTTGGTGACATAGGTAGCCAAATCAAATCTCTTAACCTTTCATCATACACCACCATATACCATAAATTGGGATGCTACAATCACCCCAACTAACAGAGTGCAACGTCCTCACTGCACATCCACCGCCCTCAGGACTGCCTCTTGGGTCAGAACCAATTTGATATATCTAGAGCTCTGATACCACTTGTAACGACCCGACCGCCACCGTCCGTGAGCCCCCACATCCTCTCTAAGCATGTAGGCCCATACTCTCTCTCTAGGCCCATGGGCTCTATATCCTCTTTAGGCTTGTTGGGTCCACCGTCGTTCGATGTTAGAATTCTAGGACGAATTCCTTTTAAGTGGAGAAGAATTGTAACACCACAATCTCAGAAAGTTAGATTACGGTGTTAAGACCCATTAAAAGCTCAATAAGCCCAAATCATTATTTAATGAGGAGGCTTATATAAAGAAATATTAAGGTTTTAGTTTCTTAATTTCGTGCCTCTCTGTTCAAGAGAGAGAGTGAGAGAGATTGAGAAGATGGAAGAAAAGAGAAGAAGAGAAAGATGAAGAAAACATATCCGACTAGTTCTTGAAAAAAGTAGAAATAGAGGAGAAGATGGATCCTTTTCTTCTCAAATTTCACGGAGTGATTCGACATCTAGATCTAGCTATAACCGCAAGCAGATTGTAATTAGGATCTCTAATTTGAAAGTTATGGTTGTTCTTCTGAGGAGGATGTGTGCAGATCTGAATCTGTTATTTTCCAACTTTAAGAGCAGTTTCCCAGTGAACCGTAAGGAGTTAGAAGACTATCAACCTATGAATGGAAAGCCCCAAACATTATATTTGTAGAGCCGCTATGAGATCCGGATTCTGATGTAAATAGCGACTGTAATCGGTTTTTGAAGATGACAGCTGGAAAGTCTAGAAAATGAAAGTTTAGAAAGGAAAAGCTTCCAGAAGAGTAGACCATTGGTTGTATCCGTCATCTATTTGTTAAGGTGAAGGTTAGACGCGCAATCCCCCTACATATATGTGTACTATGGCCTAAAATCTTCTATCGGTAGTGTATGATTTGAATATGTATTGTCTCTGTGATTGAGTATTTTATGATCGAGTCTGCTTTTTCGTGTAATCCGGACCTAGGAATTATAGAGGAATTCACGTATTGATTGTTTCACATGTTGTGGTGGTAGTGATGTATTATATATATGTATGTATATGTGGAGACTCGGTGGAGGTACAGAGTCGGCGTTTCCGCTGTACTGCCGAGGTCTTTTTGTGTTGAATACGGCCAGTCAGACGATCGATGATCCATGACCTCGTGTGTATCGATAAAGCATCTACAGGTGGAGTGATTGGGCACTATCCCATAGTAAGTTTCTTCGGAGGGTGGACGAGCACTTATCTCGTTTAGGACCATTGTTTGCCATGTTTGGGTGCTTTAGGTGTCGTTCTTGTTACATGTTTGAATCTAAACTTTCGTGGTTGTGGTATTAAGCCGGGTATGCAGACTTGCGTTGCTCCTAGCATCCCATACCTCGCTGAGTAACTCCCCTGTTACTCACCCCTCTCTTCTCTTGCAGGTTAGTTAGGAAATAATTTGGCTGGATCAGAAGGTTAAGTCATTGAACAGGATCATGCTAGAAATCGGGTGTCACAAAATGCCTCACCAACTATGTCCATCTTCACACGTTCTTTACACTCTTTCTGTTGCTCCTCTTCTACCAGCTCATCTTCTGCCTGCACCACAACAATGACAATGCTAAAAAAATTGGAACTTTTGATTCAAAGATTGTAAGAGACTACTAGTAATTGATTTACTCGTGAAAGACATTCTCGACCAACCAATATGATAAATAGATTGATTCCATTCAATCTTTAAAAGATTCAAATCTTAGGATTGTTGTCACATTTCACAGAGGAGACTGCTTCACTGTACTTTAAGAGCTTGTTACACCATTGATCCAATTCACGAACTCTGTCCTTGATAACATACAACACTTGCCATTATACACTATCTTGAGTTAGCTATACAGAACATTTTTACTCTGAACAGTGATAAATAAGAATTTCTTTTCATCAACAAGAAGCTGAAAGTTTCATCTCAATTCAACCATAATCCTTTAATCGGAAAAATTCTCAAAATGAATTAGATAATTAACATAGCAAGATGAACAGAACATTATAAAGTATATGATAAATGAGGCTACACATCCTCCAGTGATTAATACTTATAAAAGGAAGCAAAAAGTGGCTAAGGAACAAAGCCAAATCGATGAAAGTGGAATACATGTCATCTTGGTGAAAGTGGGGAGAAGTTGATGTGGATTAACTTGAAGATAAGTAGGAGTAATCAAATAACCACTGTTAAGTTTTATGTTTACTATCCACTGCTGTAACTAGTTTGGCAACCTAGGTTCATTAAGCGAGACTATAGAAGTAGAGTTAAACATTTTGGAGAAGGCACTGATTATCTTAAGATTTATCTTTGGTAAGTGGGGAGGAGAGAAACCATATAAACCTTCTCTCAGACTTATAACTTTTAAGTAATCTAATAAAAGTCTGAACTTTCTTCTCTTAACCTTGTTATTATAGCAGATTGTATCAAGTTGGTATCAGAGCCGGTTGATTCTACCGTGATTGTGGAAGGAAATGGAGAAACTAGAAAGAGAGGTAGTGGAGTTCAGATCAGACATTACCTCCATCAAGCAGACCTTAGGATCGATGCAGAAACAAATGGAGAGGTTGAAGGTTCTCGACCTGATGTAACAAAGGCTGCAACGAGATGAAGAGCTGAGAATGGCGAGGTTAAAAAAGCTCATTGTTGAGGATACTACAATGTCAGGAAGAGCTGAAGGGGGTTTATTCTATGTGCCAGAATCAGAATAAATACACCAAAGGCACTAAAGCCAGAGCCCACAGGTAACCAGGGAAAAGTTTGAGGCACTGACAAGGAGGGTGGAGTTACCAGTGTTTGATGGTGACAATGCTGAGAGTTTGGTCTTGAGAGTAGACCAATATTTTGAGCTCAGTGGTCATTCAGAGATGGAGAATCTTCACGTAGTAAGAGTGTTTTAATGGAGATGCCCTACTGTGGTATTGCTGGGAAAGGGATAGAAATCCATTTAGAACTTGGGAAGAGATGAAGTGAAGAGTGATTCATAATTTCTCGGTGAGCAAACCAAACTCGTGTGAGAAGTTAATAAAGATGAGACAAACAGGATCTGTGAGAGATTTTAACCGTGTGTTTATTACTATAGCCTCTAATAATCAGTATCTCCAAGAACTGGTTCTGGAATCTGCATATATGATAGGGTTAAAGCATAAATCAGTACCAGAGTTAGGTTGCTCTCACCCAAAATGTTGGAAAAGATGATGAGGTTAGCACTCGGAGTAAAAGAATGTCTTTTAGTGGGGAAAGAGGGGACAGATGGCACAGCAGATCGAGACGAATATTCCAGCCGTTACTCTAACTCATGAAATAAATATAGTGGACATGTGGAGTCTGCAAAACAACCATGGCATGTTTTTTCAAAATCTAAAGCAGGACATGGATCAGATAAACAAGCGGCACCATTTGAAAGATTTGGAAAAACCTTGATGCATCCAAATAAAAACACTGGAAAATCATTTCCTTATCGACGACTAAACTTAGAAGAAAAGAGAGAGAGAGAGAGAGACAAGAGAAGGGTCTATGTTTTCAGTGTGATGGAAGGTTTGGACCAAATAAAAAGTGTCAATTAAAAGCTCTGCAAGTATATGAGGTTGATGTAGAAGGGGTTGAAATTCCATTGGAAGAAGAGGAAGTTGAGAATGAAGAGGAAGTAGTTCAGGTTAAGCCGGAACTCGTGGAGCCTCCCTGAATTCAGCTTCATGATCTCATTTCCACATACTATGAAGGTTTATGGAGAGATTTTAGGTCAAAAGTTTGTGGTGCTCATTGATTCAGGAGCTACCCATAACTTTATCTCCACCAATTTAGTCAGAAACTTGTCAATCTCTCTACATAGTACCACAAGATATGGAGTAATTGATATATCATGGTTTTATGGTTTTTAAGTCATGATATATGTATATTTTTGAGTCTTTTATGTTTCTTTCGAGTTTTTATTGAGTTTTTTGCAGGTTTACACACATTTGGAGATTATATGGTTATTCTGAAAATTTTGTGGAGGATTGCACCTGAGAAACAAAGTTAATGCACTGGTGTCGACTGACACTACTTTTGCGTCGACCGACACAACCAATTTGGAAGATTTACAATTTTTACCCAGAAATTTTAGATATTTATATAATAAACATATCTCGTGTTTTATATTATAAATTATGGTTTTAGGTTTTTTATCATTCTATCATCATCTATCTTTTACGCTTCAGAGAGAAAGAGTTTAAGGCTGGTCTTAACTTGCATCTTTGAGAAAAGATTTTGAACCCCTGTTTCCTTTACTCTGTTTTATTTATGAAATCTATTTCATTCATGTCTCTGTTATCAATTTTCATGTCTGAGTATATCTCTTGTTAGGTTTAGGGATTCTCATAAGAATTTCATGGAATAAATTATGAATTGAATGGTTAGGATTCAAGCCTATTAGTTCTTCACCTAGGTTGCAACCAAAGGTATCTCTAGATTGATAACCTGAAACCTAGACTTTAGGTTATTAAATTAGCGTGAAAGTGTGATGTAGAACCGGACATAACCTATAGTGAACAAATTAGATAATTACAAAAAAATTTGGATTGGATAATTTTGAACAAATCAACTTGTGATTACTGCATGTTTAGATTTTAAGATTCACAAAGAAATTTGGTTTCCTAAATTCTACACATAGTTAATTCTCGCAGCGACAACTTATTTATTTTATCTTTGTATTTGAGTTCGAGAACTGGTGCTTAATTCGATTTTCTCCAATGAATTTGTATTCATGACTTAATTTCCTGAGAAGTTCTCTAAGCCTAACGCTTTTCCTGTTTAATCACAACCCGAGTTTTTTACTTGCACTGTTATTCAAATTATTAATTATTTGTTTAGCTGAATTCAAAACTAGAAAGTCTATGATAAAGTCGTGAGTCCTTGTGGATTCGATCCCTAAATACTACCATGATCTCTTAATTTGAGAGAGTAGCTCTAAGAGTAAATTTTAGCATATTAGTAATAATGGTAGTGAAAATGGCAGTTAAAGGAGAGTTAATTTTTTTGGGCTGAAACTTCATGTTCAGAATTTTGAAATAGTAAGTGATTTTCTTCCACTTGATTTGGGCAGTGCTGATATCATACTAGGAATTCAATGGCTAGAGACGCTGGGTGACATGAATGTGAATTGGAAGCTTCAGGTGATAAAATTCAAGGTCAATGATATGGTAGTAACTTTGAAAGATGAACCGAGTTTGTGCAATTTACCATTGTCATTACAATCATTATGGAAAGCTTTGCGGGATGGAGGGGAAGGACTGGTGATTGAGCTGGGATGACTAGTGATCACTACTCTTCCAGCTGAGAAAGCTGTGTCAACAAAGAAACTTGAGGAGGTAGTAGACCAGTATACATAATCTTTGAGGAACCACAAGATCTGCCACCATCCAGGGGAAAGGAACATGCCATAATCTTGTAAAAAGGGGCTGAGCCAGTGAGTTTAAGACCATTCCACTATCCCCACACCCAGAAGTAAGAAATTAAAAGACAAGTGGAAATAATGCTAAAAGCCGGTTTAATTCAGCCTAGTTGGAATCCTTTCTCGAGCACGTTGTTGCTAGTCAAGAAAAAGATGGGAGCTAGAAGTTTTGTATAGACTATAGGGCGCTGAATAAAACTACAGTGCCAGATAGTTATTCAATACCAAGGATAGACCAGTTGCTAGACGAAATCCATGGAGCAAAAGTGTTTTCCAAGTTGGATTTGAGGTCAGGTTATCACAAGATCCGAGTGAAGTCAGAGGATGTAACAAAGACCGTATTTCGAACACACGGTGGGCCATTATGAGTTTCTTGTGATGCCCCTCAGTTTCTTATAAACAATGTTTTCAGGCTGCATTTGCAAAGGTTTGTATTGGTGTTCTTCGATGAAATTTTGGTGTATAGTAGAAGTATGGAGGAGCACCAATAACACTTACAACTGGTCTTAGAAATCCTCAATAAGCAACAGTTATTCGCCAACAAGAAGAAGTGTCAGTTTGGGAGGTTGCAACTGGAATACTTGGGCCATGTAATATCAGGGAGGTGTGTAGCAGCAGACCCCGAGAAGATTAAAGCAATGGTTTATTGGACTCAGCCACGGAACCTAAGAGAGCTTAGAGGGTTTCTTGGCTCAACAGGGTATTATTGGAGGTTCGTTAAGGGTTATGGATTAATTGGATGAGCCCTAACTAATCTTCTAAAGAAGGATAAATATCAATGGGATGAAGCTGCAGAGAAGTCATTTGAGGAACTCAAGGTGGCAATGACAACTGTTCCAGTGTTGATCTTACCAGATTTTAGCAAACAGTTCATACTAGAATCAGATGCATCTGATGTGGGGTTAGGAGCAGTGTTGATGGAAGAAGATAGGCCAATAGCATATTATAGCAGAGCCTTGTCCGACAGAGAGAGGGAGAAGTCTGTCTACAAAAGAGAGATGATGGCAATTGTCTTATCAATCCGAAAATGGAGGCATTATCTGCTTGGAAGAAGATTTCTGGTAGGAACTGATCAAAAGAGCCTTAATTTTTTATTAGAGCAAAGAGAAGTGAACCTAGAATATCAGAAATGGTTGACAAAGCTGCTGGGCTTTGATTTTGAGATTCAGTAGAAACCCGGTTTAGAAAACAAGGCGGCTGACGATTTATCAAGACAGGGAATCGCTTGTTGCATTTTTTCACTGATGATTCCATCCCCTATTCAATTGGAGAAATTAATTTAGGAAGTAGACAAGGAACCAAAATTAAAGAAGATTAGGGATGAATTACAAGAACATGCATATTCACACCCAGATTATACAATGGTGAGAGGGAGATTGATGTTCAAAGGTATAATAGTTGTTCCAAAATGGTCTCCTATGATTGGTTTGATAATGAAAGAGTTGCATGATGGAAAACTAAGGGGTCACGCTGGAGTATTAAAGACAAACATCAGGTGCTATGTAGCTTCTTGTTCATAATGTGATAGATATAAATATTCCACTTTAGTTCCGGGAGGACCCTTATAACCACTACCAATTCCAGAGAAGATATGAGTGGACATCTTCATGGATTTCATAGAGGGGTTACCAAGGTCCAAGGGCTTTAACAGTATCCTGATGGTGGTAGACAGATTATCCAAATATGCTCAATTTATTTTGGTGAAACACCCATTTACAGCGGAAGACATTGATGCTCTGTTCATACATGAGGTTGTGAGGATTCATGGCTTCCCAAGGACTTTAGAGTTAGACAGAGACAAGGTTTTCTTAATCATGTTTTAGAAAGAATTGTTCAAGTTGGCAGGGACTCAGTTGAAGTTTAGCACATCCTACCACCCTCAGACTGACGCCCAAACTGAGGTGGTGAAAAGGAATGTAGAGACTTATTTAAGGTGCTTTGCAGGAGAGCAACCAAAGGCCTGGGAACATTACTTAGACTGGGCTAAGTTTTGGTACAATTCATCTTACCACACCTCAATTAAAATTTCACCATTCGAGGCAATTTATGGAAGGGTGGGTCCGGGGTTAGTCAGGTACAAATCTTGATCTACCAATAATGCTGATCTAGAAAAACAGTTCCAAGAAAGTGATAGTATGTTGAATTTTCTCAAAGAACATCTTCATAGAGCCCAACAAAGAATGAATAATTAAGCTGATTCACAGAGAAGAGAGGTTCAGTTTGAGTTAGGGATTTAGTTTTCTAGAAGATGAGGCCTGATAGGCAGAAATAACTAGCCAAAAAGATCAATGAGAAGTTGGCTCTCAGATTCTATGGACCATTTTTAGTAGAAGCTTGAGCGGATGAAGTAGCTTACCGTTTAAAGCTGCCAAAAGGATAAAAACTTCACAACACATTCCATGTGTCACAACTAAAGAAAGTAGTCGGAGAACACCCAATCGAGTTAACTATACAAGCTCAGATTACACCAGAAGGAGTGTTGCAGGTGGAGCCTGAAATGGTTATAGCAGCAAGGGACAATCCAAAATCTGGACATGAAGAAGTTTTGGTAAAACGATCTTTTACCGACTACATGTAGCGACTAAATATTTAGTCATCACTTTTGGCAACTATTTAGCCACTACATGTCTACTATTTTGTGACTAATTTTATTAGTCGTCAAAAATCGCTGTTTAGCGACTAATAAAATTAGTCGTTAGATTAGTCATAATTAAGCGACTAAATTATGACTATATTGCAGTCTGGAAAATCTAGTCTCTTTTTATTCGGTAAATTAGCGACAATTATGCAATTAGCCGATGGAATCGTTATATACCAATGGGGAGATAACACATGTTAGTCATTTTTGGATTGTTGTATTGGTTTTTAGCGACTATAATATGTAGTCGCTATTAAGTCGCTTTTTAGTCGCTAATTAGTCACCAAAAATGTTTATATAACCAAAATTTACCCTAAATTCTTTCTAAGTGTCAATCTTTCTCGATGAGTGTTTTTAGGTTTTTTGTGTTGGATCAAAAATAATGATGAATTAATTTGATGCAATTAGAAATTTTGAGGATGATTTATATGTATCAGAAAGTTGAGGGACTTTATAATAATTTTAGAAAAGAAAAACCCTAGACCAATTTAAGTGTTGAAACCCTATTTTTCTCTCTAAATTTCGTGGCCACCTACCTAGAAAACAGAGGTTGAAAGTTGTTGATGGTGAGAGAGGAGGAAGATGAGTGTTTAGAGATGCAGAACTGACAAAACATGGTAGAAAAGCGATTCGACCAAGTAAATCATTTCCAAAGGTAACGAAAATTTATGGAGTTGTAACTAAGCCTTTGAAGTAGATGTGGCACTTTGCGGATTTAGATTTGAGTTAGTATTGTAAACGTTATTTGCGTTTTAGTGAAATGTTATGTTTCAGACGCGATTTGGACTAACGTGGATTCAAAGAGAGATCGCTAGTTCATTTGTGGTCGGATCATCTTGAAACTTTGGGATAGTTCATGATATATAGAAGTTGATTTTCAACGGTGAGATTAAAAACTGAACGGTTAGATTTCGATTCGTGATCCCTTCTTAGAGGCTAATCGTTTTTATTGTTTTTCAGATATTTCTGATTCAAGTATAATGTTGTTTTGTTGATGTAATTGGTTGAAGAGTTAGAAAGAGAGGTTTTGATTGTGTTGTTATGACCTTTAGGAAACCCTAAAAGTTCCAGAGAGTTTAGATCTTGTGAGTTTTGCCAGTTATGTTGTCAGGTCACCTCGAAAAGGCTAAGGTGAGTGCATTACCGTGGTTTATCTGGGTTTTTACGAATAGTTTATAATATAATAGATATTTGCTTGAGTTTATGTGCTATATGTGGATTGAGTGGTTTATTGGTTTTGTTGATTTGATGTCTGGGCTGAAGTAATTTTTTGTAAATTAAATTGCCAAAATTTCTTAGAATTATTTATGTTAAAATAAATTTATGAAATTGTTGAAATTAAATATATGATGTTATTTTTGAATACTTATTTTTGCTGATTTTAACTTATTAATTATTTGCTGATAATTAATTTATTGATGAAATTGTTGCATTGTTGGTTGTTGTATTCTGTAAGCATATGTATTATGCTTATAAACTATTTGTTGGCATGTGTGTATAGCTGTGAGACGGGTTAATCACCTCACTCAGTATTTATTAAATACTTATGCATCTTTTTCGTAATTATGCAGTAAATTTTAGCTTGATGGAACTCGTGGGACCAAGGCTGCAGAAATGAGATGACATAACGGGGTTGTTGTTTATTTATTTATTTCTTTTATTAATTTATGGTGATGATTTTATCATGAACTTGTAGGTTGTTAGTTGATAATTATGTTAATATATTTTTGTGAGTTGAATGAGTTAATTAATTTAATGTGGTTTTAAGAATTGTTTAATTCTGTCTATGCTAGATGATATTAATATTTATGGGAATATTATTATCGAAAATGGGTTGGGGTGTTTCAATTTGGTATCAGAGCAGAGTTGTTTCTAGGACTGTTAGATTTTATGTTGTGTTGTATTGGTTTTCTGTGGTGAATAGATTGTCGTTTGATTGTTGCTAGTTGTATAGCATTTATTTTCTTTTGTTGTGGGATTTTTTGGGTATGTCATCCTTTCCAGCCGCTAAAAAAAGTTCCACGGTAAGACTCTTTCCGTTGTAGTTTTATTTATTGTTGGAAAGATTAGTAGTTTGCTGATTTTAGATGGTTAATCCAAGAAGAGTTGGTGTACACCCCATGAAGGGAGGTGTTGTTGGCAGAATGGGTAAAACAAGCAGAGTGGCAGAGTTGAAGCAGAATTACCACAATGAGTGTGGCACAGTGTGTGATTGTGGAACAATATGTGGATGCAAAGCAAGTGGGAGTAAGTCAATAGTTGATGATTAGAAGTTTTTCTTGTGGCAAGCAGCGCTGTGCCGTTTAAGGGAGTAACTCTGCAGGGGAAGATCCAAACCAATTAGAAGATATGATAGGATTGCTGACCTAGCTGTTGGAACGGTTACTTGCTGTGGTATTGACTTCCGATGTATCACAGAAAGTTATTATTTTGCTAGGGAGTGTTGTTCTGGGAATTAGAAGTTGTACCAGTGGAGTGTCGCTGCGGTGTCGTAGATCCTTGCTGGTGGATGTTTCCTTGTTGTAGATCCTTGAGTGTGGTAGAACCTCATTGGTTTATCTAGCTGTATAAGCATTATAGACCATAGCTGATTGATATTGTTGTAGGTCTTGCTGTTAACTTTGATATAGGTAGTTATGCTAGTTTTTCTGATACGGAAAAAGTTCTGATCGTTGTCGCGATCAAGGACTAAGCTGTGCTGAAAGGACTGCTGGAAACCAGGTTACTTTTGTGGTGGTGCTGGAAGTTTAGTCAAGAGATGTGACTAAGGAATTAAGAATTTTCTGGAAGAAGTATGGTCAAGTGGTGATCAAGAAATCGATGTAGCTGAAGTGATTGTTGGATCCAACCTAAATCGATCGATCTGGGCTAGAACATAAGCTTTTCTGTTTGGTTTTAGACTGATCGATCATAATCTCGCAAGGAGTGGTTAGAAGTGCGTCGATAGAATTAATTTGAATGCCATTGGAGAATTCATTGTACATTAATATCTAAATGATACTAGGATGAATTTTAGAATTCGTTTTTATGTTGTTTAATTTGTTTCTGCTTAAGGTAAAAGATCTTATTAATGTTGCTTGCTTATTTGTGTTTTCAGGTTTACTCAGGACAGAGGATCAAGATTAGTTCGGTCTTGCACTAAAATTTTACAAAAATATTCGATGGACCTTACTATACCTGGTTTGCTGCGCCTCGAGAGAGACGAGAAAGATACTTCCTTGAGTTTGCAGTACAATTTTTTGCCCTATTAGCTTTTCATATAGGTTTACGTATTTTTACTAATATCATTTTATTCTTTTTGTGTTGTAGAAAACCCACACATGGGATCCCTTGATAACAGGGACAGTTCAAGCACATTTTCAGTCAATCTGTCAACGTCGGATGAAAGATATGGTTAGTGACATGAGTGGAAAACGAAAGCGGCCTAAATGGATCAGTGAGAGTATCTGGAATACGATGTATGCGTACAGGGAGACTGATGAAGCAAAGAAAAAGAGTAGAACCTATTCTGCTGTTCGTATGTCAGACCTTGATGGTCTCGGTCCTCATGTCCACTTTTCAAGGTCTAAGTCTTATGACGAAATCCAACAAGACTTGGTTAGTAAAATTTACAAAGATTATCTTATTTATTTTTCTATCATCTTTGCAACTTTAAATTCTGTCATTATTCTTATTTATTTTATAACATTGCAGGAAGAGGAATTGGGGAGACCAGTGACTCTTGGTGAAATTTTCATTAAGACTCATAAAAGGCCAGATGGTACATATGTCGATCGGAAGACAGATAAAATCACTGCAAATTATGAGAAGAATGTCCAAGAGAAGTTGGATGAGCTTAAGGCAGAGACTTCTACTCTTTCAGACTGTGCTTCACGAGATCGGGAGCTCACAGTAGATAAATATACAGCCATCTTTCTTCAGGTCAATTCACATTTTATACATTTAACATATATATCCTTGTTTGATGTTGAGATTGATTGATGATGATCATTGGATATGAAACTAGTGTGAATATATTTTTATACATTTAATTCATATATAGAACCAGATTGATGTGATTTTGATGTATTTTCATTCTCTTGAATATTTGTTTTTCTCTTACTTTTCAGTCCACTGAGAAAGATTCACGAGGAAATACTTATGGAATCGGAAGCCTCAAGCATACTCTTCTCAATGGCAACCGCAAGCAACCGGGAGACGTTTCATCGTTTGTGTCAATCCAAGAGCAAAGGAAGGAAGCTCAACGTAAAACTGAAGAGCAGGAAGTTATTAATGCACTACCTCGACTTCATTAATACTTAATCAGCTGCACTTAATACTTAGGTTACTTCTCTTTTTCCATTTCTTAAAAAACTAATACACTAAATCAATGTTCCTCTTCTCTCTTTATAAACTTGTTGTACTTTGTTTCCTATGTGTTGTATTTTAAAACTCATGAATTTTTTAATTAAATGTTATTTCAATTTTCATGTTAAAATCACAGAATTTAAATCAGTTTTGTCAATTTTATAAACAAAACGAAATTCATTCATGAATTACCAAATTCTTGTTTAGTCGCCAAACAGTCACCACGTAGTCGCCAAATAGTCACAACATCTTCACATGTTGGTATCTTTATATTTAAATTAGTGGCACAGTAGTCGCCTAATGGTTGTCAAGTAGACATAAAATAGTCAGAAGTTAGTCTCTAAAATTAGCGACTAATTGGTGAATACTAGTACTCCACTGTATCTTATCAACTCTATGGTCGCTTATTTGTTGCAACTTAGTCACTAAACGTTAACAACTTCGTAATGACTATTACACGACCATAACTGTTCATGCGGTTTTAGTCGGTAATTAGTCATCAGTTTGGCTACTAAATAACGACTAAATTTCTTACTGACTATTTAATACCGACAACATAATTTAGTCGCTTTGTAGTCGCTAATTAGTGACCAAAAATGTATATATCACCAAAATTTACCCTAAATTTTTTCTAAGTGTCGATCTTCCTCTTTCACTTCGCAAATCCATCTTCCCATTTCTCTCTCGATCATCTCTAATCATCTTCTTCAATCTTGATATCAAGTGGATCAACCTTGAATCTTCCTCAATTATTCCCCTTTCTCTCGATCTTCTTTAATCATCTTCTCCTAATTTCTTCTTTGCGCAAACCCTAAATTCTTCCCCTTTCTCTCAATCTCTCTAGTTTGTTTCGAATGTCACCATTGAAGAAGGCATCAAAGAAGATGAAGGTCTCTCAAAATGTTTATCAGAGACCTGGACCTTCCACTAATCCTTCACGAAGACCCAACACTCTCTCCCCCCCCCAATACGACTTCACCCCTGCACCACAACCTCCTCCGAGTCACACACCTCAAGGTAATGGCCAACTATCCACATCAACACCATACATAAGGAGTTATCCACCTCCTCAATAGCTATTCCAATAGATTCTTCCTCAAAATCATCAAGAAGCTCCACCTCCTCAACAACTATTCTAATCGATTACTCCTCAAAATCATCAACAAGCTCCACAACGACCTTCTCCACAACAGAAATCTCAAGCTCCTTCGTCACAAGGAAATAATTTTGAGGATGCAACTTAAGTTGTGTCAGATCTCGAGGAAGACACTATGAGGGCTCTCAACACATTCCTTCTGATTCCAAACATGGAAAGCTTCACCACAGTCATTTCTCCCATATCAAGACCAAATACTACATGGTAAGATGTCTTCTTCTTGTTTTTCTTGCGTCCAGGTCTTAGATGTTTTGAGTGATTCTGGATCTTGGTCATTCTGAAGATTGATTTGGAGAATCATGAACTCTTTTCTGTCGAAATAAATTTTTAAGAATTTTCATTAGCTATCCTTAATCGTAGATTGGTGTTGTATGCTAGAACAAGTCATCTTTATGGTAAATTAATGGAGATTTAGTTATGATATTGTCATTTGGTTTAAGCCATCTGTAACTGTGTGGATGATAAATATTTACCAATAGTGAATATGGTTTTATCAGTTATGCATACTCAAACCATATATTTGGCATCATTTTAACGATTTGACATCGCTCGTGTCGATCTGATCTTATGTGTCTACTTGTAGATTATATGATTTTGTCTTCTTTTTATTTGTCTGTATTTATCCTAGTGTTAAAATGTTAAGTGTCATTATGATCAGAAGTCTTACTTTCATTAGTTTAAGGACTGATCACTTATGTTATGTTTTTTATGTACAAGCTTATGGGGCTTTGTGTTTGGTGATGAAAAATTGAGTTTTTATTATTGTTTTCGATCTCACATGAAATGGTACGGATTAAATTAATTTCATTGTACATTAATATCTAAATGATACTAGGATGAATTTTAGAATTCGTTTTTATGTTGTTTATTTTGTTTGTGCTTAAGGTAAAAGATCTTATTAATGTTGCTTGCTTATTTGTGTTTTCAAGTTTACTCAGGACAGAGGACCAAGATTAGTTCGGTCTTGCACTAAAATTTTCACAAAAACATTTGATGGACCTTACTATACCAGGTTTACTGCGCCTCGAGAGAGACGAGAATGATACTTCCTTGAGTTTGCGGTACAGTTTTTCTGGCCTATAAGCTTTTCATATAGGTTTACGTATTTTTACTAATATCATTTTATTCCTTATGTGTTGTAGAAAACCCACACATGGGATCCCTTGATAACAGGGACAGTTCAAGCGCATTTTCAGTCAATCTGTCAACGTCGGATGAAAGATATGGTTAGTGACATGAGGGGAAAACGAAAGCGGCCTAAATGGATCAGTGAGAGTATCTGGAATACGATGTATGCGTACTGGGAGACTGATGAAGCAAAGAAAAAGATTTTGGTGTATTCTCATTCTCTTGAATATTTCTTTTTCTCTTACTTTTCAGTCCACTGAGAAAGATTCACGAGGAAATTCTTATGGAATCGGAAGCCTCAAGCACACTCTTCTCAATGGCAAGCGTAAGAAACTGGGAGACGCTGCTTCGTTTGTATCAATCCAAGAGAAACTGAAGGAAGCTTAATGTAAAATTGAAGAGCAGGAAGTTTTTAATGCAATACCTCGACTTCATTAATACTCAATATACTGCACCTAATCCTTAGGTTATTTCTCTTTTTCCACTTCTTAAAAAATAATACACTAAATCAATGTTCCTCTTCTCTCTTTATAAACTTGTTGTACTTTGTTTCCTATGTGTTATATTTTGTCAATTTTATAAACAAAACGAAATTCATTCATTAAATACCAAATTCTTGTTTAGTCACCAAACAGTCACCATGTAGTCTCCAAATAGTCACAACATCTTCACATGTTCGTATCTTTATATTTAAATTAGTGACACAGTAGTCGCCTAATGGTTGTCAAGTCGACATAAAATAGTCAGAAATTAGTCACTAAAATTAGCGACTAATTGGTGAATACTAGTACTCCACTGTATCTTATCAACTCTATGGTCGCATATTTGTCGCAACTTAGTCACTAAATGTTAACAACTTCATAACGACTATTACACGACCATAACTGTTCATGCAGTTTTAGTCGGTAATTAGTCGTCAATTTGGCTACTAGATAACGACTAAATTTCTTACTGACTATTTAATACCGACAACATAATTAGTCACTTTTTAGTAGTAACCTACTATTTAGCGACTAATTTACGACTATTATAGTAGTCACTTGGCTATACAATTTCCAACCCTCAACCTTGAGGACAAAGTTGGTTTTGACCACGGGGGGGGGGGGGGGGGGGGGGGGGGGGGAGGATGATTGATAAATATGTGGTACACATCCTCCAGTGATTTATACTTATAAAAGGAGATTTTTCACAAATACCATTTCACAACGATGAATGATTTCCAGGGAAACTTAATTTTGCAATTCTCTGATGATTTTCCGACGATTTTCTGACAAATTAAGTCCAAAACACTCTGTTTTGAATTAAAGATAAAGTTAGGAGACCGAAACTAATGTTATCCTAGTGTTTTCCTTTCACATCGTCGTCTCCTGCTTCTCCTCATTTGGTTTCTTCTCTGAGCCGTAAGTTTTCTGACAAATTAGGATTGATAAATATGTGGTACACATCCTCCAGTGATTTATACTTATAAAAGGAAGTAGAAAAGTGGGATAGAAAGAAAGCCAATCGATGGAAGCAGAGGAATAGATATCATCTTGGTGAAAGTGGGGACAAACTGATGTGGATGACTTTGAAGATAAGTAGGAGTGATCAAATAACCACTGTTAAGTATTATGCTTACAATTCACTCCTATAACAAGTTTGGCAACCTAGGTTTATGGAGTGAGACTATATAAGTAGAGTTAAGCATATAGGAGAAGGTATTGATTATCTTAAGAGTTATCTTTGATAAGTGGGGGGAGGGGAGGGACACCTATAAACCTTCTCTCAGGCTTGTAACTTTTGAGTAATCTAATAAAGTTCTGAACTTTCTTCTCTTGACATTGTTATTATACCAGATTGTATCAGTAAGAGTCTCTTAACCTCCTTGGCTTCAGAGCTTTCAGAATTAACAGACCCTCATTCTCTCTACATGTCAAATTCAAAACAGCTTAAACTAGATTCCATAGGGCAGCAAGTAAATTTTCAGTCAATTAAATATTACAATCCAGTAAACCCAAATCTTTAATTTGATATCCATAAGAAACAGATACGATCAGAACATGAAATTAGAAAAACTAAAGGCGAAATCGTAAACACAAGAAATAATCTCATAATTGCTTCGCTGCAGTAAAATTGAATTAGCTTGTTGTAGAGGAGGATACATAGGTTTAGATGAAGATCGATGAGCTTTCGGGCATAAACAAAGTTTGGAGTCCAATTTAGTGAGAAAGAGAGAGATGAACACGGTAAACAATTTTTTTCTTTGTCAAACATTTTCGCCCAACCACACGCTACCACATGACAGGTTCTTAAGGGTTCTAAAAGCTCTTATTTTAAGAACTGATTCTAAGCAATTTTGTTGTACCTTTTATTCTAAGAACCTTTCTTACCAACCCCGATGGAGGTGGTGTAATAGAGATGTAAGGTCAAAAATATCACACATGCTTCAGTTATGCCAGATCTAACATTCATTAAAATGTTAAAGACAACTATACCATCTTACAAAACATAGAGATTTTTCACAAATACCATTTCACAACGATGAATGATTTCCAGGGAAACTTAATTTTGCAATTCTCTGATGATTTTCCGATGATTTTCTGACAAATTAAGTCCAAAACACTCTGTTTTGAATTAAAGATAAAGTTAGGAGACCGAGACTAATGTTATCCTAGTGTTTTCCTTTCACATCGTCATCTCCTGCTTCTCCTCATTTGGTTTCTTCTCTGAGCAGTACGTTTTCTGACAAATTAGGATTGATAAATATGTGGTACACATCCTCCAGTGATTTATACTTATAAAAGGAAGTAGAAAAGTGGGATAGAAAGAAAGCCAATCGATGGAAGCAGAGGAATACATATCATCTTGGTGAAAGTGGGGACCAACTGATGTGGATGACTTTGAAGATTAGTAGGAGTGATCAATTAACCATTGTTAAGTATTATGCTTACAATTCACTCCTATAACTAGTTTGGCAACCTAGGTTTATGGAGTGAGACTATATAAGTAGAGTTAAGCATATAGGAGAAGGTATTGATTATCTTAAGAGTTATCTTTGATAAGTGGGGGAGGGGAGGGACACCTATAAACCTTCTCTCAGGCTTGTAACTTTTGAGTAATCTAATAAAGTTCTGAACTTTCTTCTCTTGACATTGTTATTATACCAGATTGTATCAGTAAGAGTCTCTTAACCTCATTGGCTTCAGAGCTTTCAGAATTAACAGACCCTCATTCTCTCTACATGTCAAATTCAAAACAGCTTAAACTAGATTCCATAGGGCAGCAAGTAAATTTTCAGTCAATTAAATATTACAATCCAGTAAACCCAAATCTTTAATTCGATATCCATAAGAAACAGATACGATCAGAACATAAAATTAGAAAAACTAAAGGCGAAATCGTAAACACAAGAAATAATCTCATAATTGCTTCGCTGCAGTAAAATTGAATTAGCTTGTTGTAGAGGAGGATACATAGGTTTAGATGAAGATCGATGAGCTTTCGGGCATAAACAAAGTTTGGAGTCCAATTTGGTGAGAAAGAGAGAGATGAACACGGTAAACAATTTTTTTCTTTGTCAAAAATTTTCGCCCAACCACACGCTACCACATGACAGGTTCTTAAGGGTTCTAAAGGCTCTTATTTTAGGAACTGATTTTAAGCAATTTTGTTGTACCTTTTATTCTAAGAACCTTTCTTACCAACCCCGTTGGAGGTGGTGTAATAGAGATGTAAGGCCAACAATATCACACATGCTTCAGTTATGCCAGATCTAAAATTCATTAAAATGTTAAAGACAACTATACCATCTTACAAAACATAGAGATTTTTCACAAATACCATTTCACAACGATGAATGATTTCCAGGGAAACTTAATTTTGCAATTCTCTGATGATTTTCCGACGATTTTCTGACAAATTAAGTCCAAAACACCCTGTTTTGAATTAAAGATAAAGTTAGGAGACCGAGACTAATGTTATCCTAGTGTTTTCCTTTCACATCGTCGTCTCCTGCTTCTCCTCATTTGGTTTCTTCTCTGAGCCGTACGTTTTCTGACAAATTAGGATTGATAAATATGTGGTACACATCCTCCAGTGATTTATACTTATAAAAGGAAGTAGAAAAGTGGGATAGAAAGAAAGCCAATCGATGGAAGCAGAGGAATACATATCATCTTGGTGAAAGTGGGGACAAACTGATGTGGATGACTTTGAAGATAAGTAGGAGTGATCAAATAACCACTGTTAAGTATTATGCTTACAATTCACTCCTATAACAAGTTTGGCAACCTAGGTTTATGGAGTGAGACTATATAAGTAAATTTAAGTATATAGGAGAAGGTATTGATTATCTTAAGAGTTATCTTTGATAAGTGGGGGAGGGGAGGGACACCTATAAACCTTCTCTCAGGCTTGTAACTTTTGAGTAATCTAATAAAGTTCTGAACGTTCTTCTCTTGACATTGTTATTATACCAGATTGTATCAGTAAGAGTCTCTTAACCTCATTGGCTTCAGAACTTTCAGAATTAACAGACCCTCATTCTCTCTACATGTCAAATTCAAAACAGCTTAAACTAGATTCCATAGGGCAGCAAGTAAATTTTCAGTCAATTAAATATTACAATCCAGTAAAACCAAATCTTTAATTCGATATCCATAAGAAACAGATACGATCAGAACATGAAATTGGAAAAACTAAAGGCGAAATCGTAAACACAAGAAATAATCTCATAATTGCTTCGCTGCAATAAAATTGAATTAGCTTGTTGTAGAGGAGGATACATAGGTTTAGATGAAGATCGATGAGCTTTCGGGCATAAACAAAGTTTGGAGTCCAATTTGGTGAGAAAGAGAGAGATGAACACGGTAAACAATTTTTTTCTTTGTCAAAAATTTTCGCCCAACCACACGCTACCACATGACAGGTTCTTAAGGGTTCTAAAGGCTCTTATTTTAAGAACTGATTTTAAGCAATTTTGTTGTACCTTTTATTCTAAGAACCTTTCTTACCAACCCCATTGGAGGTGGTGTAATAGAGATGTAAGGCCAAAAATATCACACATGCTTCAGTTATGCCAGATCTAACATTCATTAAAATGTAAAAGACAACTATACCATCTTACAAAAAATAGAGATTTTTCACAAATACCATTTCACAACGATGAATGGTTTCCAGGGAAACTTAATTTTGCAATTCTCTGATGATTTTCCGACGATTTTCTGACAAATTAAGTCCAAAACACTCTGTTTTGAATTAAAGATAAAGTTAGGAGACCGAGACTAATGTTATCCTAGTGTTTTCCTTTCACATCGTCGTCTCCTGCTTCTCCTCATTTGGTTTCTTCTCTGAGCCGTACGTTTTCTGACAAATTAGGATTGATAAATATGTGGTACACATCCTCTAGTGATTTATACTTATAAAAGGAAGTAGAAAAGTGGGATAGAAAGAAAGCCAATCGATGGAAGCAGAGGAATACATATCATCTTGGTGAAAGTGGGGACCAACTGATGTGGATGACTTTGAAGATAAGTAGGAGTGATCAAATAACCACTGTTAAGTATTATGCTTACAATTCACTCCTATAACAAGTTTGGCAACCTAGGTTTATGGAGTGAGACTATATAAGTAGAGTTAAGCATATAGGAGAAGGTATTGATTATCTTAAGAGTTATCTTTGATAAGTGGGGGAGGGGAGGGACACCTATAAACCTTCTCTCAGGCTTGTAACTTTTGAGTAATCTAATAAAGTTCTGAACTTTCTTCTCTTGACATTGTTATTATACCAGATTGTATCAGTAAGAGTCTCTTAACCTCATTGGCTTCAGAACTTTCAGAATTAACAGACCCTCATTCTCTCTACATGTCAAATTCAAAACAGCTTAAACTAGATTCCATAGGGCAGCAAGTAAAATTTCAGTCAATTAAATATTACAATCCAGTAAAACCAAATCTTTAATTCGATATCCATAAGAAACAGATACGATCAGAACATGAAATTGGAAAAACTAAAGGCGAAATCGTAAACACAAGAAATAATCTCATAATTGCTTCGCTGCAATAAAATTGAATTAGCTTGTTGTAGAGGAGGATACATAGGTTTAGATGAAGATCGATGAGCTTTCGGGCATAAACAAAGTTTGGAGTCCAATTTGGTGAGAAAGAGAGATGAACACGGTAAACAATTTTTTTCTTTGTCAAAAATTTTCGCCCAACCACATGCTACCACATGACAGGTTCTTAAGGGTTCTAAAGGCTCTTATTTTAAGAACTGATTTTAAGCAATTTTGTTGTACCTTTTATTCTAAGAACCTTTCTTACCAACCCCGTTGGAGGTGGTGTAATAGAGATGTAAGGCCAAAAATATCACACATGCTTCAGTTATGCCAGATCTAACATTCATTAAAATGTAAAAGACAACTATACCATCTTACAAAAAATAGAGATTTTTCACAAATACCATTTCACAACGATGAATGGTTTCCAGGGAAACTTAATTTTGCAATTCTCTGATGATTTTCCGATGATTTTCTGACAAATTAAGTCCAAAACACTCTGTTTTGAATTAAAGATAAAGTTAGGAGACCGAGACTAATGTTATCCTAGTGTTTTCCTTTCACATCGTCGTCTCCTGCTTCTCCTCATTTGGTTTCTTCTCTGAGCCGTACGTTTTCTGACAAATTAGGATTGATAAATATGTGGTACACATCCTCCAGTGATTTATACTTATAAAAGGAAGTAGAAAAGTGGGATAGAAAGAAAGCCAATCGATGGAAGCAGAGGAATACATATCATCTTGGTGAAAGTGGGGACCAACTGATGTGGATGACTTTGAAGATAAGTAGGAGTGATCAAATAACCACTGTTAAGTATTATGCTTACAATTCACTCCTATAACAAGTTTGGCAACCTAGGTTTATGGAGTGAGACTATATAAGTAGAGTTAAGCATATAGGAGAAGGTATTGATTATCTTAAGAGTTATCTTTGATAAGTGGGGGAGGGGAGGGACACCTATAAACCTTCTCTCAGGCTTGTAACTTTTGAGTAATCTAATAAAGTTCTGAACTTTCTTCTCTTGACATTGTTATTATACCAGATTGTATCAGTAAGAGTCTCTTAACCTCATTGGCTTCAGAGCTTTCAGAATTAACAGACCCTCATTCTCTCTACATGTCAAATTCAAAACAGCTTAAACTAGATTCCATAGGGCAGCAAGTAAAATTTCAGTCAATTAAATATTACAATCCAGTCAAACCAAATCTTTAATTTGATATCCATAAGAAACAGATACGATCAGAACATGAAATTGGAAAAACTAAAGGTGAAATCGTAAACACAAGAAATAATCTCATAATTGCTTCGCCGCAGTAAAATTGAATTAGCTTGTTGTAGAGGAGGATACATAGGTTTAGATGAAGATCGATGATCTTTCGGGCATAAACAAAGTTTGGAGTCCAATTTGGTGAGAAAGAGAGAGATCAACACGGTAAACAATTTTTTTCTTTGTCAAAAATTTTCGCCCAACCACACGCTACCACATGACAGGTTTTTAAGGGTTCTAAAAGCTCTTATTTTAAGAACTGATTCTAAGCAATTTTGTTGTACCTTTTATTCTAAGAACCTTTCTTACCAACCCCGTTGGAGGTGGTGTAATAGAGGTGTAAGGCCAAAAATATCACACATGCTTCAGTTATGCCAGATCTAACATTCATTAAAATGTAAAAGACAACTATACTATCTTACAAAAAATAGAGATTTTTCACAAATACCATTTCACAACGATGAATGGTTTCCAGGGAAACTTAATTTTGCAATTCTCTGATGATTTTCCGACGATTTTCTGACAAATTAAGTCCAAAACACTCTGTTTTGAATTAAAGATAAAGTTAGGAGACTGAGACTAATGTTATCCTAGTGTTTTCCTTTCACATCGTCGTCTCCTGCTTCTCCTCATTTGGTTTCTTCTCTGAACCGTAAGTTTTCTAATTAAAATGTAAATTCGTTTAGATTTTGACAAATTAGGAAGATTAAATTTTGCAACTGATGATTCATTTTCACTGTTTTGCAATACTTAGGAAGATAAAAGGGGTAGATTTGTAACTAGAAAGGTTAAAAGCAGTATATTATCTCACAAAACAGCTCACCGAGACAAATTTGAAGTCAATGGTGGCAATTTGCCTTACAGTGAGATACATAAACCATAGGCAAAGATAAAAAAAAATTTCATCTTGACGAGGATTTATCTGGAATGGGTCAATTGTATTGCTTACACTGCAAGTAAGTTTACTTATGTGGGTGCATTGTTTCAGATTAAACCATTTTGTTTGTTTCATCATCAGCTCTTAACTCAGTCTCTTATCATTTTAATTAAAATTTAAAGTTACACTGTTTACATAAATTTCAAAATGATTTAATCGATAGTTTAATTTGTTCATTTTGAAGATAACTTAGGATAACCTTTTGTGTAATTGTAGGTTTCTCAAGCTGGAATGTTCTTGAGTTGATGATGAAACTAAAAAATGTTTTAAAACTAATATATCGATGTTTTGTTTAGCATAGCTAATCTGTTCTCCGATTTGAATACTTTTAATTTAAGAGTAATAAAGAAGCTAACTTTGAATATGTTATCGATTTCTGGTTTGGTTTTTCTAACTTTTATTGGAATGTGTTCAGTTCTCCCTCCATTGATTGTTCTAGGTAGCTAAATCATCAACTTCATAAATTCATCTTCAGTACATGAGTTAATGTAAAACTCCTAAAGACTTATCTGATTTTATTGATTCAATGATCTTCTTGTCATGGCGCATAAATTATACGAAGATATTTCTGTGTTGGGCCAATGGATTGCAGAGGGTTATGTAATCTATCTATTCAAAATAAAATCTAAGACAATGCATATATACTTCTAAGTATTGTACATATGAAACACTAAAGTTTGACTAACCTATTTTGTAGAATTAACAGGCTAAAATCCTTATACTCCGATACTTAACTCGCGCAGGCAATAATGCATATATCAAAGCATCATTAGCAAGTTCAATTATAGTCCATAAATTCTATAACTAAATGGTATGTACTTGTTATGACTCAATACTCAGATCCAAGTAAGTCCCAGCTACTAAGAATGTGGATAGCAACACTTAATTAACATAAGATCAGCGGCTAGTTCATGACGCCAGCTACATGCATTAAGACTAAACTTATAACAAAAGAAAAGTGTAAGTGATTATGCTTGGTTCAGATGTCACCCCCAAAACTAATAGATACATCGTCCCCTTTGACTTCCATCTAAACCAAACAAGATAACTACTTAGACATGCTTAGAGAAAACATCAAAACAAGACTAAAAAGTTGATAGATTGCATATAAATAAAAGAGTAAGGTTCATGGATTACTTTAAAATATAAGTAAAAGAGGTAAATAATTCTCCTTAGAATACAAAATATAGCAAAGAGAGAAAGAGAAAGAGAAGGAGAGAGAGTGAGAGAGAGAGAGAGATGGTGTCTTCATCCAATGAGCAAGACCCGGATTTTGGTTCTTGTCTCTTGTCGTGGATAGGATTCTTCAGTATCTATGGTGAATCTCTGTGAATGCATATAAAGCCCTAGATGTTTCAATAAGTATTTATAGGTTTCGAGCTCCAAAAGAATTGATTCTAGGGGTTTAGGAAAAAATAAGTTGTTATGGGCCTTGGAAATTGTCATGGACCTTGGGGATCTCAGTGACCGGTCACGAGCATCCTGCCCAGTGTGACCATGAAGCCTGAGACCAGCACCGGTCTCCTGCCTGGTGCCAAGGCCCCTCTTAACACCGGTCATACTCCTTGTGATCGGTCTTGACATGTATTCAATCATTGGGTGATATTTGGTAAAGGCTGATGGAATTGCTTCAAGATGAATCTTGACTCTTCTATCTTCTCATATAGACAAAGATCTCTGAATTTGCTTCACGTGAAGGTATTAATCTGATGTCAAACTTCTGAGACTCGGAATAAAACTAGATTTTCTCGCCTTTTGGCCTTTTCCTTATAAACTTATAACACTATAACAACTCAAGAAACAATTGATATTCCAGTATTTTGCATTGAAAACAACCGATTTTTTTCTTAATCCATAAAAAAACAATAGCTAAAATAGGTAAAATATGATGCTATCACGATTACAGATGGTCTTCCTTTGGTTGTGAAATCGTTCAAGCCACATATGTAACCAGACCCATTCGCCCGGTTCCAAGGGAAGAGAAAAATATAAATAAAATAGAGATGTTCTGCAATTTTAACCAATCGATCCAGTTAGTAGAAGACAATGGATCTTAAAAGGTTGACAAGATGAGGTGAGGATGGTGGTTGCCACGGAAACACAACGATTTAATTGCTTGCTGGAAAGAGAAAGTTAAAGGAGCTCATCGGAGGATGAGAGAGGTGACACTTCTTTCATCGAGGGATTTTACAAAGTTGGAGAAGACGAGATGAAAAAAGAAACGAAAAATTGGAGGCAATGACTAAGGAATCTCGCCGGAAAAAGACTGAGAGATGAAGGCCTTGATTGGTAGTACATTTATAAGAGCATAACCATTCAATAGCATAAGCACTAAAAAAGCATAAGCATTATAAAACAGTTTACTTTAACCTAATGTACATATTTAACTGACTGGTAGAGTTGTGAATGATTAAATTTAAATTATATGTAAATATTTTATATTTACATATTTTGATACAATATTCTTATATATATATACCATTATGTACATAATAGTTTCTAATGTTATATCTAAATTTTATTTATTAATTTATAATTTTATTATCATATTCTTTTAGTTAAAATTTAAAATATGAAATATATATATAGTAAATTTAATATGGAAACTTTATAATATATATACATATATGTATATATTTATTTATTTAATATATATTTTATATTTATTAAATTTTCAAATTTAAAATTTAACATTAATATATATATATATAATATGTGTGGGTGTAATTAATTGATAATTTTATGTTTTATATAAATTATACTTTATATTAACTAATAAAATTTAATAAACTATAATTTTATGTTATTTGCCCAATTTATAAATTATGTAAAATTATTTATAAATATCATAAACTCTAATGCTTATGAAATGCTTCATCTTAAAGCATTAGGGAAATAACATTAAGCAGACTATTTAAGCCTTCTAAATGCTCTTATTTATGCTAGATTATATTAGTTGATTGACAATAAAAAACCAATGTCCTCATTTAGTCACTAGACTCACTACCAATCAAGGCCGAAGTCGTTGGAGAAAGAGAGGTTGGTTCGTTTTCATTCTCTTTTGCGTAAGAATATTGAATTTCCCTTTATTTTCTTATTATTTACAAAAAAATAGAAATTAGAGTAATTTCCAAATTTTATTAGGTAAGCTTCATAGTTTCCTTATTTCCAAATTTTAAAATGTTTTATTTTATTTTAATTTGATATGTATTTTGAAATATATGGTAAAATGATGGTATTTTGTTTACACATATTTTAGGTAAAAAGTACATAAAATATATGTTAATCCAAATACAACCAAATCAATGATAACAATTATTTTGATTATATTTTAAAATACATAAACAAATATTTAATCCAATAACATTATATTTTAATTTAATTCAGAAAATAAATAATTGAATGACAATAGATTTTACTTTAAATTTAACATACATCAGATTCCATTAAAAATTATATTCAATATGGTGATTTCTCCTTTATTAGGTAATTGCTCCTTAGACCATCTCCATAGGTTTTAAAAAATTATTAACCAGAATTCTTAGAGTTAAACAACAAAAAAAATAAAATAAAAATAGGCCAATTAACTAAGACCATCTCCAACTAGTAGTTTAGAGAGTATTTTAGGTAAAGTTCTTAGCAATTAAAATAAAAAAAAAAAAAAAACAAATGGTGAATTAACTAAGAACTGGTTCTTATATGAAAGGTTTTAGAGCATATCCATCCAATAGTTCTTATAAGAGTTTTTAAGATTTTTAAAATAAAAAATAATGAATTAGAAGGAAAGAGATTGATAAGAGGTTCTTATTATAGATCCTCAAGAATTCTTTAACAAATCACCTTATTCTACGCATGTATTTATATTACTGGTTTAATTTTTTTTTGTTGCATAAATTTTAATTAAATAATTAAATTAAATTAAAAATACTAATTTTATATTTAGTGAGAAACTTTTGGGAGTTTGTCGTCTTAGAACTAGGGCTGGACAAAATATTCGTTAGATTTGATTTGATTCGGCGTTTGCTTCGATTCGAATCGAAAAATCCAAATATTTGTAAAATTTCAAAGCAAATCAAATATCGAAATATAGTATTCGTAAAATACGAAAGAAATAACAAATATCATTTTCAAAAATACCAAATATTTTTTGGATTGGATATATATATAATATAATTATATATATATATATATATATTATGTTATTAATTAGTTTTATATAGATGACGAGTGGCATTGTGATTAGTTGTTATTTAATGGGTTTTCTGCAAAAAAACCATCAAACTATTTAAAATTTGCAAATCTGACATCAACGTTAAGATTGTGCAAGTCAATATATCAACCTCAAAAGTCACCCGCAATATTGTCCACCTTTATATCGTCGACGTGTCCCGTTTAGTTGCTGTTAGAAAACTAACAGAACAGATAAAACGGCGTCGTTTTGTATCTTAAAATGTATGCTGTTTTGAAAAACAATCATGTTGTTTTTTTCAAACAAAACAACATGCAATTTGAGAGAAAATCGGGTTAGGTCAACATTTGGGGGAAATCGATTTGGGGTTTTTTTATAAAATTAGGGTTCATATCGAATTCACTCTTGCGATTTCGGGATAGGGTATGTCGATTTGGGGGGTAAGTTAGTGTAAGTGTTCTTCTTGGGTTAGGGTTCATCGCGATTTGTTTGTTTTCCTTTCAGTTAGCTTTTAGTCTTCAATCGCGATTTAGAGCTCGATTTACGTTTCTTGGAGCTCGAATTAAGATTTTTCGACATCGGGTTAAGTTTTTCTAGATTGAAGCTGGATTACTGAAGATTGAAGCTAGATTAGTGAAGATTAAAGCTTGATTAGTGAATATTGGAGCTTGATTACTGAAGATTAGAACTCGATTTAAGATTTTTGGAGCTTGGTTTTTTTTTTAGCTTATTTAAATCTCGCGATTATTGAGCTCGTTTGAAGTTCAATATTATTGGAATTCAGGTATTGATTCTTCTCATATTTTGTAGTTTAGAGTAGTAGATTGATTTATGCTTTATGCTTATGTTTAGTATTTATTTTCAGGTTTGAGGTATATGGTTGTTTGAAGCTAAGTGGAATTATGAGTTTTGATTTATTCATCCGAGCTGGTGGTTATTGGGGTTTAGATGGTGAGTATTTAGGTGGCGAATCTCATGAGTGTGGAAAGCATATGGCTGAAGGGTTTGGTGTGAAAAGAGTGTTAATGCTTCTGGTAGAGATTTTAGGGTACGAAGAAAATATGAGCATGTTGAGTTGGTTTCCACCGGATAAGACTGAAAGAGAATGTATTGAAGAAGATGAAACAATAAAGAATGCGGTTCATTATGGTATCGCTTCAGGTGCTTTATGTTTGTATGTTGTGAGAAGTGATTATCCCTACATAGAGATGCGGATGTTAGGAGGTAGGACTTTAGGTGATGATGATAATACGGAAGTTGGAGATGGTGATGATGAAGTACAAGGTGATGATAACCAGGGAAATGAGGATAATGTTTACTACGATATTGATGATGAAGCTGGTATTGATAGTTCAGATGGTGAAAGAGTTGAGCTTGATGATACCAAATACAAGGGTTTTTGTTTAGGTCAGGAATATAAGACCATAGCAAGTTTTAAGCAAGCACTCACCAAATATGCTGTCAAGAAGAGGAAAAACATCAAGTATGATAAGACTGATGGGAAGAGAGTGATTGCTATATGTGCTGAGAAGAATTGTCCATAGAGAATTAGTGCTTCCATTAACAGTAGCAGTTGTAGGGTAGTTGTGCGATCATACCAGGAAGAGCACCAATGTACTTGGTTTGGTAGGTGTACCCTTCTTACAAATGCAAGAATTGCTGATCTATACATTGAAGAATTTAGAGAGAATCCGGACTTCTCGGCAACACAACTTCAGAACAGGTTGCTAAGACGCAACATTAATGTTTCATGGACAATATGTGAGAGGACAAGGCTCAGATGCTTGAAGACATTTGATGCAGAGCAAGCAGAGCAATTTGCTAGGCTCCATGATTATGTGTATGAGCTGAAAATATCAAATCAAGGCTCAACAGTGGAGTGTGAGGTCAGACAATCTAGATTTCATAGATTTTATGTTTGTTTTAATGGACTTAAAGAAGGGTGGAAGAGTGCTTGTAGACGGATTCTACATGTTGATGGTACGTTTTTGAAATGGAGGATGACAGGAATGTTGTTAGTTGTTTGTGGTAGAGATCCAAATGATCAGATGTTTCCTTTGGCTTGGGGAATAGTAGATGTAGAGAGTAAAGATAATTGGATCTGGTTTTTTGAGCATCTAACTAAAGATTTGTTATTGGGAGAAGGAAATGGTTTGACAATTGCTAGTGATCAACAAAAAGGTTTGATTGCAGCTGTGAGAGTTGTGTTGCCATACGCAGAGCATCGAATGTGTGCGAGACATGTGCATGCTTGTTGGAAAAAGAGACATTCAGGAAATGAGTTGCAAGACATGTTCTGGGCTGCTGCAGATTCATATTACCCTTTAGCATTTGATAGAAAGATGAGAGAGTTACAACAATACGATTCAGTGGCACATGCCGATTTGAAGCTTAATTTGTTCTGTCCATGGTCTAGGTACTACCTTCTACGTATGTTAATTTATGTATTAAACTTTATACCAATTTTTATATGGTACTAAGCATGATATATCTGTTTTGTAGAGCTTATTTCTCAGGGTATTCAAAGTGTGATGCTGTAGAAAAAAATCTTGGAGAATCATTCAATGCTGCTATTCGTATAGCTAGGACTAAGCCAATCGTAGAAATGCTTGAGGAGATTCGGAGGAGGGTCATGATTACTAATGAGAAGAAACGATTGGAAGCTGATAAGGTTAGGTCTGAGTATAATCCTAGGGTTTTAGCTTTACTAGATCACCAGATAGATCATGCTAAGTATTGTCAGTCATTATCATGTGGACTTGGAAAGTACGAGGTTACTTATAAAATGGTTGATAGGTATGTAGTTCATTTAAGGAACGAAGTTTCTTATAGTTGCAGATTTTTTCTGGTTAGTGGAATCCCTTGTTGTCATATATGTTCTGCTCTTAGACTAGAGAGGGGTTGTGAGCAAGATCCTAAGACCTTGATTAGCACTTGGTTTACAACTGAAAATCTTAGGCTTGCTTATAATCAAGGGATTGAACCAGTTAATGGAATGAATCTTTGGAAAGTGACAACAAATGAAAGAGTATTAGCACCTGACTTTAAGAGTCCTGGAGGGAGACCACCAGGTAAGAAGAGAAAAAAAGAGAAAGGTGAGAAGGAACCACTCAAAGTATCAGGACAATTGGGTAGGGTTGGTATCAAAATGGTAAAGTGATGTTTCCTTTGATATCTTGGAATGTTTATGTTTGGTAACTTTCTGGTTTATATTTGTTATCCTGAATTTTGCTTATATGCCACAGCATTGCCGGAACTGTGTGTGAAGAGGGTCACAACAAGACCAAATGTAAGAATCCTTCTAAGCTAGTTGGTGTTGAAATATGTGATCTCAAGAAGAAGAATTCAAACACAAGAGAAGGAGGGAAAAGGAGAAAACTGGTTGAAAAGGAACTAGAAAGAGAACAAGTTAAGAAGGAACTAGAAGAAAAGGAAGTTGTTGGATCTCAACTAGATGAACTAACTAAACTAAGTAAGGAAGCAAGGAGAGGCATGGGCACAAGCATGGGGCGCCAGAGAGAGGCATGGAGTGCAATACTGTTGGAGTAGGTGAGCTGCTCCCTCCTCTCTTCTTCACGCAAAACCTCTCTTCTCCTCTTCCTTCTTCACGCCATTCCTCTCTTCTTCTGCACCTCCTCTCATTCAAATGTCTATAAATATATGTGTAACCTCTTGTAAAGATTAGTAAGACTAAGAGAATAAAATACATACAAAATTTCATAATCTCTTGCTATTCTCACTCTTAGTCTCTAAACATTCTTCAATCTCTTTAAACTTATAATTTCAACATGGTATCAGAGCAGGTTATCTACTAAACCGCTTATTCTCTTCTTGATTCCTCTAATACTCTACAAGGCTTCTAATCTATAACAATACACCTTCCTTAGTTCTATTCACTCTGAGATTAATATCCTTGAGATCATAGGATCTTCAAGTTGTGAAAGGACTAAGATTGTGTATTATTACTAGAAAATGGAGACTAATAGGGTAACAATCTCGGTTATGCTCAAGGGAAACAACTATCTCCTTTGGGCAAAAACCACCAAAACTACTCTTAGAGGCCGAGGACTTTGGCAATATGTTGAGCCAAAAGAAGGAACAGAAGCGGCGGTGAGAAATGAGAAGGAGGAAGCTAAGGAAGAGCAAGAAGAACAATACACTCTTTCTCTTCTCCTAAGCTCACTAGAACCAACTATCTTGGCGGCTTACTCATATGCGGATACCGCCAAGGAACTTTGGGATATACTCAAAGGAGTTTATGGAAACATCTCAAACATATCAAGGATATTTGAGGTGAAAAGGGCATTGAATGAGCTCCAACAAGAGGAAAAGTCATTCAAGGAAATGTTTGGGGAGTATAGAAGCTTATGGGCCGAGTTGGAGATCTTGAGGCCACACACTATAGACCCCAAGGAGTTAGGAGAAAGGCGTGACCAAGATCAAGTGTTTGGGCTTCTCTTGGCACTCAATGCATCATACAAGGATCTTATCAAGCATATACTTCGATTTGAGAATCTGCCAAGTCTAGCGGAAGTATGCGGTATGATACAAAGGGAAGAAGGGTCTAGAGACCTGTTTCGTGCACCAAGTGAAGCTGCACATCTTGCAAGAAAGAATCTCACATTTGGAGACAAGAGGACGTTGGAGTGTGAGCATTGCAAGATGAAAGGACACACTAAGGAGAAGTGTTGGACTCTCCATCCACACTTGAGGCCTAAGCGGCTAAGGGAGAATGGGAATGGACCTAGAGCCTTCACGGGAATTGCACAACCTGTTGAAGAACTGGTTAGAAGGTCTGAGTTTGAAGCTCTCATCAAGAGCCTAGCCAAACTCACAGATTCGGGTAAGAGTTTTTTCAGCTCTAAAACACCCATAAAGAAGACTAGAATCATTGTGGATTCAGGGGCTTCTCATCACATGATCAAGGATCAAGATATGTTAAAGAATCTTGAACCATGCCATGGAAGTGTACAAGTAGCCAATGGAAGCTCAGTTCCAATTAAAGGGATAGGAGAGTTAGAGCTTTTTAAAAGGGAAACAAAAGCATTATACATGCCTAACTTCTCATCTAATCTTTTATCCGTTAATAAAGCTACAAAGGATTTGGAGTGTGTGGCTGTGTTTGGGACTGACTTTGTTAAGTTTCAGGACCCTAAAACAAACCATGTGCTCGGAGAAGGGAAGGTAGAAGATGGTGTGTATATCTTGGAATCAAATAAACAAGAGGAACCAATGACTCTTGGAATGAAGGCAGATGCAAAGTTTTTTGGGAGGAAAGAGATTGAAGATAGCCCATTATGGCATGGAAGGCTAGGACATCCAAGTTCAGCAGTCCTCAAGATGGTCTTACCCAATCTCATCCAAGAAGAAGTAGTGTGTGAGGCGTGTGTACTAGGGAAGCATTGTAGACAAGCTTTTCCTACTTCATCTACAACTTGTGATGAAGCGTTTGGCATTGTACACTCGGATGTATGGACCTCACCATGTAATTCAAGAGATCAATATAAATATTTTGTTTCATTCATTGATGACTACTCAAGATATACATGGATCACTCTTCTACATACCAAAGATCAAGTGTATGAAGCCTTCACCAACTTCATTAACTATATCTCTACCCAATTCAAAACAAAGATCAAAGTATTGCGTAGTGATAATGGAGGTGAATATGTGAGTAAACGATTCAAAGAGTTGCTCAACAACTTTGGCATCATTCATCAAACATCGTGTGCATACACTCCTCAGCAGAACGGGATAGCTGAAAGGAAGAATAGACACCTAATGGAAGTAGCAAGGACTCTCATGATTGCCAAAAGAGTACCAAAGTTCCATTGGGGAGATGCCGTAATGACATCAAGCTACTTAATCAACCGACTTCCAACCAAAAATCTGGATGATAAGTCCCCATTTGAAGTGTTGAACAAGAAGAAACCAAGCTTAAATCATATCAAAATGTTTGGATGCACATGCTTCATGTTTTTACCAGAAGGACACAGAAGCAAACTTGAACCTCGAAGCATGAGGTGTGTGTTCATTGGATATTCACCAACACAAAAGGGCTACAAGGTCTACAATCCGGAAACAAGAAGAGTGTATGTGTCTAGAGAAGTAAGGTTTAATGAACAAGAGAGTTTCTATGGGGCTAAGGATCATGATGCTTCTAAAGGAATGATCTATTCATCCATGGACTGGATGGTGTTTGATGAAACGCCAAGCCTATGTGAAGAAGTACAAGAAGAAACATCTGAGAACTTCATAGAGCAAGATAGTGCGGATAATGCACATGAGGAAGTGGATCAGAATTTGGATGAAGAGGGAGCGGATGCTGAAGAAGGACAGGAGCCAACCATACCTCTAAGAAGAAGTACAAGACAGAGGCGACAACGTGTCTTTTATGGCTATAACAATTCTGCTATGCTCCAAGGAGAGTCTAGTACGAGTATTTTTCCTTGTGTGATAAGAGAGTGTCCTGAGCGTACGGCGAGCTTAGATCTCGATCCTATTGGCGACAGCACTCTCATATCACAAGGAGGAGATCACACTCAAACTAGTATTATCACATATCCCATTGAGCATTTCTGTTCCTTGGCGACATTACCCATGGAGCATGAAGTGTTTCTCACAAAAATCAGCAAGGAATACATTCCTAGCTCATATGAAGAAGCATGTGAGAGTGAAGTATGGGTGAAAGCCATGGAAGAGGAAATGAAGTCCATGGAAAGGAATAATACTTGGTACTTAACCGACTTACCAAAGGATAAGAAGTCGGTTAGGAGTAGATGGGTGTATACAATTAAATACACAAGTGATGGGGAAATAGAAAGGTACAAAGCAAGGCTGGTAGCAAAAGGATATACTCAAGTCTATGGGGAGGACTATACTGAAACATTTGCTCCAGTGGCTAAGCTTCATTCCATAAGAATTCTAATCTCGGTAGCTGTAAACTTGGAATGGGACTTATGGCAAATGGACGTCAAGAATGCCTTCTTGCAGGGGGATTTGGAAGAAGAAGTATATATGGATCCACCCCTAGGGTATCATAATGGAGGCAACAAAGTGTGTAGATTGAAGAAAGCAATCTATGGGCTGAAGCAATCTCCAAGAGCATGGTACCAAAGGCTAAGTGCTTGTCTCTTGAAGAAGGAGTTCATAAAATCTGAAGCGGATCATACTCTATTCACAAGACAAAGTGAAGGAGGAGTAGTGGTAGTCTTGATTTATGTTGATGATCTAATCATCACAGGAAGTGACAAAGATGGAGTAGATCAAATCAAGGGACTCTTGAAGGCCGACTTTGATATAAAGGATCTAGGGGAGCTCAAGTACTTCCTAGGGATTGAGATGACACGATTTGGAGATGGAATGTTCATATCTCAAAGGAAATATGTGCTGGATCTCTTGGAAGAAACCGGGAAGTTAGGATCCAAGCCGGCCAAAACTCCAATAGAAGAAGGATACCAAGATAGTCCTGAGGGGGAGCCTTTTGAGAACATTAAAAGATACCAAAGGATGGTGGGCAAACTTATCTATCTTACCATTACAAGACCTGACATCTGCTTTGCAGTAAACCGTGTGAGCCAGCATATGCAAAAGCCAACCTCACAACATTGGAACATGATTGAGAGGTTGCTAAGGTACCTAAAGAATAGCCCTGGAAAAGGTGTATGGATGCATGTTAATGGGAACACAAAGGTCCAAGGTTATTGTGATGCGGATTGGGCTGGAGATAAAAAGGATAGAAAGTCCACATCTGGTTTTTGCACATTTGTGGGAGGAAATCTAGTAACCTGGAGGAGCAAAAAACAGAAGGTCATAGCCTTATCAAGTGCTGAAGCAGAGTACAGAGCCATGAAAGAATTGACAAAGGAGTTGATATGGATAAAAGCGCTTCTAAAAGACCTTGGAATCCAGGGAGATGAAGAAATGCTGTTGTATTGTGATAATCAAGCTGCAATGCATATAGCATCAAATCCGGTATTTCATGAAAGAACCAAGCACATAGAAGTTGATTGCCATTTTGTGAGAGGGAAGATACAAGAAGGAATTATCAAAACCGCCTTTGTAGCAAGCAAGGATCAATTAGCTGATATCTTCACTAAGGCAACTTCAACTATTACTTGTGATCACATTCATGGCAAGATCGGTCTTAAGGATCTCCACCGACCAATCTTGAGGGGGAGTGTTGAAATATGTGATCTCAAGAAGAAGAATTCAAACACAAGAGAAGGAGGGAAAAGGAGAAAACTGGTTGAAAAGGAACTAGAAAGAGAACAAGTTAAGAAGGAACTAGAAGAAAAGGAAGTTGTTGGATCTCAACTAGATGAACTAACTAAACTAAGTAAGGAAGCAAGGAGAGGCATGGGCACAAGCATGGGGCGCCAGAGAGAGGCATGGAGTGCAATACTGTTGGAGTAGGTGAGCTGCTCCCTCCTCTCTTCTTCACGCAAAACCTCTCTTCTCCTCTTCCTTCTTCACGCCATTCCTCTCTTCTTCTGCACCTCCTCTCATTCAAATGTCTATAAATATATGTGTAACCTCTTGTAAAGATTAGTAAGACTAAGAGAATAAAATACATACAAACTTTCATAATCTCTTGCTATTCTCACTCTTAGTCTCTAAACATTCTTCAATCTCTTTAAACTTATAATTTCAACAGTTGGTCAGAAAAAGCCACCAGGTAGGCCACGGGTGAAACCAATTGAGTCAACTTCTGTTTGGGAGCTTGTTGAGGAAGCATCATCATCTCAACATGTTCATGGAGCTACCACTGATGGATGGCAGCCTTGGGATCCTTTACTCGCCTCATCATCTCAACCGCCTCCAGACACAGTCACCCAGATAGAGGAAGATCTCCCAACCCTGTCCTCTGCATTGCCCAAAAGAAAGAGAGGAAGGCCTCGAAAGAATTATAATCTTCACATCTCATCTTCTCAACCCCTTCCACAAGGCCCTAAAGAAACCATTTATGATAGAGGTCCAATTCAACTACCAAGAGTAAGTGATTCATGTTCTTGCATTGCATTTTTCCATATGAAATATATCTAACTTTTATTGTTAATATTGGTAGGAGGGTTATGGCATATTCACATCTCCACATACAGGTGATGACTATATCCAAGTTGGAAGGTCGGTTGTGGATTCTAGAGACAATATGATACTTCCTAGTACCTTATACAAGACCAGGGAGATGAAGAAGATTGAAGTTGCTGCAAAACGTGCTCGTCCTAACACCCGTGCATCTACTTCTCAACCTACTGGAGCTACTACTTCTCAACCTACTAGAGCTACTACTTCTCAGCCTAATGGACCTACTACTCGTGGAGGTGGTCCTAGAACTCGTGGAGGTGGTGGTCCTAGAACTCGTGGAGGTGCTTCAGCTCGTGGTGCTATCACTCGTGTACCTGCTACTCTGAACAAATTCGAAAACCTCAGCCTCGTGTGATGACTCTTTCTGAACTCCGTGATATGGTTGCTACTCGACTATCATCTTCTCAACCATGAACATTTTCCACTTTTCGTCTTTTTTTGCCTTGACAATGACATTTTGTTTGGTATTTTGAACTTGTTTATGTTTGATCTTTTTGAACCTGTTTATGTTTGGTCTAAGTGACACATGGTTTTCATGTATGTAACCTTACTTTTGTATCAAACAATTATGTGTGTTTATTGATTAGTTTGCATGAAACATAATTACTAATAACAAACACCAAAATTCACTAACACAAAGTAGAAGTACATGATACATAACCATACATTCCAAATAAAAGAACTACAAGATACATAACCATAGACGAACTACACAAAACCTACTAAATTCGTCCAAACATAGCAGCTTCTTTGTTTTGTCTTAATGCAACACATACAACAAGAACACATACAATAACAAACATAACAATAATTGCAACACATACAATACTCTTCATCAGTCTTGTCTTAATGCTTTCCATTTCAGATTCCAGTTTCTTTGTCTTCTCCGAAAGCTTATGCACCTTCTCCATCAATTGATGAGATGAATCAAGGAGTTTAGCAAAGTCTTCAGTGAGACTTTCTTGGTTTTCGGAGAGAACATCAAACTCTTCCATCTTAGCTTCATTTACCCATTTGAAAACATGACCATGATTTCCCTCATATCCATCAATGCATCGATAAAATTTTCGATCTGGGTTGCTTTTTGTCTTTGCAACAAGAACTGTTGTTGATTTTCCACAGTTGCATTTTCTGGGAATCCCCCTAACATTGTAAGACTTCGACGAGCTTAAAGAACTCATTTCACCTAACGAATCCAACACAGTAAAAAAATGGACCATCAAAACTATAAATCTGACATTCATACCTTTGGATCCAAAATTTACCTTGTTTTCTCTTCTTCTTTTTCTTTCTTTCTTCTTCTTTCTTCTTTCTTCTTTTTCTTTCTTTCTTCTCCGCTCCTACCCCTTTTTTCTTCTTCTTCTTCGCACTTTCACGTTCTCCAAGAGAGAAGATATTTTCTCTCCAATTGCATGTTGTTTTGTTTAAAAAAAACAACATGATTGTTTTTCAAAACAGCATACATTTTAAGATACAAAACGACGCCGTTTTATCTGTTCTGTTAGTTTTCTAACAGCAACTAAACGAGACACGTCGACGATATAAAGTTGGACAATATTGCGGGTGACTTTTGAGGTTGATATATTGACTTGCACAATCTTAACGTTGATGTCAGATTTGCAAATTTTAAATAGTTTGATGGTTTTTTTGCAGAAAACCTTATTTAATTCTGATTCTTATTCTTTTGCGATTTATGTTTTTTCTCTCTCGTATGTGGCCTTCGACAATTCAACCGATCATCATCTCCAGATTCTCCACCATCTCCGACGATTCAATTATCTCACTCTCAGAAAGCTTCATCGCCGTCGGTAATCTCGAACTCGATTCTGCTCCTTAATTTCTTTTCTATATTACTTCACTAGTTACTAGATTTGGGGTTTTTCATTTCTGTATAAGAATTGATCGATCAGTTTGATTGCTTCTTTAAGCAACCATGGATCTCCGATTGCTATCTCGATCTCACCTTTAGATCAGCAGTTTAAGATTCGATAATTCCTGTTTAATTTGTCACACCAGTATCATTAAATGATTTTTGTTGAACATAGATTTGATTTCTCTCCTAATTGGGATTTGCATTCTCCGTTTCTGATGTGACACCATTAGTATAGGTGTCATATTAGTTCTATTATTTTTATTTTAATATTTAATAAATTAATTAAATTAAAACCTTATATTTAAGGATCAATTCTTAAAATGAAGTGGGTAATTTTTATTGGCTGATCGTTATCCATCTCTTTCTTCGTGATTTGTTTGATTATTCTAAACAATCCTATTTTTTTCAACTCGATTCACACAACTAGGGATGTCAAAATGGGTTGACCTGCCCCGTTTAGCACATCTCATTGTGGATCGAGTTAATTTGCGGGTTTTAACGGGCTGACCCGCTATAATCCATGATTCCAAACTAATAACCCTAACCCATCTTGCACTATAATTATGGGTTAAGCGGATTGGTCCACGAAATTTAAAATCAAATTAATAACTAAAAATTAAAGCTTTACAATGTAAATTTATCGATAATAAAATAAATGCATCTTATATATATTATAAATCAAAAAAAAAAAGTCATAAAATGCATAATTAAATCAATAAATTATCAAACATTCAAATATGAAATTGATTTAAGCATTCCCAACTTCTTCCACTTACAAAATAAAACAAAATATATTTTTTAAATTTTCTAAAATAAAACTAATATAAAAAAGCTTTCATACTACTTTTTGTCTTCAGCATGTAACTCCATTAATCTGCGGATCAACCCGCAACCTGCGGGTTTGTCCATCAAAGACCATAGACCATAACGGGTCAACCCGCAATGCCCACTTTTTTGGTTAATCAAAACATGAACACTAACCTATCTCATAGCGGTGCAGATTTAAAGTAACCCGCAGTTTCAACCCTAATTTACATCCCTACACACAACATAAATTTGAGATTGAGAGACTTGGATTAATATTCTTCTACTCAATATCTGATTTCGGAAACGTTTTTTTATCAGTCACGCAGTGGCTCTCGTCACTGACAACGATGGACATGCCTCTAAATGATGTGATTGTCAACGGAAAGGAAGAACAACGACAACAATGATGCGCCAAAACCATCTAGTGGCCTTTTAATTATAAATACATTTAAGCCAAAAAAAATTGATATCTAGTGGCCTTTTAATTAGCATACTGTAGTATACTGTATGTAGAAAATTTTGAATAATCATCTTTGTAAAGCATTTATAGGAGTAAGAAACAACCATAAAGATTTTGGATAGGAAAAAACATGTAACTATTCAAACAAACTAATGAACCACACACTCTTTGATATACAGTAAAACATCTATAAATTAATAATGTAGGGACCAGAGAATTTTATTAAGTTAGAGAGGTATTAATTTATCTATAAATTAATAAATTATTAATTTATAGAGAGTTTTCGATTTTAATAGATATTGTATAAAAATTAGAAAATAAAGATAATACTATGGTGTGTTTTAATATATTTCTACATTAGAAATAATCATTGCATATATAATTTTAAAAAATTGTTTTTGATGTAATTTAAGAAAATAATATCATATTTTTTGATATTTTAAGAAAATAAAAATAAACTCCAACAAAATTACATATTACCTTATAAATTAAAAAAATTATAATCATATTTTACTAATATATACTACATATATACAATACATATATATAATTATTAATTTTTGTTATTAATGAGACCACATATTTATATAGAGATTTCAAAAAAGTTATTATCTTATTATCTTATCGAAATGTGTCAATTATTACACTGGCCCAACTCGGGACCGTGAAAATTTATTAATTTAGAGAGATTATTAATTTATCGAGTATTAATTTATAGAGGTTATACTGTACATTTATGTTATGTATGTTTTAAATTTCATAAAATACAAAATAATTTTGCTGTTATAAGATATATGTTTATAAATTGTAACAAAGTAAAATAAACTATTTTCAAAAAAATTATTAAAAATCTTTAATGAGATTTTTACTATTGGAACAGACAAAAAATTAGAATTTTATTAAAAGTTCTTATCTTGATATTAGGGAAAAAATGTTTGAAAAATTGCTTAAAACTCCTCGTGGGTTCTTACCATTGGAGTGGAAGGTGCTCTTAATCCCTCCTCTCGCTTAGTCATTATCTCTTCAACTACCAGTTTCTCCCTGATTCGAGGTTTATTATCTCCTTCTTCTACCTCCTATTCAATTCCCTTGGCTATCAACGCATTGGTATACATCTCGTGAAACAAAAGTTTCAATTTTTAATCAGTCAGTTAGTCTATTTTGGTCTTTGGAATCCATGGCTTCTCTGATGAGACCAACTCCAATACTCTGTACTCTACATAAGCGAAGTCACTCTCATGCTCACACGTCAATCTCTTTCCCATTCGAAATTTCAACTCAAAGAAACCCACATAACAATCTTTTCAGATTATGTTGTTCAGCACCAGCTCCACCACAGCAAAAGACCTCACAGAGAAAGAGAACAAGGTACAGAAAAATGTATCCAGGAGAGAACACTGGGATAACAGAGGAAATGAGATTCGTTGCGATGAGGTTGCGTAACGTTAATGGAAAGAAATTGAATCCTTCTGTTGAAGAAGAAGAAGAAGAAGAAGATGATGATGATGATGATGATGAGTTAAAGGGAGAGACTTGGAGGCCGAGCAAAGAAGGGTTTCTTAAGTTCTTAGTTGATAGCAAACATGTGTTTGATACTATTGAGCGAATCGTTGATGAATCTGAAGATGTTTCTTGTAAGAACCCCTTTTTGTCTAAGATTTCTAAATAATTTCACTATCAAGAGTTGAAATTGTAACCCTGAGGCTTAGGCATGTTGATTCTATTGAAAGTTTTGTGATTTGTTGTTTATGGGGTGTTTCTTGTAAGAGCATTTGTTTTTGAGTCTAAATATTGACTTTCAAGAGTTAAAATTGCAATACTGAGGCTTAGGCATGGTAAATTGTATGGAAGTTTTGTGATTTGTTAATGATCTGGGGCTTATGGGATGTTTCTTGTAAGAAGCCTTGTTCATGAGTCCAGATTTTGAATTTCAAGAGTTGAAATTGCAACTCTTGAGGCATAGTAGATTCTGTGGTAAGCTTTGTGATTTGTTAATGATTTTGGTTTATGGATTTTTGGCAAATGTACAGATGCTTACTTCAGAAGAACAGGATTAGAGAGACTTGATAGTCTTGAGAAGGATCTACAATGGTTTACACCACAAGATTTGGTTATACCAGAACCAAGTCCGATAGGGGTTTCATATGCAAAGTATTTGGAAGAACAAGCAAAGGAAAGTGCACCTTTGTTTCTTTCTCATTTCTACAATATCTACTTTTCGCACATTGCTGGTGGTCAAGCTATTGTAAGACAGGTAAATTTCTGGAAAATTGAATATCTGATTGTCAAAGAACATAGAAGAGATCTTTCACCTGCATGGCTAACAGTAACAATTAGTTTGTTAAGATTAGTAGAGATGTAAGTGTTTTGTGGGTAAAATTAGATAGTTGCGATAAGAATGTGAACGATAATGGTTGAACATGATAAGATTTTCTGTCTTTGTCAATGAGACTTAACTTACAATCAAACATGCAAACCAAAGAAAATTGTCACGAAAAAAGAGTGAGATTCTTAATCTAAATAAACCAAGACCAAGCTTACTCCATTAGTCTGTTTAATACTCTACTTATTGCTAATAAATATGACTGATCTTTGATTCGTCAATGATTTGTTCTTGTGGGTTAGGCAAAATAGGACAGTTTTGTCACAAAATAGAAGAGGATTAGATTTTGTTGGTGAAGAGTTCAATGAGAATAAGAAGGTGAATGGTAGAATGTGGTAAGATTTTTCTTTCATAGTCATTGAGACTGACTTACAATCACAGAAGTAAACCAAAGAGAATTGTAACAAAGAAACAATGAGGTTCTAAACCTAAAATCAACCAAGACCAAGCTTGCTCTATTACCCTGTTCAATATTCTACCTAAGGTAAGATTAAGAAATAGGCCAAAAGAACTCGTTAACCATTTTTTAGTTACTCTGTTTCGGGTATATTGCATAATGTATATATAAGGGAAGCATGTTCTGGCTCTAACTTTTATTCGCCGTCTTTTCAAATGTAACTGAGCAATTGATTATTTAAGGTATCTGAGAAGCTTCTGGAGGGTAAGGAGCTTGAATTTAACAAGTGGGAAGGGGAAGCACAAGACTTGCTTAGAGGTGTTCGTGAGAAGCTTAACGTGCTCGGGGAGGTGAGATTATCAATGATAGTTTTAACTTTTCATTCCTACAGTTGTAAAAACTAATGTTCTCTCAATGCTTTTAATCTGATGTGATGCTTTTGGGAAATGAAGCATTGGACACGGGACGAGAAAAACAAATGTCTGAAGGAAACAACAAAGACGTTTAAGTATATGGGGCAAATAGTTCGCTTGATCATCTTGTAAAAATCTCATTTTTACAGTTGATGTTTTCACAGCACCTGACCCGTGTTCAGTCATGGAGGTTCGAATATTCCCTGCACCACAGCTAATTCAGGACACTGTTGGAATCGAAGCTTTTGTACTCCAACCTCAATGGCTGAATGAGAGCAACTTTGTGTTCTTTGTTGGTGTAAACTGGCGGTAAAGAAAATCCACACAATTGCTGACTAAGATACGTTTTTTTCTAAGCCAAAGGTTGGTGATTAGATATTGATATTGCTTAGTTTTATGTTTGGATTTTGAACTCTTGTCATTGCTTCTGATTCTCTAAATAACCAGTTAGAGCAGTTACGACTGACACTAGCTGTTTTGTTTTGTGTTTTGGTTGCTATATACTCCCAAAATAGTTCAATTCACATTTTACAGTTTTTCGTTAGTTAATTTGAAAAATTGAAATTGGGGAAGACTTTATTTGAAAATGACAATGTCATAAGCTGAAAGCAAGCTAGGAGTCGCTAATGGTGGTACTAGTAGGCCATTGAAAACGTACATGCGTTTTCAAAATGGAAACGAACAAGTTAAAGAAGAGTTTGTTACTTGCTAATGATAGTTATATAATTACTTAGGCAGGTAGAGTTATGGAGATTATGCAGATCAATCATCTAATTTAGGGGGTGTTATTGATATTCTACTCTTTTTCAGTTAAGACATTTCAGAACTTTATCAAAGTTTGGTGTTATTTAAGTAAAACAAAAGAATCTCGTTTTTCATTCTGTTAATATCTCTTGTTGTCTCTATATTATTATAATTGAATTTATGTAATTTCAAGTTTCCTTAAATCTGTATAATTAGTTTAAATCAATAAAATATGTTGGAAAATATTTATGAACTTCCTTTCAACTTTTGATTTTTGAATTATTATATTTATAATTAATAAAAATTTCGATTTTTCTAAGTAAATGTTCTAAACAAAAAAAAACATGAAAAACCTTAGCCTAAACCCTTGTTCTAAAAATCAGCCGTCTAGCCGATTAATCGCCCGCCTAGGCGCTAGGTAAAGGTCGACCGCCGCAATTTTCCTAAAATCGGGTCGGTTCCGCGGTCGGCCGATTAATCGGTCAAAATCCGATTAATCGCCGATTTTTTCCGATTTTTTTTTGAAAAATTAAAAAAAAAAAAAATCAACTCAAAATTAATTTTTTGGTTGAAATTACTAGTTTAATTACTTTAATATTATAAACAAAATTATTTTCATGTGTATTTGGAACTTTAATTGTATATTTTAAATATATTTATGATGAATGTTATTTTTATGAAATAAAAATTTAGAAATAATCTAAATTTTTTAAAGATTTTTATAGTGACAAGTTTATGAAACTTTAAATATTATATTATATTAAAATTATAAATTTAGTGAGGATTTATAAATTAAAATAAGTTAAAAATACTATAAAACCTCTATAACTAATATTCGATTAATTTGCGTTTGATTCTTGATTAATCTCCTACGTGTTAGGCCCAGCTCCGACACCGCATACCGAGTTTTAAAACATTGGCCTAAACCATTCGACATCAGACTCACTCCAATTTTGCTCTTAGAAACTATAATGGCGTTGCTTCTTTCTCCTTCATCACTCTTATCTCTTATTCAACCACCCCTTTCTCCTCCTTCTCTACATTCTTTGCAATTCCCGTATCTGAAGAAAAGAGTTTTCTCTTCTCCTTCCCTGATTCAAAATTCTTTGTCGCCATCTGCTTCTTCTTCATCTTCCACGATTACTTCATCTTCAAGCTCCAATTCGATTCCTCAGGTGGTTTAACCCGAGAACGAGGAAAAAACAAACAAATAATCAAAGCTTTGGTAATGCACTTTTGAACCCGCCTCGATCTCAATCTCAATCTCACTAAACAAAAGTTTCAGTTTTTGAATCAGTTTGTTAATGTTGTTTTCTGGCTAAATGGTTACTGCCAAAATTGAAATTCTGAAACTTTTTCCAGTAAATTAATATTCAGGATCATGTCGATTGAGTCAAGTTTCAAATTTACTTCTTTTACATTGGTTACTGTAAATGATAACTATAGCTAATAGAGTTTTTTTTTTTTGTTATCTTGTAAAATGCAGGAGAAATTTGGGATAACGTCTTTAGAGCTTCCCTTAATTCAACATGCACAAGGACCTGATTTTCAACAGCTTTCTTCTGTATTAACTGGTGATTTTCTGATGTATCTGAATTAGTGACAGTTAATAATTTTGGCTATATGATTTCATTTTCTTACAACATTTTTCATATTCATATAATAGAGAAGTTCTTGTTCAGCTATATCTATGTTTTTAATGCTTAAGATTTTGATTTCAATTAAGAAAAAGCTCCACAGTTATATAGCTATTGCAGTCTTGGCATTTTTATATGGGTTCTGATGGCGTTTCATCTTATTTGGCTAGATAAGAGTTTTGATTGGATCATTATAACATCTCCAGAAGCAGGTTCTGTCTTTCTGGAAGCATGGAAGTATGTTCTGGTTCTTGCTCTATTCCCTCTTTTTTGTTGTTGTGAATTTTGAATTGTTTCAGAAAGTACAATGCAGTGAGTTCTTAGGAATTTCTGGACACCTAAGCTACTGTGGAAAAAAGTTTGTTTATATGATGTATGTTGCTAGTAAATGCACTCCTTGAGTTGACACTGTTTAGGTTTTTATCTAGGTATTAAGAAAATTGTTTAACCAACTCATGAATTGACAAGGTTTGCATAAGAATTGATGAACATTTTGTATCATCATTGCTTGTCCTTATTATCCTTTTTTCCCTAGAGCCCAACCACATTGTTATCAATTCCTTAGGGCAGCTAGCTCCCCAAAAGTGAATGTAGGTGTAGTGGGAGCTGGAACAGCCAGAGTATTTGAAGAGGCAATGCAAACAGCAGAAGGATCGCTTCATGTCGCCTTTACACCATCAAAAGGTTCCATAACTTTCTATGTAATAACAATTTCCGTGCACTCTGTTTTAATCTTTATATCTGCAATTTGTGTTTTATATGCTTGGTTTTTTTTTTGTGTGATAATGGCAGATGTGACCAACGCCCTTCTTATAGTTTGTTTCCATGAACCATAGAGCATCAAAGAATATACATAGCTCTCTGACATTATGAATTATTAACGATTAAAAATACATTTGTTGTCCATGGAATTTTTTTTTTTCCATGGGATTATCTCATCAAATCCTTAGCCAATATAAATGTAAATAGGTTATGGATGAGTTGTTGAATGTACAATGGTTCACTCTTTGTGATTTAATACTTGTAGCAACTGGTAAAGTCTTGGCTTCGGAGCTTCCAGAGAAAGTTGGAAAAAGGTCATCTGTCTTATACCCGGCTTCTCTAAAAGCAGGCAACGACATTGGTATACGTGGCTAGCTTTTCTCTATTGAGTTGAGCTTACTCTATTATCCATATAGAAGAAAAAATATTAGGATTGATTCATAAAAACAGAGCAGACTAATCACATCCTCTACAATTTTATTTGGCAGCTGGATAATGCCATGTTCAGTAATGCATACTAGATATATTCAACATATTATAAATTCCTTGGTGGAAGATATGCAGGAAAGTTGTTAGATCTGGAGAAAATAGAGTAGTAAATTGCTTTTTTTTTACTTTGGCCTTTTTGTTCAAAGTTAAATATTAGTAAAGTTGAAAAGTAGTGTATATACTGCATTGTCTTTTTCCATGAAGATGTGTGCATTAATCCTTGGTACATGAACAAATGCCTAAATTGATGTTGGCCAGAATCGTAGTTAAAGATAGATAGCTGTAAAATTAGTTTTTTTTTTTTAATATTGTTCTTGACTGACCAGCTTTTTAACCCTTCTTCATATTTTTCATATGAATCTTAGAGGAAGGTTTGTCCAAACGTGGGTTTGATGTTCTGAGGCTGAATACATACACTACAGTAAGCCGTCTTTTACACTTATTAGACAAGCCCTTTTAAAAGTAAATTATTGCATTTATGATTTGGCTTAACTCATCATTTTTTATATGGGTTCTCACCTTTTCAGTCCTTGCTATGTGCTTATCTGAAGATACAGTAATGGTCAGTTTCTTTTTCTCGGCTGCTAGGTTCATGTGCAGAGTGTTGATTCGCTGCTCCTGCAACAAGCACTATCTGCTCCTGTTCTTTCCGTAGCGTCACCTTCTGCAGTAAGGTAGGCGCCATCAAATGTCATACATAAAAATATCTTCTAATATGGCCGATTGGGTTTTGGTCCATAGCTAACTTAATTTCTGTAGAGCTTGGCTGAATCTAATTCAAAACGCGGAGCAATGGAGTAATTGTGTTGTCTGCATTGGAGAGACAACCGCTTCAGCAGCAAAACAACTAGGATTGAAAAATGTATACTACCCAAAGCAACCAGGACTTGAAGGGTAAATCTTGATCTTTTCATATGGTGGAAAATGTCAAGTAGACTCGTAAACAAGTCTTCTTTGTTGTATAACTGAGCGAATTGAGTCTTATCATCAACTGGATTTTTCCATGTGTTTGAGTGTGTCTTTTTGTGTGTGTGTGGTAGGTGGGTCGAGAGCATCAAGGAAGCTCTAAGTGCTCACGAGGAATTACATAGACTCAAGTAACTGTTACAGAAGAAATTGAATCACAGTTGTTCGACCCTCTTATAGTGGAGTACATTGAATTTGGATAGTGCCTGTAATTTAGATGACAGGGAAAGAATGACCAAAATGGTGTTGGTAAAATTATCAAGCCTATCTCGGATAGCTTTGGTACGACAACCCGACCAAGTATATAATTTTTGCTTGAATACTAAGTTATCAAGCCTATCTCGGGAGACATGTTCTCAAAACTCCCAATCTCTTCAAAAGAAATCTCTTATATTTTCTATTAATACAGCCTTCTGAAATAGGAGATTACAAAACTACCATAAATGATTATTGAAGAATAATTGTAATTTGTTAATTCAATAATTGAAAAATAAAAGAAAAAACAAAAACGGGAAGAAATTGTTTTGGAATCGAACTTCTCCTCTTCTCCTCTTCGGGAGAATTGTCGCTGGTGCCGTCCACTTCAGCTTCGGCGAGCTTTGAAGTCCCGCAGGTGGACAGCGCCTCCTCCATCGCCGCTGTGGAGCTCGTTGCAACTAGGTTGAGCATCTTTCTTCTAATATTTGCACTTTCTATATTTGATTTTAAGCTTCGCATATTTTGTGTGTTTAAATGGATTGTGGGTCGATTATGACATTAAATTGGTAATAAATATATTTCGGCGGTTAAATCATAGTATATTATATATTAGAACATGAAACAATCGAATGAAAATTTCCTGCAATAGTAAAACTGGGTAAAACTCTTGTTCTAAAATTCGGCCGTCTAGGCGCTAGGCGAAGGTCGACCACCGCGATTTTCCTAAAATCGGGTCGGTTCTGCGGTCGGCCGATTAATAGGTCAAAATCCGATTAATCGCCGATTTTTCCGATTTTTTTTTTGAAATTTTTTTTTTAAAAAATCAACCCAAAATTGATTTTTTGGTTGAATTTACTAGTTTAATACTATGAACAAAATTATTTTCATGTGTATTTGGAACTTTAATTGTATATTTTAAATATATTTATGATGAATGTTATTTTTGTGAAGTAAAAATTTAGAAATAATCTAAATACTTGAAAGATTTTTGTAGTGATAAGTTTATGAAACTTTAAATGTTATATTATATCAAAATTATAAATTTAGTGAGGATTTATAAATTAAAATAAGTTAAAAATACTATAAAAACTCTAAAACTAATTCCCAATTAATCCCCGTTTACTTTCCGATTAATCCCCTAGGCGGTAGGCCCATCCCCGCCACCCGACTAACGCCTAGCAAGTTTTAAAACATGGGGTAAAACTAGTATTAATTATAATACTGATAAATCTTGTAACTAGTAAAACTGATCATTGTCATAATTGTAATACATTGGTGTTTGACTATGTTTTGTGAGTGACTGAATGTATTTCAGTGGCCGCATCATAGTGTATTATAGATTAATACATTAAAACTTGAAACGATCCAATCTTGATATAGTAAAACTGGGGAAAACTAGTATTACTAGTACCACTAATAACTGTTGTATAACTAGTAAAAATAGTAATAATAATTTTTTTTTTGTATTTTTAGCAGGATACAATGAGTAACAATATCAACATATATTTTAAATACCAAGATTGCATATATAGTTTAATGTTATAGACATCAGTGGAAGAGATAACCTTGTCGATTGATCGAAGCTAGGATATACAAGAACTTGTGTAAGATGATAGTAATGTTAAATTACATTGGAGTTACTATCCACTACTGGTGGAATGTGAGGAACAATTCACTATTTCTGATGATGAAGATGTATGTGCGTATCTAATGTGAATTGATAACGAGAACTGTAGATGTATTTTGTTTGTTGAGGTTATCACTATTTCAGACATGTCCGAACATCTATCAAGAGCAGCGGCAGAAAGTTCTTTTGGTAAAGATTATGACGAGTTGAATTCAAATAATGGTGAAATTGAATGTAATGCCATTATTCTGTACACGTTAAAAGAACAAGACAAACAACAACAAGAGGCAAAAGTAGATGATGATGATGATGATATGTGATAAAGGTGTGGATAACGGTATGAATTTAGATATATCGGATATTAATGATGATTATCTTTAGCTTCCATCTCTTGTACAAGTTCGTCAATGTATAGACATATGGGAAGACGGTTTGGGTCTGAGTCTATGTCAAGAATTTCCAACTAAGACGGCATTGCACGTAATAATTTATAAAGTCGCGTTTGTTAAGAGTTATGGTTTTTTATAAAAGGTCAGATCTGATACGTTTGCTGTTAAAGTGTACTAAAGAGAGTTGTAAATGGGGTTTACGAGCTGCAACAGTTCTAAACACCTAAATTTTCTCGATTAGAAGGTATACAAGCATGCATACATGTTCTTGGGCTACTCAAAATAGAACAAACAACAATATGAAGAGGCATGGCACACCATAATTAACTGCATTGTTTTTCATGAAGATTATCCAGGACAAATGAAAACTCCACCTCCTAGAATTATCGTTGATCTTGTCCACACAAAATTAAGTGTGGTTGTCTCTTACTTCTGAGGGTTAAGAGGAAAAAATCTAGTTGTTAGTACTTGCATGGTAGCCCTGAAAAAACTACAAAATGTTGTATTGTTATTTGCACATGTTAGATAAGGTCAATGATGGTACAATAACACATGTGAAATTAGATGAGAATGAAAAGTTTAAATACATATTCATTGCTTTGGGAGCTAGCATTGAAGGGTTTAAAGTCATGAGGAATGTAATAATTGTTGATGCTACTTTTCTCAAGAACAGATATGATGGTGTATTAATTTTTGTCTCAGCTCAAAATCCTAATCGCCACCATTATCACTTAGTGTTTGGTGTACTCGATGGTGAGAATGATGCAAGTTGAACATGGTTTATAGAGATGCTGAAAACCATTATATTGAACTCTTCTGACTTGGTAACTATGAGTGATAGAAATGCAAGACTCATCAGCGATATAGGTAATGTGTATCCGCAGGCTCATCATGGGTTTTGTTTATGGGATTTGATCCAAAATGTGAAAGTTCATGCTTCAAATGTCAACAAAGATGTAATCGTATGGAGAATCATGGAGTGTAGTAGGCACTACACCATGTTTGATTTCAACTGTGCTTATACTTCTTTCCAGATAAGATATCCATCGGCGGGGAAATATGTAGGGAAGACTACCGTGAAAATAAAATGGGAAATGTATTGTTTTCCTGGAGAAATATACAACATATACACTAGCAACTGTGTGAAATCTTTAAATAATGTTTTTAAGGATGCAAGAAAGTACTCTTTAATACCCATGGTTGATGTGATCATTACATCATTTTCAAAATGGTTTAATGAATATCAAAAGGAGGCTGCAAGTGGATCAATTGAACATAAATTGGTGCCTTTAGTGGAGAATGTTGAGATAGATGCTTATTTAAGTGATAGAGTAATCAAGAGGAATGAACTAGTTGAAAAGGAACTAGAAAAGAAAGGAAGCGGTTGGATATCAACTAGATAAGCAAACTAGGAAGCAAAGAGGTATGGGAGAAGGTATGGGCGCATCATGGGTGAGGTATGGGCACCATTTACTGTTGAGAAACTGTTGGAGTAGCTCAGCCACAAGTCTCCTTCTCTTCTTCTCTCTTCTCCACGCCCCTTTCTTCTTCTCCTTGTAAAGTCTATATATATCCTTGTAAATCTCTTGTAAAAGATATGAGAAAGAAAAAGAAGTGAATAAGATTATTAAGACTTGCATAAACTCTCTCCATTCTTCCTATTCTTTCTCTCATTCTCCAATCATTCTTCATTCTCTCTTAACTTCAAATCTATACTTCTACATGGTATCAGAGCAAGGTTGAGCATTCCAAACGCTTAACTCTCTTATAATTCTTCTAACACTCTACAAATCTTCTAATCTATAACAATACATCTTTCTAAGTTCTATTCACTCTGAGATTAATATCCTTGAGATCATAGGATCTTCAAGTTGTGAAAGAACTAGAATTATGTATTATTACTAGAAAATGGAGACAAATAGAGTAGCAATCTCAGTCATGCTCAAAGGGAACAACTACCTTCTTTGGGCAAAAACCACTAAAACCATTCTTAGAGGCCGAGGACTTTGGCGGTATATTGAGCCAAAAGAGGAAGCGGAGGCGGTGGTGAGAAATGAGAAAGAGGAAGCTAAGGAAGAGCAAGAAGAACAGTACACTCTTTCTCTTCTTCAAAGCTCACTAGAACCATCCATCTTGGCGGCCTACTCATATGCGGATACCGCTAAGGAGCTGTGGGATATACTCAAGGGAGTATATGGAAATGTGTCAAACATATCAAGGATATTTGAGGTGAAGAGGGCGCTGAATGAGCTTCAACAAGAGGAGAAGCCATTCAAGGAAATGTTTGGGGAGTATAGAAGCTTGTGGGCCGAGTTGGAGATCTTGAGGCCACAAACTATAGACCCCAAGGAGTTAAGTGAAAGGCGTGACCAAGACCAAGTGTTTGGACTTCTTTTGGCACTCAATGCATAGGGCCTTCATGGAGGTTGCACAACCAGTTGAGGATCCTGTCAAAAGATCAGAGTTTGAGGCTCTTATCAAGAGCCTAGCTAAGTTAATAGAATCTGGTAAGAGTTTCCTCAGCTCTAAAAGCGCCATAAGGAAGGGTAAAATGATTGTAGATTCCGGAGCCTCTCATCACATGATTAAGGATCAAGACTTGTTAAAAAATCTTGAGCCTTATCATGGAAATGTACAAGTAGCTAATGGAAGCTCAGTTCCGATTGAAGGGATAGGAAAGTTAGAACTTTTCAAGAAGGAAACAAAAGCTTTATACATGCCTAGTTTCTCATCTAATCTTCTATCAGTTCATAAAGCTACAAAGGATTTGGATTGTGTAGCATTGTTTGGGACTGACTTTGTTAAGTTTCAGGACCCTAAAACAAACAATGTACTCGGAGAAGGGAAGGTAGAGGATGGTGTGTATCTTTTGGAAGCAAATAAATAAGAGGATCCAATGGCTCTTGGAATGAAGGCAAATGTAGAAGTTTCTGGTAGGAAGGAGATTGGAGATAGCCCATTATGGCATGAAAGGCTAGGACACCCAAGTTCAGCAGTTCTCAAGATGGTTTTACCCAATCTCATTCAAGAAGAAGTAGTATGTGAAGCATGTGTACTAGGAAAACATTGTAGACAAGTTTTTCCTATCTCCTCCACAACTTGGATGAAGTTTTTGGCATTGTACACTCGGATTTATGGACCGCACCATGTGATTCAAGGGATCAATATAAGTACTTTTTTTCTTTCATTGATGATTACTCAAGATACACATGGGTCACACTCTTAAACTCCAAGGACCAAGTTTATGAAGCATTCACCAACTTCATTAACTATGTTTCTACACAATTCAAAACAACAATCAAGGTCTTAAGAAGTGATAATGGAGGAGAATATGTAAGCAAGAGATTTAAGGAGCTACTCAACAACTTTGGCATCATTCATCAAACATCTTGTGCATACACTCCACAACAAAATGGGGTAGCAGAAAGGAAAAATAGGCATCTAATGGAAGTAGCAAGGACTATCATGATTGCCAAAGGAGTACCTAAATCTCATTGGGGAGATGCAGTAATGACTTCAAACTATTTGATTAACCGGCTTCCAACAAAGAACTTGGAAGATAGATCACCGTTTGAAGTGTTGTACAAAAAGAAACCAAACTTACATCACCTTAAGGCGTTTGGATGTAAGTGTTTCATGTTTCTACCAGAAGGACAAAGAAACAAGCTTGAACCTAGAAGCATGAAGTGTGTTTTCATTGGATACTCACCAACTCAAAAGGGCTACAAGGTCTACAATCCGGAGACAAGAAGGGTATATGTGTCTAGAGAGGTAAAGTTCAATGAAAAAGAAAGCTTTTATGGAGCCAAGAATCATGATACTCTTGAAGGTATAGTCTCATCATCTATGGATTTGATGCTGTTCAATGAAGCGCCAATAACAAGGGATGAAATACAAGGAGAGAATGCACCATCTGAGAGCATCATGGAACATGGAGATGCAGATGATACACATATGGAACCAGATCAGGATTCAGCTGAAGAAGAAGCAGATGTTGAGGAAGGAGAATCTCAGCCAATCATACCTCTAAGAAGAAGTACAAGACAGAGGCGACAACGTGTTTTCTATGGCTACAACAATTCTGCTATGCTCCAAGGAGAGTCTAGTATGAGTAATCTTCCTTGTGTGATAGGAGAGTGTCCTGAGCGTACGGCGAGCTTAGATCTCGATCCTATTGGCGACAGCACTCTCATATCACAAGGAGGAGATCACACTCAAACTAGTATTATCACATATCCCATTGAGCATTTCTGTTCCTTGGCAACATTACCCATGGAGCATGAAGTGTTTCTCACAAAAATCAGCAAGGAATACATTCCAAGCTCATATGAAGAAGCATGTGAGAGTGAAGTATGGGTGAAAGCCATGGAAGAGGAAATGAAGTCCATGGAAAGGAATAATACTTGGTACTTAACCGACTTACCAAAGGATAAGAAGTCGGTTGGGAGTAGATGGGTGTATACGATCAAATACACAAGTGATGGGAAGATAGAAAGGTACAAGGCAAGGTTGGTAGCAAAAGGGTATACTCAAGTTTATGGGGAGGACTATACCGAGACATTTGCTCCGGTTGCTAAGCTTCATTCCATAAGAATACTAATCTCAGTGGCAGTAAACTTAAAATGGGATCTATGGCAGATGGATGTCAAGAACGCATTCTTGCAAGGAGACTTGGAAGAAGAGGTGTATATGGATCCACCCCAAGGATATCATAAGGAAGGCAACAAAGTTTGCAGATTGAAGAAAGCAATCTATGGGCTGAAGCAATCCCCAAGAGCATGGTACCAAAGGCTAAGCGCTTGTCTGTTGGAGAGAGAGTTCATAAGATCTGAAGCTGATCACACATTGTTCACAAGACAAAGTGAAGGAGGAACGGTTGTGGTATTAATATATGTGGATGATCTAATCATCACAGGAAGTGACAAAGATGGAGTAGATCAAACCAAGAAGATCTTGAAGGCCGATTTTGATATAAAGGACTTGGGGGAACTTAAGTACTTCCTAGGAATTGAGATGACACGGTTTGAAGATGGAATGTTCATCTCTCAAAGGAAATATGTGCTTGATCTCTTAGAAGAAACTGGGAAGCTAGGATCCAAACCGGCTAAAACTCCAATAGAAGAAGGCTATCAAGATAGTCCTGAGGGGGAGCCTTTGGAGAACATTAAGAGATATCAAAGGATGGTGGGCAAGCTCATCTATCTTACTATCACTAGGCCAGACATTTGCTTTGCAGTAAACCGTGTGAGCCAACATATGCAAAAGCCAACCACGCAGCATTGGAACATGATTGAAAGGCTGCTAAGATATCTGAAAAACAATCCCGGAAAAGGCATATGGATGAAGGCTAATGGAAACACAAAGGTTCAAGGATATTGCGATGCAGATTGGGCTGGAGATAAGAAGGATAGAAAGTCCACATCCGGTTTTTGTACCTATGTAGGAGGCAATCTAGTGACTTGGAGGAGTAAAAAGCAGAAGGTTATAGCCTTGTATAGTGCTGAAGCCGAGTATAGAGCTATGAAGGAAGTGACGAAAGAACTTATTTGGGTAAAGGCATTCTTAGAGGATCTTGGAATACATGAAACTGAGGAAATGTTGCTATATTGTGATAATCAAGCTGCAATACATATAGCATCCAATCCGGTATTCCATGAAAGGACCAAACATATAGAGGTGGATTGTCACTTTGTGAGGGGAAAGATTCAAGAAGGAATCATTAAACCTGCCTTTGTAACAAGTGAGAACCAACTAGCTGATATCTTCACCAAAGCAACCTCATCCGTCACTTGTGATCGCATCCATAGCAAGATCGGTCTAAAGGATCTTCACCGACCAATCTTGAGGGGGAGTGTTGAGATAGATGCTTATTTAAGTGATAGAGTAATCAAGAGGAATGAACTAGTTGAAAAGGAACTAGAAAAGAAAGGAAGCGGTTGGATATCAACTAGATAAGCAAACTAGGAAGCAAGGAGGTATGGGAGAAGGTATGGACGCAGCATGGTGAGGTATGGGCACCATTTACTGTTGAGAAACTGTTGGAGTAGCTCAGCCACAAGTCTCCTTCTCTTCTTCTCTCTTCTCCACGCCCCTTTCTTCTTCTCCTTGTAAAGTCTATATATATCCTTGTAAATCTCTTGTAAAAGATATGAGAAAGAAAAAGAAGTGAATAAGATTATTAAGACTTGCATAAACTCTCTCCATTCTTGCTATTCTTTCTCTCATTCTCCAATCATTCTTCATTCTCTCTTAACTTCAAATCTATACTTCTACAGAGAACACAATGCACAATTCATGGGAAGTTGTTGAGAAATTGTTAGTGATGGAGCTAAACGGTTTCAACCTTGAATACAATGTCATTGATAATGATGGAAAGCCATATTTGGTGAACTTGCTCTTAAAAATTTGCAATTCCAGGGTGTTCGATATTGAGAGGTATCCTTGTTTGCACGAACTACCCGCTTTCATTGAATTCTTATGGCATGGAAATAGATATCATGATCTCCAACTACATGATTGTGTTCAAAATATTATTGGACGGAGCTGTGGGTAATGACTTATTACAAGACCATCTATTTAGTGTCAGATAAGTCTCAATGGGATGTTCCAGCTGACATCAAAAGCAAAACAAATCATACCTCCAGAGCGAAAAAAGAAAAAAGAAGAAATAAAGTGAAAAGGTTTCCATCAGCAAGAGAACAACGTACAATGATACAAAATAAAAGGCGGCCGAGACAAAGACTCCATTGGTTGTTATTTTGGAACCGTGGTAGTGTTTGATTTTGTTTTGTAACACTAGTTATTGGTTTGGACAAATATGTAAAACTTGATTTATGTTATGTAATACTATATATTTTTTATGTGACTACAAGGTAAAACTTGTAATACTTAGAACGATTAATCAAATACAAATTTGAACTACTAAGAGATAGATCAAAGGATCCAAAATCCTAGAAAATGAAGAATACTAATAATGATTAAAGAGAGAAACAACCTAATTAGATATACAGTTAAAACAGATTTATCAAGAAATGGCTTAGAGATAAGTACTTATAGTCTCATCTTAAAACACTAAGTAAAATAATTAATAAAAGTAAAAAAAAAGTAAAAATGGGTCTGAAGTCGGTTTTTTTGATTCTTCAAAATTGGGAGCTTGACTCGGGATCTTTGATCAAGTTGCTTCAAAGCTACCATCTTAAAGTATCAAACTCGGTATGATGTCCGCACATCTAGTTGCTCCTTCTTGGTCCATTTAGCTCCATAAATTATCAAATTCTCCTGAAAATACTCCAAAATGCAATGTATATGCAAAACTTAATGCAAACTTAAGATGAGTGAAATAAACATGCAAATTAATGAATAAAAGAGAGAAATGGTGAAGAAACAATGGAAAGTGATGAAATATGCATGCTAAAAACATGTAAAATTCACACACATAAATTTCTCCCAAATTTATTCTTTGATTGTCCTCAAGCAAACATGTAAGATTAAGATTAAGAAATAGTTTGAAAATAGGGACTCGGAACAAAAGTAATCTGGAATCATAAGTGAGTTCTACTCCAAAAATCTTAGTCATACTCTTTTTAACAATAATTATCAACTGAAAAGACTTATGCAAGCTTTCAAATCATTCAAATCCCTTGAACATTTATTAAGTAGTGACCATGAATCAAGTTTATGCAAAGATCATTAAATCTCATTTGGCTAAGGATAAAGGTGAATAAACAAAGATAATCCCTTCATAGGATGTATCAAATCAGAACAGGGATCTCTCATAAAATGATTGAGATTTAGAAGAATGCTAAAGGTCAAGATCAATATGTGCATACAAGGATAGACTCTCACTAACCCAAACAATAAGATATGAACCCAGAACCTATCATCTAATCCCTGAAAGCATTATAAGTCTACATTTTAGGCTTTCATTTATCTTTGATTCTTCTTTTTTTTTAATACTTTTTCTTTTTGAACTCAGGTTTTAAGTAGTGGTTTTTCCTCATTGATCTAGCAGATTTGGTTTTTCTTATTTTTTGAAGGCTCTTTCTCTATTAAACATTTTTTACTTTCTTTTAGTCTTTTCTGACCCTAGATCTTTTCTTTTTCTTTTTAAACTCTTTCAAATCCTTTACTAGGCGCTTTTTTTTATAACTTCCAACTCCCATAAATTCTTAAAACTTTTCTTTTACACACTTATCTTTTCTTTTCTTCTCAAAACCCCATAATGAATGTCAGACTCGAGGTATTGAAACTTAGTTACACAACCTAGTGTCATCAAACACTTAACCAAATCCTAAATGAATTTCCCATTAGTCCTACCTGATTCAAAAGATGTGAACTAGAACTATATGAGACTATATCCTTGTCAGCTCCGACCAAACACGTTCTAACAAAGCTCAATGAGATGGAAAAGGCCTCACAATCTCACAGAGAGTAATGGTGGCTTGAAAGAAGGTTAGATTCAGGGAATGTATCTTAACTGTTTCAGGGATGAGATTTAGCTACTTGGGTTAACAAATGGTGGTGAAATGAATAAGATAACCCAAGTATGTATATCGTATCTATAAGTTCATATTTACAATGCATAAACAAGATCATTGTAAATCCAGATTAAGTTCAAATAGATAGGGGATGAAGTCAAATCACAGCAAGATTTCAGCGTAGTCTAGATGCAAGGCCAAGTAATTAGAGAAGGATTCTATCTTAACATCAAAATCAAATCATTTAATCTGCAAGCTTACAAGGTTAAATCATCATTATCTTCTATGCAATAAAACAATCATATATGAACATGCTAGACTCAATCCTAAAATGTAGCAACTACATATACACTCTATTTTTTGAAACAATTTTCAAAAAATCAAATTTTAAGGGGTTTTCTATGTCGTAGTTGCAATGCATATGAAGACTAAATGATGAAAACTTGAAAATAAGAATCAAACACTACAAGAAATTTACCACAAACCCAATGACATTTCCGACGGACAAACCATCTGTCAAAAAACCGACAGTTTTTCAATGGATTTACGAGGATTATACACCATCAGAATTCTGTTGTAATTTTCCGACAATTTCGGACAAAAATCCAACATAATTCAAAATTTCCTATGGATTTCCGACGGACAGATGAAAATCCATCGGAAATTCATTGGTTTAGGCGAGTATTTTTATGAAACATTTTACAGATATTAACATAGCCATTGTTCTTCGTAAAATTACTCGTCAAAACCGAAATATTTTGAATATTGATATAGCCATTTTTATTTCGTCATTTCCGACGGATTTTGATTCCATATATTTGTATCTATTTTCCTTCATTTAATCATATTACTACTCAATAGATTACACATAACAAAGAAAAATGTCATCTACCAATTATTTTCGTTCTTGGATGGATGAACCATCGATGAATCCGAAGTCCAATTTAATGAAGTATGAGTATATGAGTTTATGGAATTGGCCGCAAATAAACGAGGAGCAAAACAAAGTGGTAAGATGAAAAATCCTTGTTGTATTTGTCGGAATTCACATAATGTTAGGATAGAGTTAGTTTGGCATCACTTATATAGTAATGGATTTATGCCGGGATATGAGATTTGGTATCTACATGGAGAATCTAATCATGATCATGGTTGTACTAGCAAACCATATGTTAGAGATAGTTTAGGAGGTAGAACGGAAGTAGATATAGATGTAGGTACGATTAATATGGTGAATGATGCATTTAGAGAGCACTTCCAATCAGGTGGTGATGATCATGGAGATAGGATTGAAGAACCAAATGTAGATGCACAAAAGTTTTTTTGATATGTTAGATGCAGCGGATCAACCATTTTATAGCAGTTGTAGAGAGGGTCATTCACCTTTATCATCTGCTAGTAGAATGATGACTATTAAGACGGATTACAATCTGGCGGAGAAATGTGTAGATGCGATAGCAGATTTTGTGAAATATATTGTACCTGAGGATAATCTTTCACCGGCATCATACTACGAGATTCAGAAACTTGTAGCTTGTCAAGATGATAGATGTCTGCATTGATAATTGTATATATTCTATCACAATTTAGTTATTTATTTAAATAGTATTATAAGTATTATAATAAATTGAATATTTCTTATTTTAAATTTCCAAATATAAATTCAATCATAATTTAGTTATTTATCTTTAAGTATTATATGAAAATTTTAAATAGTATTATAAGAATTATAACAAAAATTATATGTTAAATATTATTATAAGAATTATAAAAATAATTTTAAAAACCAATTGTGTCAGAAATCTGTCAAAAATTTCGGATGGATTTGAGGTTTCGTGTTTGTTTTCAAAAAAAAAAACAAAATATTTGTTAATTTAACACTTGAAAAAACTTAATAACAATATTTTGTTTCAAATTAAGCATAGTTAGAACGTTTTTAATTGATTTTTAAAATTTCATATGGTTAAGAAAACATATTCTTATATAACACTTATACTTATACTAACATATATAACAAACCATTATAAAATTTCCAAATGATGTAAATATGATGTAATATGATCTTTTCAAACATTAACCATTATATTTCTGACGGAATCTCGAACATATGTAAATGAATTTATATGAATTAAATTTTTATTTCTATGAAATTATATTAACTTTAATTATTAATATAATGAATGTATATGAATTTAATTAATTTTGATTTTGTTGATTATGTATTATGTACTATTTGTTTATTCTATAAGTTTGTTTAATATTTGATTTTTTCTTGGGATTATGGAGCTTTTCATCGGGCAAAACGGGGTAGTGATCGTCCACGTACATGTTCTAGTGTACTCGAGACCAATCATCCCCTGCTACACCGCCATCGCATATGAGCATCGAAGACTTCGTTTCTCAACCGGGATGAGAGCATTTAGTTCAAATTGATCCAGGTTTAGTTCGCGGATCAATATGGTAAATTTAATAATTTTTAAGTTCCTTTTATTATTTAATTTATCTTATATAATAGAAATTAATTTATTTCTTATTTTTTTGTAGGTTTCAGTTTTCCAACAATGTTATATATTTAAGTCCATCAACAAAATAACAAACGGGTTACTTCGAGTTCCTTACGCGACTTAATCCACTATGCCGATAGAAGATCACGATTTATGGTTTCGCCACTTTGTTGTAAGTTGGATTTTTAACTAAAATTTCTTAAATACTCATTTAATAATAAAAGTTAATTTTAAACCATAATTTCTTTTTCCAGCAAGATTTAACTTGGGAGAGAAATCTTACGCCATTGGTTAGATGGGAGTTCGACGTAAAGGTTGCATTGATGTACTCTAGGAAGATGAATAAGTAGAAGGACAAGTAGAAGAATGAGGAGGTGCCTAGGGAGTTGACCGTGAACCTGGAGTTATGGCAAGGACTCATTGGCTATTGGAAGATGGAGGAGACGCAATCGATCTCAACAACGCATTCCACCAATCAGAAGAGCAACCACAAATGTAAAGGTACTCAATCCATAATTTGGGTGCAACGAGCAAGGCTTCCCTTGAACAACAACTTGTAAGTTATTTAATTTAATTTTTATTCTTTATTCAGTTATATTTTGATATTTTATATTATAAATATTTATGTTTATTTTTTGAAGTTTTGGCAATATGGCGTGCCTCGTCTCATCTTGATATGAGCATGGAAGCGCCAACAGTTGGAGAAGAAGAGGAAGACGCCTTGATCATTCCCAAAGGTTCTATGACCCGGGCAAGAACAAGAAAACTCCAAGAAGCTGTTGGAACAACTCTAAAGTTGTCTTGAAAGCAAGAAGAAGTTTGTCCAAGACCAATCAACCACGAGCTGCTTATGTCCATTCAAGCAATTCCGAGTAAATCATCATCAAGTTGCTTGAGTGTGCTCTTTTTCCCTTAGCTTGGTTTTAACCCAATGAGTTTGCCAACTAAGGTTTTTAATGAGGCCTCAAGTCCACTTATCCCACTTTGATGATTAACTTGGGCGATTACAAGAAGCCATGGACCGACTCAAAGCAACAACCTTATGTTATAATTTATGTTATGGTTTTATTTCATTTTCTCAGTCCGCAAACTCGTAAGTCTTTTAGTCCAAGTCTTGAGTCTTTAGTTCAACGTTTTAGGATGAATTTTAGAGTTTCCAAGAGTCATTCTCGAAGGAGCTTTAGTCTGTTCAAGTCTCCTTCCCTATTTAAACTCGTGTAAGCCTCATTCTAATGCACCCAATTTTTTATCAACTATTTTGAGATTAATCTCTTTTTTTCCTTGAGAACATTTTTAGATTGTTTGGTGAGTCATATCCAACAATGTTTCGATACTTCAGTGTGTCATATCCGAAGAATCAAACCTTGTCACCACCAAGTGTGTAATATCTTAGCATGACATTGAGGAATATCAGTGGACTTCCGCATCCATTGTGTGACCATTCAATCCATCAACAAGGAACCATTCCGCATCTTCTTTTGTTATCATTCGATCCACAAACCTTGATAAACTTGAGTCTTTTGATTCGTTTATGCAAGGATCTATCCAACATCTTCATCCATCTTCTTTGTCTTCCATCTTTTGTGTTCTACCATCGAAACTGCCAAGTCTTGGGTTGGATTCTCCATCATTTGGTATCAGAGCAAGCAATTTCGAGTTTGGTAGTGAGTTTTGATACCTTTTCAAATTCTGATCTTTCATTTCTAATCTTTCAGCTTCTGACCTTTCATTTCTACCCCCTCACCTTCTTGGTCGTGAGTCTTCGACTCGTCATCATTCTATTCTATCCTTCATTCATATCTTTTCTTTCTATCTTGCTATTCAAAGATCCATTGGATCATCTATTCAAAAAAAAAAAAAACCAAACTTGTTCCAAATCCTTTCCTTTCTACTTTAATAAAAAAAACCCCAACGTGTTCCAACATCCTTTTTTCTTTTCTTTCTATCCTTTGATCATTCGGATTCTGAAAAAATCTCATTGAATTTGATTGGGATTTGTTTGATAAGAACAATTGAGAAATCTCTGAGTGAAGACATCTTGAGAGTTGAGTGAAACACTTGAGAGAGAAAAATAATAGTGAGGTTTTTATTACTAACAGTTTGTTGAGTTGTGCAGGAAAAATTCAAAACATCTTTTGACTTGTTCCCATATTTCATCGAGATGTCTCATAGTGAAGCTGGAAGTGATAACACAACCGTCCAAGGAGGGCAAGAAACAACAACCTTTATGTGCAAACTCTCATGGAAGAAATGAGGCACCTCTTGAGGCAGGAACTAGATCTCGTTCATGAGAGAATGGACTCGATACAAGAGTCAGTTAATCAAGGACTTTCCCAACGTCCTGCTGAAGGAAAAAGAAGGGCACAAAGGCCAGTAAACAATGAGGAAGGATCAGACTACTACAGCCGTGGAAGTCAAGCTTCTAATGAGGAACAAGGACATCCAAGACGTATAAGAGAAGCCAGGGAACGCAATAAAGACAACCTCGGTAGTCTTAAGTTGAAGATACCACCATTCTATGGGAAGAATGATCCGGATGTCTATCTAGAGTGGGAGAAGAAGATAGAACTCGTCTTTGATTGTCAGCCATACTTAGAACGGAATAAGGTTCAAGTTGCTGCAACAGAGTTCTATGACAATGCCATCAACTGGTGGGATCAGATTGTTACAAGTAGGAGACGCAACCAGGAGCCACGTGTGGAAACTTGGGGAGTGATGAAAAACCTAATGAGGAAGAGGCTTGTTCCAAGTCATTACCACCGGGAGTTGCATCAAAAGCTTGGGAGATTAAGTCAAGGTAGTAAAAGTGTGGAGGATTACTTTCAAGAGATGGAATCTATCATGATCAAGGCCGACATAGATGAAGATCATAAGGCAACTATGGCAAGGTTTCTAAGTGGTTTAGCTCGAGATATTCAAGACAGGATGGAGCTTCAAACTTATGGAGATTTGGAGGAGATGCTTCACAAGACTGTTCTAGTAGAACAACAAGTCAAGAGGAGCAGTAGTTCTAAAACAATCTATGGGGCTGGAGCATCTCATGCTAGGTCAAGTTACAAACAGGAGAACAAAACTATTGTCAAGCCAAAGACTGATTCCAAACCTTACACCACAACTCAAGACGCCAAGGAAAAAGTTGTGGCAACTTCTTCTAGGAACAGGGATGTAAGATGTTTCAAGTGTCAAGGGAGAGGACACTACGCCAATGAATGCATCAACCAAAGAACCATGATCCTCTTGGATAATGGTGAAATGGAATCGATGAAGAAGAAGAACTTGAGGAAGAAGAGAACTCCGATGCTGAGGAGATCGAGTTACCAGCAACATGAGAGCTATTAGTCACAAGGCGATCACTAAACCTTCAAGCCAAGGATACAGATCAGGAGCAACGGGAAAACCTGTTTCACACCAGATGCCTGGTACAAGGCAAGGTTTGCAGCCTTATCATTGACAGAGGAAGCTGTACCAATGTGGCAAGCGAAACCATGGTGAAAAAGATAGGACTAGAAGAGAAGAAACATCTGAAGCCTTACAATTTCAATGGCTGAATGATGAAGGAGAGATGATCGTGCATAGCCAAGTATTGGTTCCTTTAACCATAGGCAAGTATCAGGATGAGATCTTGTGTGACATTCTACCAATGGAGGCCGGACACATTCTACTTGGAAAGCCGTGGCAGTTTGATAAGAAGGTCATCCATGATGGGTTTACCAATTGGTATTCCTTTGTACACAATGGCCAGAAGACCATTCTTGCTCCATTGACGCCACCAGAAGTTTATCGAGATCAACTATGGGTAAAACAAACAGACAAAACCAAAGAGAGAGAACCCCCAAACACATCACCACCAAACAAGGAAGAGAGTTTGAAAAAACCAAGAAAAAGACCTTTGAGAGCAAACCCGAGAGACAATCAAACTTCCTTGTGAGATCTAGTGTTGTTAAGAGAACCTTGTTCTCTAAGCAAACCATTCTTTTTTTGTTTACAAAGAGGTTTTGGTAAACCTTACTAACTTAGTGCCGGAAGTTCCGAGCAGTATCTCCTTTCTTTTGCAAGAGTTTGAAGATGTCTTTACAGAGGAGAATCCCAAAGGACTGCCATCTATCCGTAGGATTGAACATCAGATTGATTTTCTGCCTGGAGCATCACATCCAAACCATCCAGCGTACATAACCAACTCTGTGAAGACAAAGGAGCTTCAAAATCCAGTGAGAGCACTGATGGACTTTGATGATACTGAAACTGCTGGGGAGATCAACCTTTGTGAGCTAGGAGAAAGATTTCTCCCGAGTTTCTACAAAAACATGGCGACATCAAACTTTGAATAGTATGGACTTATAAGTTTTCAATTCAATTCCTATAACTTTTTCATTGAACACAGGTTCCAGAAGGCGCTTAATACTTTTGGTGAGATGCTTGTGAAGCCATCCTTTAAAGCACCAAAGAACAAGAACTTTGAATGGAGCTATGCAACCGTGAAGATGAAACAAACCACCTTTGAGATGTCCAAACCCCTTATCAACAATAAAGAGTTCGCTTTCCTTCCGCCTGCCAGACTTCAGCCCGTGACCTATTCATCAAGAATAAGAAGAGTATTCCTCTTGGTAGATTACCTGAGATGGTGAAATCTGTCTTTTACAACACAAGAGGGAAAGAAAAGGGATAAGCCTTTGAGCCAGGTGGATATCTTGTGATAAAGGAAAGATGAGAGAAAGTCTTTGAAGAAAGAGACAAATTTTAGATTCACTTAAAGAAAGAGAGGTTCCCGGATGAAAGGAAGTCCAAACTTATGCCAAGGATCGATGGACCTTTTGAGATCATAAAGAAGATCAGCAACAATGCCTACAAGCTAGATTTGCAAGGTAAGTATGAAATAAGTAATAGTTTTAATGTTACTGACTTGATCCCTTTTGTTGCAGATGATCCAGATTTGAGGACAAATCCTTTTCAAGAGGGAGGGGATGATATGAGCATGGAAGCGCCAACACTTGGAGAAGAAGAGGAAGACGCCTTAACCATTCCCAAAGGTCCTATGACCCGGGCAAGAACAAGAAAACTCCAAGAAGCTGTTGGAACAACTCTAAAGTTGTCTTGGAAGCAAGAAGAAGTTTGTCCAAGACCAATCAACCACGAGCTGCTTATGTCCATTCAAGCCATTCCGAGTAAATCATCATCAAATGGCTTGAGTGTACTCTTTTTCCCTTAGCTTGGTTTTATCCCAATGGATTTTCCAACTAAGGTTTTTAATGAGGCCTCAAGTCCACTTATCCCACTTTGATGATTAACTTGGGGGGGATTACAAGAAGCCATGGACCGACTCAAAGTAACAACCTTATGTTATAATTTATGTTATGGTTTATTTCATTTTCTCAGTCCGCAAACTCTTAAGTGTTTTAGTCCAAGTCTTGAGTCTTTAGTTCAAAGTTTTAGGATAAATTTTAGACTTTCCAAGAGTCATTCTTGAAGGAGCTTGAGTCTGTTCAAGTCTCCTTCCCTACTTAAACTCGTGTAAGTTTCATTCTAAGACACCCACCTTTTTATCAATTATTTTGAGATTAATCTCTTTTGTTTCTTGAGAACATTTTCCGATTTTTTTGGTGAGTCATATCCAACAATCTTTCGATCCTTCGGTGTGTCATATCCGAAGAATCAAACCTTGTCACCACCAAGTGTGTAATATCTTGGCATGACATTGAGGAATATCAGTGGAGTTTCACATCCATTATGTGACCATTCAATCCATCAACAAAGAGTCATTCCGCATCTTCTTGTGTTATCATTCGATCCACAAACCTTGATAAACTTGAGTCTTTTGATTCATTTATGCAAGGATATATCCAACATCTTTATCCATCTTCTTTGTCTTCCATCTTTGTGTGTTCTACCATCGAAACTGCCGAGTCTTGGATTGGATTCTCCATCACATCTTCAATTGCTTGAAGATACGCACACCAACCGAAAGACCGGTCAAATTCAAGATGCTGTTGCTCGAGATATCGTCGACAACGTGAGGCGTCTTGGTAACAAATTTCTCCAATCGCAACCAATGGTTGAAGGAATCCTCCATGCACCGAAGTCCCAATCGAGAAGCTAAACGAATTGTTTATGAGGTAAATTAAGTATATTTTAACTTTGTTTTACTAATTCTTTATTTTTTGTTTTGATTTCTTTATTTATCTTCTTTTTGTTTCATAGGCAACTCCAAAGAACAAATTCGTTTTTATGGCCTTCCACAAGATTACTACTCTTATCCATCTTCCGTTTCTTCACGCTATGGAGCTCCAACCGGCCATTCAAGAAGCACTTGAGCGAAACTGCCAAGCACTCAAAGAAAAAATTGTCGAGATTGATCACCTTGAAGGATAAGGTGCAAGCATGATATAGGAACGACTCCGGTTTTGTTCTCAACGAATGGAAAGATGGTTAATCAACTAGCTGGTCGTACGACTCTCTCTAGATGACTCAGTCATGATGGAAAGTTGAACAAAGACAGAACAAAACGGACTCCAAACCTATGGCAAGCGGAAGTGGGATAAAAGATAGATTTGGTGTAGGAAAAACAAAAGTATTATCTTACGGCTATTGGGGATAGATTGATTGACTCACTCGATCGATGGACACAAAATAAGCTTAATGAATCACCCAAACATCTAATCTGCAGTTCAATAAAACTTAAAGAATCACTCAATAAGAACTAAGGAACAAAAGACACAAGAATTCACAACTTGTGAGAAGAAAACACTTTCTTATTACTTATTTCGATCAAGGGTTGTTTACAATGGTACAAGTGTCTTGAGCTTTATAGGCTCGACCTCTGGGACTTTCTAACCCTATAATAATTCAAAAAAGAAAGAAAATACATGACAAATGAATGAGAAATATCAAAAGGATTGACTTTGATGGGATATAGCCGTTAGGCTTTATTTGCTTGGTCCAAAAAAGGGAATTTCGTCTGCTCTTGTATCTTGATAGCTTCTGGATGCTTCCATGGCTCTATGGTCCATATATGGTAAGTCTTGATGTGTTGATGAGTAAGATTGGATCCGCCTGATCTAATGGTCATTGTTGCACGTGAATACTCTCTTAAGACCCTCTAGTTGATGTAGAAGCTCCGCTGGTCACCACACATACATTTGAAAAGATCCAAAGTAGGAAAACTCCAAATAAGGCAAGTCAGGTGAGAGCCAAATTAGAAAATTGATATCTCCCAAACCAAAATTGATTTTGACTTGGTTCCATTTTCTTGATTAATCTCTGTTGAGTCAGAAATTTGTAATAATTGACTTTGTAACAAAATATCTTCTGGTCCGGTCGGAATCTTCTAAGGAATGCACGTAGGTCCAAATCGGATAAGTTAGAGATCACCCTGTTTATAAAGTTGATAACTTCTTCTTAAAAACTTCATTTGGTCTGATTCCACTTCGAGGCATGCTCTGACTGAGATGTTGTCTTCATGGCCTCATTAAAATCTTAGAAGAGCAGCGGCTCGCAGACAAGGCGCATTTGAGGGAAATGGAGGAGCGGATGGATGCATGGTTCGGAAAAAACTATCGTTAGCCTCCGACCGATTTGTTTTTATGTTTTACAAAACTATTTAAGTGTTTAAATTTATGTTTTATAAGAATTATGAATTATGGTTTTATTTTATGAATTCTGATTTTATTTTATGAATTTGTTTTTTAATTATTAATATAATTTATATTTATAGAAATTTGAAAATCAATATTAATTTCAAAAAAGTATTAAGGCCGTCGGAGATAGGTCCATCAGAAATCCATTAGAAATATTTTCGTTAGAAATCATTCTTCAGAAATACGTCCGTTGGAAATGATTCCATCGGAAATCCGTCGGAAATGTTGCTGTCAGAACTTCGTCGGATATTGTGCTGTTTGAAATCCGTCGGCTGTCATGTCCGTTGAAAATCTATCTAATGACTGAGATATGTTATGATAGGAAGTTTATCAGAAATTTATAGGAATTTGCGATATATTTCCGACATAATTATAATTTCCAATAAGCTTAAACCGATGGACATTTCTGTTGGAAACTTGTCGGAAAAGCCAGTTTCTGATGGATTTCTGACAGAAATGTCCGTCAGTTCCCGGTTGATTTCATGTAGTGAGAGAAACATAGTTAAATACTCTCTAGATACTCCCTCAAACTTAAATCATACAGTCTCTTGTATTATAAAGAATCCAGAAAAGAACCCATGGTCAAAAATAAACAAATAATCCTAAAAATGCATGATATATACAATGGAAAGGTGGAGTGATACCTCAGTTCATGGAGAGATACCTCAGTTCATGGAGAAGAAGGATGAATAACCTTCATCCATGTTCTCACGTGTAAACGCAGGAGGAGGGGTAACTCGGTTTGTTGCTCGAGTCTGCCATCCCACATCTCAATTTGGTGCTGTGCAAACTCGACATCATTTCGAGTTACCTGATCAATTTAGCTTTTGAAACTTCAATCCGTACTCATTTGGTCTAACGCTTGTGAATTCACCCCTTCATTCACCCTGAGATTTATAAACACTCAAAGAAACACATGAGAAATAACAAGAAAACTTAACTTTGAAGCTTGTATATAAAGGGATAGTCATGGGATTTCCTCCCAAGTGAGTTTGTGTAAACTCGCTAAGCTTTACTTTCTTTCTCACTAGATTGGCGCCAAATTGACAATAGGCTATTTACTCCTATGGGTTTAATTCCTCAATCTATTTATCATGTCATTATAGTATTTGAGGTATCAATCCAAATGAGAAAGATGTAATCAAATCAGATGCAATCAGGGGATTATAAGTCAAGCCAAATGAGGTAGTTTTGTCTAACAATCCTAATAGTAATATGAAAATTCAATAACAAGAAACAATATCAACAAGATGAAATTATTAAACAGCTAAAAGACAATAAGGTTCCTGAGGAAATGGTTGGATCTGAGAATCAAACTATCTAAAGTGATGCTTAGCTAAACAGCTTAAACAAGCTAATCGCTAGAAAATTATAAGCAAGACTAACCAACCCCACTCTCATGGTGATTAGTCTCAAGTATCAGAAACTTCCTAATATTAATTCTCATCAATGAAACATAAGTGAAACAGGCATGAGGAACCAGATAATTAAAGCCAAAATATTCCCTAAACATCTAATCTCTTAGGCTAAGATGAACAAATCTCTTGAATTAAGATGTTCATAAATTCATTGAACACCTTCTAAGTGGTGAATGTTTTGAATCATATCCCAATTGATCAGAGAAGAATATGCATTAAGAACCCTAATCAAGAAGAGATATAAGAGAATCTAAGCATAAACAACACTAAAGAATTGAAATCATAACCAGATCTATATATTCCTTAAGAACCCTAAATCCACTACTCAGATCTAGAACTCATGAAGAAATGTAAAAACCCAAAAATCAAAATAAACTTCATAATAATAAACAGAAAGAGTAGATAAACAGATTTGCAAAAGAAATTAAATACAAATTCGAACTACAAATGGATAGTCAAAGGATCCAAAATCCCAGAAAATGAAAAACACTAAAGATGATTAAAAGAGAAACAAGCTAGTTAGATATGCAGTAAAAACAAACTTTTGCAAAAATGGCTTAGAGATAAGTACTTGCTTAAAATCTTAAGTAAAAATAATTAAGAAAAGTAAAAGCGTAAAAACGGGGCTGAACTCAGTTTGCCAGAAGTCGAGTTTCTTGATTCTTCCAAGGTGGGAGCTTGATTCAGGATCTTTGGTCAAGTTACTTTAAAGTTGCCATCTTGAAGTGTCAAACTCAGTATTATTTCGAATTGTGCCATTGATTTGCCTCAAAAATGTCTTATTTTCTTCAAACTCGGTATCAAACCAAGTTGCTTCATCACCCAAAATGTCTTCTTGGTGTCAAACTCGGTATGATGTCAAGTCCACACATCGAATTGCTCTTCTTTACTCCATTTAGCTCCATACATTATCCAAAATCTCGTGAAAATACTCTAAAATTGAATATATATATATATATATATATATATATATATATATATATATATATATATATATATATATGCAAAACCTAATGCAAACCTAAAATAAGTGAAATAAACCTATAAATTAATGAATAAAAGAGAGAAATGGTAAAGAAAAACTGGAAAGTGATGAAATATGTAAAAATATGTAAAATTCACACACATCACACTCTTTAGACTTTATATGCCTAATGGAAACAAAGCAGAAAACAATCATATTCAAGACACTTAAAGTGAATTATGATTTGACAATTTTGTTGTAGTTTCTTCTCAAGGTTAGAGTGGTGGTATTGTTTTGATGTTGAAGAATTCTTTTTCAGTTATATCTTCAGTTTTCTAATGTTGTATATTGCTTCGTGCAAAGTAATAGATTTGATTTCTATTTGACTTATCTATTTGGGCATCCGAATCCAGATTATCGAAATCATGTTTGGGAACAATTAGAAATAGTAGCTATTACACATGGCTTGGTCCTTGGATGCTTATGGGTGACTTTAATGAATTAAGAAGCAATGAAGAAAAACATGGAGGACCTCTAAATCCTGAAAGCTTGTTCTCTGATTTTCGTACGATGTTTCAAAGTTGTAACATTCAAGATCTTCGTCATACTGGGGATACATTTTCTTGGGTGGGAAAACGTTATAACCATACAGTTAGTTCTTGTTTAGACTGAATGATGATTAACAAAGAATAGTTAAGCAAACTTTCCTTCCTCTGAAGCAGAATTCTTAGAGTTTACTGGTTCAGATCATAGACCAGTAGTCACAAAAATCTCATGGGAGATTGAACATCAAAGAGGGCAGTTTCTTTGGAAAATCGTTTGAAGGAGAATAAAGGTTTTAGAGAGTCTGTCATTAATGGTTGGGATTAGAGAAGAAAAATGCTTCTTTTGCTGACAAAAAGAACCTTTGAAAAAATGCTCATGAGATTATTACTATCATCAAACAACATCTCAATATTGCTTAATCAAATGGAGAAAATCCAAGGACCTTAAGAGAGATCCGGTCTGAGTTAAACAATGTGTATGCGGATGAATCATGCATAGCTCGAAGTAGATTTTTGGAAATTCATTATGAAAATGGTGTTGAAAAAAGAGGAAATAGAGATATCGTTGATGTCACGATCCTCTTTCTTTTGATAAAGTTTTTGAAGGTTTTCAGCAATGAGTCACTAACTATATGATGAAGATTTCACTGCATCAGTTTAGAAGAAGAAATCACTAATGTCATTCATTCAATTGGGCCACATAAGGAACCATAACATGATGGATTCCCTGAAATTTTCTATCAGAACTTTTGGCCAGACATAACGGAGTCTGGGATTAAAGAAGTCAAAGGTTTTTTAGAAGAGGGTTTCTTAGATTAATCTCAGAATCATACTATTCTCTGTCTGATTCCTAAGATGGATAATCCAAGATTAAAGAAACATCTCTCTGAATTATCTCTGAAAACAAGTGGTTTTTATTCCTGAAAGAGTTATCACAGATTATATGATTATTTCACATGAAGTTTTTCATTTTTTTAAGTCAAGAAGGAGATGGTTAACTCCTATATGGCTATAAAACAGATATCACGAAAGCTTATGACAGATAACATTGGGATTTTTTGGAAGAGACAATGGTTAGACTTGGTTTCAGTAATTAGTGGGTTAATTAGGTAATAAAATGTGTTAAGTCTGTGACTTATTCAGTGTTTATCAGTGACTCTCCTCAAAGCTTTATACAACCGGAATAAGTATCTGTCAAGAAGATCCTTTATCTCCCTATTTGTTAATCATATGTGCAGAAGTGTTAAGTCATATGGTTAAGAAAAAAAGTCAAGGAGAATGGACTGAAATGTATGAAAATTTATACCAATAGTCCGGTTATTAATAATCTACTCTTTGCAGATGATTATTCATTCTCCTTTCATACAAAAAAGATCTGGTATGACGATCAAAAGGATCTTAGAAGAATATGAACAAGTTTCAGGCCAAGAAGTTAATTAGAGGAAATCTTTTCTAACTTTTTGAGATGTAGTTAAATATCAAGTGAAAACTCAGTTAGGAAACTTGTTAGGAATCCATTATGAAGGAGTAAATGGAAAGTATTATGAACTTCCTGAGCAATTTGGTAGAATGAAGAAGGAAATGTTTTCATACATTGTGGACAATGTTGAGGAGAAAACAAATGGTGGAGTAACCATTTTTCTCAAGGAGATACGGAAATTTTAATTAAAAGTTGTTGTTGTTGCTATGCCTATTTAGCCAATGAATTGTTTTAAAATATCTATTGGTATCTTTCAAGATATCAATCATATTTTAGCAAATTATAAGTGAGGATCAACAGAGGAAAAAGATCTCTTCATTATGTTTCTTGGGAAATATTAAATTTTCCAAAAGGAGGGTTAAGCTTCAAAGACTTTGAGAACTTTGATGTTACTTTAGTAACAAAACAAGCTTGGCGAATTCTCCAAAATCCTAATTGCTTGATGGCAAAAGTTCTAAAAGGCAGATAGTTTTTGAATGAAAGTATTATCACAGCAACTCATGGTGATAAATCATCATATGCCTGGAATTCTATTCTTCAAGGTCGTGATTTATTAAGAAAATGTATGAGATTCATAATAGGAAATGGAATGATTATGATGGCTCTCACAAATTTATTTACATTTTGATGATTCAAGGCTCAAATAAATGGAACAGAGACAGAATTCTCCTAGTCATCGATCCGCTTGATGTTGAAAACGTGTTTAGAATAAAGTCAATGATATGGTGAAAGAGATTATTCAGGATGTCTTTATACTGATGAAGGGTTATATACAGATAAATCAAGTTATTGGTTGGCATCTCATTTGCCAACAAATCAAGCACCTATAATGCAACCAGCTGTAAATTTAACACTGCTCTAATGCAAAAATATTTATTTGAAAAAATTACATCTAATCCTCCTGCAATGGGATTGGCTCTTTGCTATTGTAACATCATTGTTGATGCAACATGAAAAAGATGGTGTCAAGCGGAAGAATCAATTCATCTTCTATTATTCCTCTGTCCTTATGCACAGTCAAATTGGCGACGTCCCAATATCTCGAATCAAATGCTCATTTATCTTTGGTTGATTTAGATACCAAACTGAAAGCTTTATGGAATGTAATCACAACAAGTGTCTTCCTTAATTTCTGAATCAGCTCCCCATTTGGATACTATGGAGACTCTGCAAAAGTAGGAATCTATTGGTTTATCAAATAAAAATTATTCATTGAACAAAGGATATTGATTATGCAACAAAAAAAAAGATGTTGACCATGAAAAAGGATGTTTTGGATTGGTTACAAGCTAATATTCTATTGCAGAAAGATTACACATGTTTAACATCAAAAACAAGGGTACATTCAATCTAGAGTTGGAAGATACCTCAACAATGTTGGCTTAAATGTCATTTCGATGTGTCATTTATCAACCAAATGAGTAGAGCTAAAGTTGGGGATTCTAAGTTGAAAATGGTGTTTATATTGGATCAGCTCATAGTGAAGGCTCTGTTTCATCATCATCATTTGAAGTTGAATGTCAACCTTTTCTCATGGCAATGCAACATTGTAAGATCATAGAATTCTCAAAAGTGATTTTTGAAGGAGATAATAGAGCTATGATGGTTTTGATAAATGGGAAGAGCAAGAATTTTGTGATCTATAATTGTATACGAGATGTCAAGAATTGGGCTGCAATTTTTCAAGAAATCTCATTCAAGTGGACTGCAAGAGCTCATAATTCTTCGGCGGTTGCATTAATGAAGTTAAAATTTCCTCAGGAAATTAGTTTTGAATACTTTTATTTAATTCCCAGACTCATTGATGAGGTTATTCATAAAACAAACTTCTGAATCTCATAATATGATTTCGCAAACAAATTATCTTCTTACAAATACTCTTTGAACAGTTCTGTCAATGCATCCATACAAACCTCAGCCAAATTATGATTTGTTTTAATGTTAATCATCCTAGATGTCAATGATAGATTCAACAGACTTGCAACATCTAACATATCATAAAACACTTATGCTTATAAGTTAGGTTCTTTAACCGTATTATTAGCATATAACACAATTGTTTCATAAAATGCATATATTATCATATGATGAATCCTGTCATGCTCTACACCTCCCTGGTCTGCATGATGGTCATGTCAATGCAAATTACTAGGTTCTCCCTATCAACAGTTTCAAAATTATTATTACTGATATTTCCTTCATATTGATGACCATAACTACCATTTTTGTGTTGAAACCATATATAATATTGAGCTGTAAATTCTTTATTTAATAAATGTTTGAAGACAATGTCACGAAGAGAAAGTCTTGTATTTATAGTATATGTGTGGTATTAATAGTAAAATATTTAGATGTTTGTGGTTGTGGTATTGAAATAGTATTTGTGTGGTATTAATAGTAAAATATTTGGATGTGGTAAGTAGAAATAAAACAAGAGAACAAAACATATTTGTGACGAATTACCATCGCGTTACAATAGATTACGTTGAAAAACGTTTGTAAAATGTTAGGCTGACATTTAATACACGTGTTTCACCTAATTACATTTTGTCATAAAATGATAGTAAATTAATGACCAATATACGATAAATTTCATAACCGTCGTAAACTAAATAGTATGCAATAACAATTTTAAAACAACTATATTCGAAGTTATATTACAATGATTATGCAGTTTGTCGTAAATCAGTCGTTAAGCCATTTCCAATTTACAAATTTATTTCCTAGATAAATCTACTGTTTTCTTGTAATAAATTAAATCAGAAATTAATTAAACCCCCTTAGTTTAATATTATCCAAAAATCCATATTTCCTAAACCAAAAATTGGAATCAATTCACTCCACTCCTTAACTCCAAAAAGATGAAATTGACCTTCAGTATTATTTATAACAAACTTCCGTCTGCAAACTTTATTCCCGGAGTGTTACAATAATAACACTTGATTTTAAAGGAAAGTGTTATAAAATTCAGAAAATAAATCAAATTGCTCTAAGAAACAATCGGCGAAAACATTTGTGTATAGGGAATCATTTTTCTTTTATATAAACAATCAAATGAATTATAAGATTCACACAACACAAACTCAATAAAAAAAAAGCCAGTTAGTTTCTTTCTTTTTCGATATTTTCACGGTTCGTAAGTGTTTTTATTATTTACTGGGGAATTTGAAAATAAATTATAGTTTTATCAGATTTGACCATATTCAGATTTTTATATATGACAAAATTTCCTTAAATAATAATCATAGAGATAACCAAAATTTTCAAAAATAAACCAATAAACTTGTTGATATACAAATATAAATAATGTTTAAAGAAATTTTTAATTTTATACAGTTTAAAAGTATGTTTTACGTTGTTGAATTTAACAAAGAATATGTATTTTACAAGTTTTACATATTCTGAAAATAATAAAATTTATATTCTATGACTTATACATGTTTAATGATTATAGAATTCATATTCTACGAAATTTGTTTTCAAATTTTCAGTATATATATTCAATCTAATTTAAAAATAGATATTCTGAAAAGTAGAATACATATTAAACTATATAGAATACATATTCTACTATATATATAATACATGTTTTATTATTTACTCTATAATATATGACAATAGAAATATAGAATACATATTCTAAAAATAGAATTCATTTTCTATGCAAATTATAATACATATTCTGAAATTTATTAATTCCATAAATATATGAACTGAAAATATATCTGGTTAAATATTTAAAATCTAAAATCAATTAAATAAAAAAAAACTAATTAGTCCAAACGAATTTAATCTCAATGACACACCCAATTGAATTTAACACAAAGCAGAAGCAAATTCTCAATCACATATGAGGGAATATAACAATAAAACTATAGAGTATTCTTTATAGAACTGAATTATTAGCTTTTAAACCCATGCAAAAGGTTTAAAGTAAATAATATACTATTATGTACTTATGAATTGTAAAAAAAACTTCATTGATAATGATGGAAAATGGCAAAGTTTAGGATTTTTTCGTTGTCTGTTTTCTTGGAAGTTTTATTTTTTAACTAATTTTTAAGATAGATTTAAGGGAATTGTTTTTAATAATATATATTACATTGTTTATTTTTTAAAAGGACAAACTCTCTTTAGATTATAGTTTTTGGATTATGTTTAAAGCTTTTGTGATTGAGTATATAATTGAGTTTTTAATATTATAAAATATATATCAGCAAATCTTTTTTTGAAAAGAATACATGGTCAAATTGAATAAAAACATCCTTAATTTTCAATTGTTCCTTATTTATATACATACCATACATTATTTCATCTACTATAACAAATTAACAATATCTCCAAGTTCGGGAGGGGGATGGGGAATAATTGTTTTTCGTATCCACTATGTAGATGGTCGTGTGAAATCAAATTCTGTGTAGAATGAAAAAGTCCAACGGTTTGGTGATTGAATTAAAATGAAGAATACAATCGATTAGGACCACTGGTAAAATTGGCCTCGTGATGTAATATGCTTCACGGAAAGCCCAACAAACATGTGGTCAATGCCGATTTCGAATTTGATTGAAAATTTTCCAATCTTTTATATTAAATAAACAACTTTATTAGACATATGTGGTCTGAAAAGTAATGAAAGGCGGCTATTACATTTAGTCGTTTACATTAGAGCTTTGTTTGATACTTCAAAGTTCAAAGTCTTTAAATTCGTACTTTAATATTCTAAAATATGGCCTCGCATTGGTTGATGATAACCTCGATGTATGACTTTTTTTTTATTTTGTAGGGTATAATAAATTTATGTATGATATTTTATTTTCTAGTTGGACAGTCTAAAACTAAATGCTAGAAGAATGGTTTCATTTAGAAGTCTTACAACCAGTAGTCCTATATATATACATATACAACTTACAAGGAGTGTAGATACTCTTTAGCCCGGATGTATAGCACAATAAAATTTTATTTATTTATTTTTAAAGCGATATTTTGTCAGCTAACTATTTATTATGTCAATGAAATTTTATAATCTTATCTTCAAAGAAAAAAGTTACATAAAATAGACTTAATTTATGGGCATAGTAGATAGTTTTATAAACTGATTTTAAGTTCAAAGACTTAAGCGTCATAAAAAGTTAGCATACCAGTTACCAGAAGAAATTAAAATCCACAAGTTTTAGATTTTATAGTTAAAAATTAATTTTATAATTTATAGATGTTGTGAACAAAAATATTAGAGAATTGTTTCTTTTGTTGTTGTTGTTTTTATTGATAAGTCATAAAAACAATATATATGGATATAAGCTATAGTTTACAAATATTTTATAAATAAGCCAAAAATGAGCATCAAAATAATATGAATTTTCACCATAATATTATTTCTTGGATGACTATTATAATAATTTGATATCCAATGTGTTTGAGAAATTATCTAGTTAAAAACTTTATTTAGAAAACTTACTAGAAAAAACCAAAGTTAAGGGAAAAGAGTGCAACACATATATACCCCTTATGATACATCACTAATCTTGGAGAAGATTTGATCCAGTCTTGAGTTACTACTTCTTGAAAGTAGCAGTTTCAAATATCTTGATAAATAAGTTTGCAAAATCTTTATTTTAACAAATCTTCAATACCCGTACATCATTATTTTCTACACTTTAATGGTCTCATAGATGATCCATCTTGATCATTATTATTTTTGATATTAACGTTCTTATTTATGTATGATAATTTTATAAAAGAATAATAGAACTTCATCATAAGAATTACAATATTTATCTTTAGTCTTATCATTTTTGTGTTCTTTGTTGTCTCATTAAAAATATTTTCATGAAAAAACTCTAATGGGACAAAACCATGATAAAAATAGTACACTGTACTTATTTATATTTATTTCCATTGGAATCATCACCTTTAAAAGATGCATTCTAATCGTATTATTTTCTTGTAAGAGTTACTATATGGTTGTACTCTTTCAATGATAAATTATATTAATAAATTGCTCAAATAACATTTGAATTATGGTACATATTTCAACATCTCTTAATTGCAAGAACTCTTCAAGAGTTTTGGTGATGTTCAAACTAAATATCATTTTGATAAGTGCAAAAATCTTGCAAGTTGAGAACCGTGAAGAATTCAGGTATAATCAAATCTAAATGAAAAATAGAATTTGGGTTATGTAATACCAGGATATTTGATTCATGCAAAACATGTTTTGTGCAAATTTCGAATATCATGATATAAATTATTTGAATATAACATAATGACTCATATTTGTACAAAACTCGTGCAAAATCCGAGTTTCTATTTTTTTAAGAATATTTTCATCTGAAATTCTTTGTTAAAATATTTAACTGAATATAAATTCTCTACGAGAGTTATAATAATAAGACATATACATTTATTGGTTAATTCATATACTTTATAATTTATATAAAAAAAAATTGAGCTACTTTCGTATTTTAAATATTTCATACTTGGTTCGAGTAGGTTAACTTTTTCTGAGGTCGTTTCTAACAAATTAAATCTTTCAGATACCAAATTATTTCTTTTTGCTACTATTTAAGAATCTTAAAGTAGTTGCATCAACCAAAAGATAGTTTTGCCACAAGATTGCATCCACATTTAACTCTACTTTCTATACTGTGCTTTATGATCCTCAATTTTGTATCATTACATTCTAAACATGACGAAATTAGTTGAAATTTCTTATTTATCCATCATGTGCCTGAATTTCTTTTTCTCATGTCTAATATCTCTTCTAAAGATTCTTAACATCTCTTATAGATATCCTTTATCTCATTCCTGCCATATTTAGTACTTGCTTCTTTTATTATTCGAGGAATTATCTCTGGAAATCATTTGAAATTAATATTATATTTATAATTGGAGCATAACTGGTATACGTGACTTTATCACTAGATTGTGGTTCATAGCGGGTTTGGACTAATTTGATACAAAATATTTTATCCGCATGACCCACAAAATATAAATGAGTAGCTCATACCAAACCAGCATTAATCAAGCGGGTCTCGCGGGTTACCGCAAAATAAAAAAAAAATCTAAATTACTACAAAATAAAATTATAGCTAAAATTTTATAAATTGACAACAAAAACTACAAAACATAAAAACTCAAAAAAAAAAAAATTTAAAAAGACTTAAAGCAACATAATTATTATTTATAAAACTCATAACAACACACAGTTATATATATATATATTTTTTTTAAATTAGCGGGTATCCGCCAATGATAGTATCATTACCCGCTAACACCCCGTTAAATGTATTATGTGTACCTGCATGACCCGCTTAATTATAAACCTATATTTTTTTACCCCACCCGCCCCATGGCGGGTCAAACTGGGCGGTACATACGGATAATGATCTAAATTGACAGGGCTATGTGTTCATATCCAACATAATTTTTAACCTTCAGTAAGGACCCATCATATATTGATGTGATGGAGAAATTTATATATCATTCAAAATTTTAAGATGGAAAATATGGTTCACCAACTTTGATGGGAATATCACATAATAATTCTTTGGCTTGATGTGATGTTTAACACGTATTCCAATAGAATTCACCAATATTATCAACCTACCAAATGCCCTCGCTGTGTATATCATATTCCTAGTGTACACTATATCTCCAGTGTACATCATGTTGTATATCCGGGTGTACATCATATACCTAGTGTACACTATATCCCCAGTGTACACCACGTTCTACATCCAGTTACCAGTGCAGTGTACACCCTATAGTAAATGTATACCCTTTCCAAGTGTACATCCAGTTTCCAGTGTATACCTTGTCCCCAGCGTTGACCTTGTTCCATGTGTACACACTGTTTCCAGTGTATCAACTTGTTTCCACTGATGATAACGAAGATGATTCAAGTCCCGATTATATTGGAGGTGAAGGCAGTGAGAGTGAGGATAACGATTAGAATCTTGACTTCAACTATGTCGTCCAAGTCAAGAATTATTTCTCTAATTTTGCAAGAAATCTCATTGAGATTAAGATCTAGCTTAAATCTAAGTGAGTCTATATATTGTTCAAATTTTGAGGTAACATTTAAATTTCACGTAAAGTGTAAACCATTGGGTTTCTAACTTCTGACCAATTAAGATCGTCATTATCACATACTAATTGCTGATTCATTTTTTTCTTACTATAAAGTTGACATCTGTTTTTATCAATTAAAAAAAGTTTAGAAGAACCATTCGTTTTTTTGTTTTCCTTACAGTTTTTAAGTTTTTTAGAAAAATAATATTGAAGATAAAGTTCAAAAAAGTTTGGTTAATGACTTTTTGGCACGTAATAAAAATCTTATTTATCCCCATTTCAAATTAAAAGGTTTAGCAATCGCAGTATCATCGTTGTGATGAAACATAAGTTTCTTATACTAATAAACCCTAACCAAGATCAAACCAAATATTTACATATTCAATCCCAATTGAAAACTTGAGTAACCTTCACCATGGATACTTGTTATGGAGTTCTTTCGGTTCCCAAAGTCCGTCGAATAGGTTTCTTCACATCAATCGAGCCACCTATGGATTGACAACGACCTAATCAAAGCCAATCGGGTCCGGTAAAAGCAACAACATCTTCTTCAACTCTTTCTCATTCACCTTCCCGTAATTTAATCTTTCCAGTGTTAATTCCACCATCGCGTCACCATTCTGATAATTTAAGCTCACACACTGCTGCTCATGTTCCTGTCCCTAGACCTGCCACCTTCCATCGTCACCTAGCTCATGACCGGAGTCTACACATCGGTAGTTAAAATCCTGCAGATTCACTTCTTGAGACATCACCACCATCGAGTAGCAGAGAGTTTTCTGAGGATTTAGTTTCTATGTTTAGGTTCCAATGAAGTAATTCAGCAAAATTGTCATCAAATTTTCCTAATGGAGGTTTTGATTCGCCGGAAAAACTCAGAAAATAGCAAACTTGAACTATAAGACCAGACTTGCTCTGTTAAGTTTTGCCATGTATACTCATCATGAATATCTTGCGGTTCCCAAGTAGGTTTTTTCACAATAATCGAGCACCTATGAATTTACAACGACCTAATCGAAGCCAATCCAGTTTGGTAGAAACAATAACATCTTCTTCACCTTTTTCTAATTCACCTTCCTGTAATTTAATCTCTATGTGTTAATTTCACCATCACATCACCATTATGATAATTTAACCTCACGCATTGCTGCTCCTGTTCCTGGACCTGCCGCCTTCCGTCGTCACCTACCTCATGAACAAAATCTACACGTCAGTAGTTACAATCCTGTGGATTCGCTTCTGGAGACATCACCACCATAAAGTATTGGAGAGTTTTATGAGGATTTGGTTTCTTTGTTTGGGTTCCAACGGGGTGATTCGACAAAATTGTCGTCAAACTTTCCTAATAGAGGTTTTGATTTGCCAGAAAAACTCCAAAATATACAAAAAGTTTGCCACAAAGGTCATCGGAAATTGTCGAAGTGCATAAGAATGAAAGTTTAGAAAATAATCAAATGTTGTTAAGTTTAAACGTTTGGAAATAATTATCACTTAATTTAATTATGATAAATTTGTTTTAAATCTATACTACATAAAAGTTGAAGCTACTTGATAATAGAGCCGTCCACATAGGATTTTAGAAACGAAATCTTATTGGTCAACATTAATATTTAGCAAATAAAATTATACTAACCTACCAAAAACTTGAAAAGGAAAAATAGATAATTGCCAAAATATTTAGAAAGGAAAATTAACATCTGCAAAAAATAAAAATGAAAAATATCGTTTAAATATACAGTAAAATAATATAAATTATACAAACTAATCAGTTTAGTATATAAAGAAATACATTAACTTCTTACCAAAAACTTTAAAAAGAAATCAACATCTGCAAAAATTAGAAAGGAAAAACATCTTCAAAATATACAATAAAATAATATAATTTGAAGCTACATGATACCAAAAGCATCCGTTTTGGATTTTAAAAATGATATCTTATTGTTCCATGTTACTATTGAACAAATAAAAGTATGATAACATACCAAAAACTTGAAAACAAAAAATCGATAGTAACCAAAATATTTAAAAAGGAAGATTAACATCTGCCAAAAATTTTAAAAAGGAAAATATTGTTAAACTATATAACAAAATAACGAGTTTAGTATAAAAGGAAACTATGTATTAACTTCTTACCAAAAACTTAAAAAAGAAAATCAACATCTACAAAAAAATAAAAAGGAAAAAATCATCAAAATATACAATAAAATAATAGAAATTATACAAAACAACGAGTTTAATAACTTAAAAGCTATTTTATTTTCATAACTTCATATTTTCAGAAACTTAATTAATAAATTATTTAATATTAACTAGAACAACCTTTAAAATAAAGGCAGTTAATATAATAATATTTCAGAACCAACATTTAGTCTTTTATATAGTGTATATAAATAAAGAAAATTAAAGTTTGGATAATAACATAAAACCTCATAAAATGAGGAAAAAGAAAAAGAGAAAAACAGGAAAAATAGAAAAACATAATGACATATCCAACAACATACGGTTTAGATTTAAAATATATATTATAGATTTACACTTATTAAAATTACAAACTATTGGAAAGCATAATGCTTTGAAAATATAGAAGACTCTACAAAATTTTAAGATAAATCATATGTTATATGATCAATGAATAAATCATATCTTATGTGATCAATAGATTTATATGTTAAAGTTAATTAATTACTCTTTTAAATTTTAGATATTAAAATTACGAAATTTTGTAATATACTATAAATATTATTATCATATCGTATATTAAAATATACATGCGTAGCGTGGGATCAAAACCTAGTCTATACTATATAAAAGTTGAAACTCTTTGAAATTAAAACTGTCCACATAAGATTTTAGAAATCCAATATTATTAATCTACTTCAATATTTAACAAATAAAATTATGCTAACCTACCAAAAACTAGAAAAGGAAAAATCGATATTTGCCAAAATATTTAGAAAGGAAAATTAATATCTACACAAATTTAGAAATGGAAAATATCATTAAAATATACAACAAAATGATACAAATTATACAAACTAATGAGTTTATTGTATAAGGAAATGATTCATTAACTTCTTACAAAAAACTTAAAAAGAAAAATCAACATCTGCAAAAAATAAAACGGGAAAACATCATCAAAATACACACCAAAATATTAGAAATTATAAAAGCAAATTGAAACTACTTGATGCTAAAGAGGTCTACATGAGATTTTAGAAATGAAATTTCATTGGTCTACGTCGATATTTAAAAAATAAATTTATGCTAACCTACCAAAAACTTGAAAATTAAAAATCAATATTTACCAAATTATTTAAAAAGAAAATTAACATCTGCTAAATTTTTAAAAAAGAAACATATTGTTAAAATATAAAATAAAATTATACAAATTATACAAAATAACAAGTTTGGTACTATATAAAAGTTGAAGCTATTTGATATTAAACTTATCCATGTAAAATTTTAGAAATGACATCTTATTGATTTACCTCAATATTTAACAAAAACAATTATGCTAAACTACCAAAAACTTGAAAAGAAAAAAAATGATATTGCCAAAATATTTAGAAAGGAAAATTAATATCTCCTAAAATTTAAAAAAAATGGAAAATATCATTAAAATATACAACAAAATAATAGAAATTATACAAACTAATGAGTTTAATATATAAGGAAACAATGCATTAACTTCTTACCAAAAAAACAAAACGGGAAAACACCATCAAAATATACGAATAATTATTAGAAATTATACAAAAAATTGAAACTACTTGATACTTGATGCTAAAGACGTCTACGTGGGATTTTAGAAATAATACTTTATTGGTCCATGTCGATATTGAATAAATACAATTATGCTAACCTACCAAAAACTTGAAAAAGAAAAATTGATATTTGCCAAAATATTTAAAAAGGAAAATTAACATATTCCAAAAGTTAAAAATAAAAATAAAAATATCGTTAAATATACAAAAAAATAATAGAAATTACACAAAATAACAAATTTCATATATAAAGAAACTATGCATTAACTTCTTACCGAAAACTTAAAAAAAAATTAATATCTGTAAAAAAATAAAAAGTAAAAAAATCATCAAAATATAAAAAATAATAGAAATTATACAAAATAACGAGTTTAATATATAAAAACTATGCATTAACTTGTTATTAATGAATAATTTTAAAATATATTTTATTTAACCAACAAAATAATCAAAATTATATAAAGTAAGAGTTTAGTATATACAAAAATATGCATTAAATTTATTATTAATGATTCATATTAAAAGATATTTTACTTTCATAACTTCATATTTTTTTAGAAAATTAAAGTTTTATACTATATAAGGTTGAAGTTACTTGATGATAAGACCATCCACATAAACGACATCATATTGGTCCACGTCGATAATTAACCAAATATCTTATACTAACCTACCGAAATTTTTAAAAAGAGAATCAACATCTGTCAAAAATTTTAAAAAGGAAAACATCATCAAAATATACAATAAAATAATAAAAATTATACTAAATAACAAGTTTGGTTTATAAGAAAACTATGTTCTAACTTCTTATTGATTAATAAAAAAGATATTTATTTAAAAATAAAATATAAATTATATATTAACATATTATCAATGATTAATATTAAAAATATTTTATTTTTTGAAAATTAATGTAAAAAGGAAAAAATCGATATCTACCAATAATTTAAAAAGGGGAAACATCACCAAAATAAAAAATAATATAAATTATAAAATAACAAATTAGTATATAAGAAAACTATGCACTAACTTATTATTAACGAATAATTTTTAAAAGATATTTTATTTTATAATTCAATATTTTTCAAAAAATAACTAAAAAATTAACGTCAATAATTAACAACATTTCTTACACCAACCTACTAAAACTGTAAGAAAACAAATTGATATCTAAATATGTTAAAGTTATCAATGGATTTATATGTTAAACCTTAAGAAGAAAAATAACTTTTGTGCTCAGTGTATTTATATGTTAAAGTTAATTAATCATTATTTGAAATTTAGATATTAAAGTTACTAAATTTTATCAAATACTAGAAATGTTATTATCATCTCATATATTAAAATACCCATGCGTAGCATGGTATCAAAACCTAGTTATAATAAAAAAAAATTGGAATTTGATAATGGCATTTTTGAAAACAAATTAAAAACAAAGAATATGTTAGGTTTTTACAAACTAAAAACTACCTAAATAACAAAAACCACAAAAACTACCTCTTTTATAAATATTAAATATAAAAAGTATTCATATTCTCTAATTCCTCTATAAATAAAACTATTATTTTCCCTTCCAAGAGAGGATAGAAATAAAACTACAAGACGTTACATAAAAGAGACTGAAATATTGAGGTTCTTTTGCAATTACTCCATGCCATAAAAGGTTAATTGTTTTTATTATTTTGTCGGGTCAACGAAAACGGTCTGAGAGAACTCTGTTTCCTCTCACCTTCCTTATTTGCTCCTTTTTAGTTCCCTTCCTCTCATTTCTCTTCAGATCATCTCCGAACTCATCGGAAATCAGAAAAAAATTTGGAAGTTATGAGCTTGACTGCTCCATCTTCGCCAAGAAATTTTACTTGCTACTTCTTAAGTGCACCAGCAAGCCCTCGAAGAATCACAGAGTTGTACGAAGAGTTCGATGATGCTACATCAAGAAACTTCTCCGACCGTCTTACGGTTCCTTTTAATTGGGAAGAGACACCAGGAACTCCTAGGAAGATCATTAACGATGATGAAGACATTGTAGATGATTTTGCCTTCGATATCAGCGATAAACAAGAAACGACGTCGCTTTTTGCTGAAGAGCTTTTTGATGGAGGCAAAATCAAACCATTGAAGCCTCCTCCTTATTTAAAATTCGAAAATCATCATCAGCCTCAAGTTTCTTCACCAAGGTCTCCAAGATCACCTGTTGCTCATGGTAAGGAGATTATCCGCAAAGCTTTTTCACCAAGAAAAAAAACAGTAGACGTGGATCCTTTTGAGGTCGCCATGGATAAAGCTCGGAGAGGTGTAGGAGAGGAAAGAGGGAGAGAAAGACGTCAAAATTCGAGCCGTAGGACGGCTAGGTCACTTTCTCCTTTCCGGGTTTCGGCTTATCCATGGGAAGAACAAGAAAGAGAACAAAGAGAAGTTCAAGAACAAAGGAAAGGGTCTTTGTCTAGTATTTCATCTTCTTCTTCGGCAACTTGCGCGTCTTGCAAGTCATCTTCATCAAGAAAATGGAAGTTAAAAGACTTTCTTCTATTCCGAAGCGCATCAGAAGGAAGAGCAAGACACAACAAAGATTTGGTAAAGTCGTTTTCGGGTTTGTTTAGGAAACAAGAAGATACCAAGAACTCAAGCTCGCAAAGGAAAGGGTCAGATTCCTTATCTGCTCATGAATTTCATTACATGGCTAAGAAAGCAGAAACGAAAGATTTAAAGAAGAAGACTTTCTTGCCTTACATGCAAATAGGACGTTTCGCTTTCTAAATCTTCCAAAGCCAAAACCAAAAAGATTTATTTGTTTGTTCAATTATATGTCACTTCTTCGTTCTCTTATGGTCAATGTGTTTCGAAAGCATGTAAAATGAACACATAACCATTGCAATATTTTTGTATTTATTGTGCACATAAGTTTTTGCTATAAGTACCTGTGACTCACTTTATGTTAGTGTCCTTCTATTTGCATGCACATGCTTATTAGAAGTTTTATGTAAATAAAACTGTTTTTTTATCGGAAAAGTTTGTTACAATCGGGTAATTTATTTATACCATACCTATTGAACAAGAAAAAACATTAAACCGAAAGCCAAATTAGATTAACCAGTGACTCATTTAAAAACTTTTTAGTCTCGTCTGGAGTAACTATCTTGATTATGCCCATCTTGGAAATAAGTTCTCAGAATGGAGAAGAATAAACTTTGATAAGCACATCTGCTAATTGATGATTTGTCATTATCGTGCATGGTGTAAGAAACCAAGCTCAATATTCTTTCTTAACCACACGACGATCAATGTACGTATTTTGCAGTCTCCTGACAATGAGTTGCTACTTTTGCTAGGATCAATTTCTAATTGTTTACAGAAAGACCTTAATTAGTTCTACTTTATGTCTCTCTTCTCTCGTAGTTTTGTTCCATAGTTATATCTCACAAAACTTATATATTTTTAGAAATAAGCAAATCAAAATATATTTATGTTTGAATGTGTATAACACACTCTTTTTATTGTAAGTCAATATATGAAGTATATATGAACACCTAACCACATGGAAACATAATAATGATAAGGAAAAATACATTAATCTGGTAACACAATTGTAAAATACAGATTTCTCCATCAAATTGTAATGTTTCATTTGGATCCCTTGGATTTAATATTTGCCCCAATGATGCTAACATGATCTGCACATATCTTACATTTCCACATACACAAGAAACCTTTTGGTTGCAGTCTTTAGAGGAACCGCGTTGGTAAGTACCCATGGATTCTAAGGGGCATACCGTAGAACTCGGCATTCCTATCGTCTCCATCCCTGTGCTGGAAGGGCTTCCACCAATCCAGTCCTCTATCTTTACTCGCATGTCCCACTTCCAACGTGTTATCTAGTAAGGTCGCCAAAATGGTTGCCACCATTGGAGCCGAAGCAAAGATAGTATTAAGTATATCGTTGAACTGCAACACAAGTCACAGCGAGATTGTATTAAGCTAAAGAAGCACCATATGGTGTAAGTAAAATATTACACTACACACTAGAGAAAATCAACTATATGACTTGATTTTTTTCTTTATAATTTTCAAAACTACTTAACGAACAAAATTTATTCTTTTAAAACTATTCTAAATCACCTTTAAAAACATTTGTCATTCTACAAATAGAAGTTTAAAAGGCTTACCCATCCACCTGCTGTTCGAACCGGTCCATATCCTGCTCGCGTAGTGTTAGAAAGAAAGTACTGAGATATGGAAAGACTTAAGAAGAGCGAGACACCCATGACGTAAATGTTTCTCATCGAATTGGTATTAGCAAACTGTATAAACGAAATTCCAATGGCAGCTGGGACAATCACGTAACAATAGTATCAGAAGCTGTCCCTACTATTGTGCTAGATCAAGAAGTGTAGATTCTCATATACAATATGTTACTCACCAACAATTCCAAGTAGTACACAGTATATGCCTGCAAAGATTGGAAGCGGGATAGACGCAAAGAAAGCACCAAATTTTCCTGAAGATCATTGAAAAAAACACACAGATTTAAAGCCCAAAATGAGTGGCTACTTTCTTAAAACTGAACCCGAGTGATTGGGAGGTAAAAGACAAACCAAAAATGGAGAAAAATATCATGAAAACCGTTGAAACCTGCACCACTCTTCTACTTCCTATTCGTGTGAGTCCAAGGAGACCAACGTTTTCGCTGTAAATGTGATCTTAGGGTTTCAATCTCGCAATGAATAATACTTCATACGCAGATATGACGATAGAACATATGGAGAGAAGAGGTATTTAGAACTTACACCGATGCGGTATTGCCTGTTATGGAACCAAATATTCCTTCAAGGAGCACACCAATACCCTATTACACCAATATTGCTAGCTTAGAGCCTTACTTAGAAAATCTGAAGAGAAGACATAAATGATTAAAAGCCGGTCTTAGTGTCTGGGAATAAAACCTGCAGCCCAATACTACGAGAGAAGACATGTGCTGGAGGTGCTGTTGCTCCTGCAAGTCTAGAGGCAGCGAAAAATACTCCAGTAGACTAAAAGATATATAAATAATTATATAGCCTGTAACATGAAGGATATCTTATACAAACTAGGACATGAATTTGAACCTCTGCAGATGCAACAAAGGCAGCCCCAAACATTCCAAAAACATGATTTGCTCTGAATATGGGAGTCCCCCATTGGAACGGGTACGGCATACTAATCCTGTAAAAATGAAAAATGAGGGACCAAATATACATATATCTGATCTTAGAAGAATCAAGAAAAAAAGTAATCAGCTTACCAATGGGCTGAGGATATAAGAAAGGCGCGATCTGTGCGGCAACTTAGTTTTGTAGCAACCGAAACATTGTTATAAGCGCCAGAGACAGTAAGGATTGCAGCCAAAGCCCAAATGATAGCCAAGCAAACAAGTAAAGCATATCTTTCAAGTATCACAGAAATCCTTGAGATACCATTGATATGTTTATGATACTGCAAAATGGATAGCAAAATTAAGATATTTATTCCTAAACATTCATCACCAATATATAGTGTGAAAACAAAAACGTAGCCCAACTTGCTGAGAGATGACCAACAGAATCAGCATCGGTAGACCGATTTCCACACAGTTTGCAAGCTGTAAATCACAAAATATCACATAATAACTTAGAAAAGCTATTCAAAATTGTTAAAACTGATTAAATTGAAAGATGAAACTGTTACCAACGGGAAGCCTCTAACGAACACGCCAAGGCTCACAAGAGAAACCACTGGCACAACAATAATAGGACTAAAGATTCTGCATTGAATAAAACTAAGATCATTAAATGTTCGAACTTTCATCAGTTTCTTAAACCAACAATCTTTTTTTCCGTCAAACTTAAGCCAACAATATTAGATTAATGTTTATATTACCTTATCAAGTTTCCCCATACTTGACTATATCCAATTATGATGTTGAAAAATGAGGAAATGATTAATGATCCTTGTACAGTCCTCATAGTATGTCGAAATCTCTGTAAGCAAAAGGGGATCTGTGAAGTAAATAAACTAGAAAACGATGCAAAAATAGCGGAAGTATAAACCGAGTTTGTTACCTGTGTCTCAGAATCGAATTGACCATTATTGTAATCTCTGATGATAGATAATACAGGAAGAACATAAGCAAATGACACTCCCATAACCGTGGGAAGTCTTGTCCCTATAAGTGTTTGTAACAACGTGTTTATTCCTGACATAAACAGCATAGTCTGGATAACCCTTGCTTTATCACCCTGAAAAATACCAAACCGTTGATTTCAGAAACCATATAATCTCATAAACATTTGATATCCAGATACTAAAACCAAAATCAAACACATACAGCATCTCCACCCATTTGTGGCACTAGTGTGTTGGCAAGCAAAACAGTAGTCCCAAGCATCACGATGTAATGCTGGAAAGCAAGTACAACCGTCTCATCTGTATGCAAAGAAACCGGAATAAATCAAAGATAATAAGAATGAAACAAATCAGTTCTTGAAACGAAAGAATAAATATTATCACCATCTTGCATAATTTCATATAAAGGTTATTTCTTGTAGTTATAACACTCTAATAGCATTTATTTTGAATTCACTAACTCCATAAACAACTAATAATATTACAGTTTATTTTGATCTTCATATATGATCAGAATGATACCATAACATACTAATAGTTTTGTGTGTACACTAATTTCATAAATAAATAATAACCATTCATTTTATTTAATCTTAATTCCTTTTCATATCCCTCAAGAAGAGAATACAGCCCAAAAAAATATACAGAGCTCGAATTACCATTGAACTCGATTAATATGGCTCAAGAACAATTATACAACAATTCTACATAGTTTTAAAGCTAAGAACTCACAATATAAGCTTCAAACATTAGAAACCATATCCTCTGTTTGTAGAGACAGCCAAATGAACCAAAGATAAAGAATATGAAATGAACCAGCTCTTCAAATTAAAGAATAATACAATCCCCATGTTAACAAAATCCTGGAATTATAACATACTAATACTGTTTTCAATTAACCAATTCTTTAAATAAGTAAATACAATACAGTTTATTGTATTCTTAATATATGATAACATCCCTAAAAAAGAATAACCCTTACACAAAGCTGGAACTACCACTGAAATGGACAAATAAGTCTCAAGAATAATTACACAACAATTATAAATAATTTTAAACCAAGAACACATAACATAAGCTTAATAAAGTCAAACATAGCATCAGATTCTGAGATCTAAAATATTCTTTTGGGAAACGAATTAAGACACAACAGAAAGCAGATAAGGAGAGAGAGAAAAGTGAACTCATGCAACTTTTTGACTTAGAAAAAACTATGATTTTTTTTTTACATCTGAATCGGAATAAAGTAATCAAGAAAGTAGAAGAACTATAAATGAAAAAGCAACGAAAGAGAGAAGACTAACGCAAAGAAGGATTTGAATGGATGCAATATTGAAGTTGATGGAGTTGTTCAGCAGGAGGCCAGTTGGGTCCATTCACATGCGCCATAGATGGCATCATCGGAGGACCGGCTACAGCCGGTGCCGGTTGATGTTGGTTGTGCCCGGTTTCCACCATTTTTAAAAATAAAAGTCTCCTCTTCTTTTCTTTGCGAGGATCTTTGGTCAAACTTTAAGAATCTCTCTAAAGGTTTCTAAATCAAACCGACAAAGAGAAGATGATAAAAGAACTTTATAGGAGGAAAGCGAATCTCGAGATACATGATTAATAAAGTTTTTTTTAATCACTAGTTTGCTTTGTGTAAGAAAGGACAGATTTTTTTCTTTTTATTTCTGATGCTTAAGTAAATAAAGTATGTATATATCTTTTGTTAGAAAGAATAAAGTAGTAACTCATCGTTAGGTGTAAAATCAACTCTAATTAAAACATCCATTTGGTTATCTACAGTGGTTATAAATATTAAATTAATGAAATAAAATAATATATATATATATATTTAAACATAGTTTTGTGTATTTCCAAACATACTTTAGACACTAAAAAGGAAGAGTTTTTAATTTTAATGATAAATAATAAATAAGACAATAAATCAAGTATGTTGATGTAAATGGTTTAAAAAACCTTTTTAATAATTTATTGATTAATTTTAAATTATTTTTTAATCAGGTTCTAATTTTTTTTATTATCCAATGGTAAACATTTCTAATGAGATTCTTATAAATAAAACAATATTCTTAAAATTTATGTATTTTTAGTTTAGAAATATTTTATAACTTTATAAGTATAGCATTTCATTAAATTTTAAACATACATGATGAATATTGAGAAATAATTTTTAATAAATATATAAAAATTATTTATTTTAAGTATTTTTGCATTTTATAAACCTAGATTTTATAAAACCAAAATTATTTTTTTGCATTACATGAAAATTTAAAGCATACATGACATTAAAACATATAAAAATAGATTTGCAAATCATAAACCAACAAAATTATTAGTTTTAATCTTTTCTTGTGCCAAATTTGTTCTGTATATGCTCAACCAAAACAGTTTTCAATTGTTGATGCATTATTTGATCATAAACTCTATTTTGAATTTGCATCATATATCTGAAATTTGAAGACATATATGTAGAAAATATGAAACTCACTTAGAAGTCATCTTTGCTTATATTTGTGCAAGTTTGGAAACATCAAACTGAGTATAGTCATCTCATTCATCTTCTATTATCATATTGTGAACTATTATAGATGCGTGCATAATATGCCAAATTTTTCACTTTATCCCAAATAAGAACTGAATTTTTGACAATGGCAAATCGAGCTTGCAAGACTCCAAAACACGATCGATATCTTTACATGCATCTTTTTATATGTAGCAAAGTAAGTGTGCTTGCCGAAATAAAATAGATTGAATAAATGTTGCCCATGTAGGATGAATTTCATGTGAGATTAGGGTGCACATTTTAACCGAACCCTTTAAAGTCATATCCAAACATTTCTACATAGACTTAATATGCTGTTTAAGTTAAACTGAGAGACACCAAATAAAAACTAAAATAATAATAAGAAAACAGAATAATATAACAAACATAAACATACCAGCAACAATGCTAAAACGGAGTCACATTAGAAACACTAATTATGCAAATAAAACAACAATAAGCAAACAAAATCAGATCAAGAAAAATCCTAATTCAATAATCTCAATCCCAATCAACCTAACCAATTATTTCAATTACAAATAACCAACTTTAGCAACTGAAATCATTAAGCATAAACAACATAACTTCTTACTTGTTAGACGAGAGTAAGACATACACAAACATACAAAACCTCGAAGTTAAAAAATAAGAAACGAGTTAGTTACCATGAATAAAACTCTTTCATATTAACAATGCATATCATTTTCCTTGCAACCAATATGGATTGTTCGGGAATTTTTTTGGGTTTCAATACTGAAGGTTACAAAGCTTTAATGTTCAAGTATTGTTCAATCTTTGAACATCATAGCCTTCTTACCCTTAATACTGAAACCCCTCAAGCTCCCCAAATAAACCATAAAGCGTGCAAGGAGAATGTTATGCACAGTTGCTATATTCTTTCCTCAAGCTGAGAGACATTGTAAAAAAATTTAACAACAATGAGTTAATATCAAATTGAATCATAAATTATAAACAACAATCACTATGAAAATGAAACATCACCGATTATAAACTCTCTCATAAAGAACAAACAATTTACAACATAAATTGATTCATTAACAATGGTATAATAGAATCTGTTTTCACACAGTAACATAAACCAATCAACCTACCAAGTCTTCTATTTCAACCTAACATATTACCTATATTAATTTACAAAGTGATATATATATATCAACTTAACCAAATATCACAATTCTAAATAACCAAAGATAGAAGCAGAGAAAATAAAGACATTACCTTTTTCAAATTAATTTGCCTCAATACGATAATAGAATCAAAGTGTTTCTATCCGAGAACCAACTTCAGCACCAAGGCAAAAAAACAATCAATATCAAAGATACATTGTGAGAAAATAATTCAAATAACAATCAATATCATCAATCAACATTCACCAATAACTGACTGATGCATTCTATTCTTATAAAGTAAATGTTGAAATATGTGATCTCAAGAAGAAGAATTCAAACACAAGAGAAGGAGGGAAAAGGAGAAAACTGGTTGAAAAGGAACTAGAAAGAGAACAAGTTAAGAAGGAACTAGAAGAAAAGGAAGTTGTTGGATCTCAACTAGATGAACTAACTAAACTAAGTAAGGAAGCAAGGAGAGGCATGGGCACAAGCATGGGGCGCCAGAGAGAGGCATGGAGTGCAATACTGTTGGAGTAGGTGAGCTGCTCCCTCCTCTCTTCTTCACGCAAAACCTCTCTTCTCCTCTTCCTTCTTCACGCCATTCCTCTCTTCTTCTGCACCTCCTCTCATTCAAATGTCTATAAATATATGTGTAACCTCTTGTAAAGATTTGTAAGACTAAGAGAATAAAATACATACAAACTTTCATAATCTCTTGCTATTCTCACTCTTAGTCTCTAAACATTCTTCAATCTCTTTAAACTTATAATTTCAACATGGTATCAGAGCAGGTTATCTACTAAACCGCTTATTCTCTTCTTGATTCCTCTAATACTCTACAAGGCTTCTAATCTATAACAATACACCTTCCTTAGTTCTATTCACTCTGAGATTAATATCCTTGAGATCATAGGATCTTCAAGTTGTGAAAGGACTAAGATTGTGTATTATTACTAGAAAATGGAGACTAATAGGGTAACAATCTCGGTTATGCTCAAGGGAAACAACTATCTCCTTTGGGCAAAAACCACCAAAACTACTCTTAGAGGCCGAGGACTTTGGCAATATGTTGAGCCAAAAGAAGGAACAGAAGCGGCGGTGAGAAATGAGAAGGAGGAAGCTAAGGAAGAGCAAGAAGAACAATACACTCTTTCTCTTCTCCTAAGCTCACTAGAACCAACTATCTTGGCGGCTTACTCATATGCGGATACCGCCAAGGAACTTTGGGATATACTCAAAGGAGTTTATGGAAACATCTCAAACATATCAAGGATATTTGAGGTGAAAAGGGCATTGAATGAGCTCCAACAAGAGGAAAAGTCATTCAAGGAAATGTTTGGGGAGTATAGAAGCTTATGGGCCGAGTTGGAGATCTTGAGGCCACACACTATAGACCCCAAGGAGTTAGGAGAAAGGCGTGACCAAGATCAAGTGTTTGGGCTTCTCTTGGCACTCAATGCATCATACAAGGATCTTATCAAGCATATACTTCGATTTGAGAATCTGCCAAGTCTAGCGGAAGTATGCGGTATGATACAAAGGGAAGAAGGGTCTAGAGACCTGTTTCGTGCACCAAGTGAAGCTGCACATCTTGCAAGAAAGAATCTCACATTTGGAGACAAGAGGACGTTGGAGTGTGAGCATTGCAAGATGAAAGGACACACTAAGGAGAAGTGTTGGACTCTCCATCCACACTTGAGGCCTAAGCGGCTAAGGGAGAATGGGAATGGACCTAGAGCCTTCACGGGAATTGCACAACCTGTTGAAGAACTGGTTAGAAGGTCTGAGTTTGAAGCTCTCATCAAGAGCCTAGCCAAACTCACAGATTCGGGTAAGAGTTTTTTCAGCTCTAAAACACCCATAAAGAAGACTAGAATCATTGTGGATTCAGGGGCTTCTCATCACATGATCAAGGATCAAGATATGTTAAAGAATCTTGAACCATGCCATGGAAGTGTACAAGTAGCCAATGGAAGCTCAGTTCCAATTAAAGGGATAGGAGAGTTAGAGCTTTTTAAAAGGGAAACAAAAGCATTATACATGCCTAACTTCTCATCTAATCTTTTATCCGTTAATAAAGCTACAAAGGATTTGGAGTGTGTGGCTGTGTTTGGGACTGACTTTGTTAAGTTTCAGGACCCTAAAACAAACCATGTGCTCGGAGAAGGGAAGGTAGAAGATGGTGTGTATATCTTGGAATCAAATAAACAAGAGGAACCAATGACTCTTGGAATGAAGGCAGATGCAAAGTTTTTTGGGAGGAAAGAGATTGAAGATAGCCCATTATGGCATGGAAGGCTAGGACATCCAAGTTCAGCAGTCCTCAAGATGGTCTTACCCAATCTCATCCAAGAAGAAGTAGTGTGTGAGGCGTGTGTACTAGGGAAGCATTGTAGACAAGCTTTTCCTACTTCATCTACAACTTGTGATGAAGCGTTTGGCATTGTACACTCGGATGTATGGACCTCACCATGTAATTCAAGAGATCAATATAAATATTTTGTTTCATTCATTGATGACTACTCAAGATATACATGGATCACTCTTCTACATACCAAAGATCAAGTGTATGAAGCCTTCACCAACTTCATTAACTATATCTCTACCCAATTCAAAACAAAGATCAAAGTATTGCGTAGTGATAATGGAGGTGAATATGTGAGTAAACGATTCAAAGAGTTGCTCAACAACTTTGGCATCATTCATCAAACATCGTGTGCATACACTCCTCAGCAGAACGGGATAGCTGAAAGGAAGAATAGACACCTAATGGAAGTAGCAAGGACTCTCATGATTGCCAAAAGAGTACCAAAGTTCCATTGGGGAGATGCCGTAATGACATCAAGCTACTTAATCAACCGACTTCCAACCAAAAATCTGGATGATAAGTCCCCATTTGAAGTGTTGTACAAGAAGAAACCAAGCTTAAATCATATCAAAACGTTTGGATGCACATGCTTCATGTTTTTACCAGAAGGACACAGAAGCAAACTTGAACCTCGAAGCATGAGGTGTGTGTTCATTGGATATTCACCAACACAAAAGGGCTACAAGGTCTACAATCCGGAAACAAGAAGAGTGTATGTGTCTAGAGAAGTAAGGTTTAATGAACAAGAGAGTTTCTATGGGGCTAAGGATCATGATGCTTCTAAAGGAATGATCTATTCATCCATGGACTGGATGGTGTTTGATGAAACGCCAAGCCTATGTGAAGAAGTACAAGAAGAAACATCTGAGAACTTCATAGAGCAAGATAGTGCGGATAATGCACATGAGGAAGTGGATCAGAATTTGGATGAAGAGGGAGCGGATGCTGAAGAAGGACAGGAGCCAACCATACCTCTAAGAAGAAGTACAAGACAGAGGCGACAACGTGTCTTTTATGGCTATAACAATTCTGCTATGCTCCAAGGAGAGTCTAGTACGAGTATTTTTCCTTGTGTGATAAGAGAGTGTCCTGAGCGTACGGCGAGCTTAGATCTCGATCCTATTGGCGACAGCACTCTCATATCACAAGGAGGAGATCACACTCAAACTAGTATTATCACATATCCCATTGAGCATTTCTGTTCCTTGGCGACATTACCCATGGAGCATGAAGTGTTTCTCACAAAAATCAGCAAGGAATACATTCCTAGCTCATATGAAGAAGCATGTGAGAGTGAAGTATGGGTGAAAGCCATGGAAGAGGAAATGAAGTCCATGGAAAGGAATAATACTTGGTACTTAACCGACTTACCAAAGGATAAGAAGTCGGTTGGGAGTAGATGGGTGTATACAATTAAATACACAAGTGATGGGGAAATAGAAAGGTACAAAGCAAGGCTGGTAGCAAAAGGATATACTCAAGTCTATGGGGAGGACTATACTGAAATATTTGCTCCAGTGGCTAAGCTTCATTCCATAAGAATTCTAATCTCGGTAGCTGTAAACTTGGAATGGGACTTATGGCAAATGGACGTCAAGAATGCCTTCTTGCAGGGGGATTTGGAAGAAGAAGTATATATGGATCCACCCCTAGGGTATCATAATGGAGGCAACAAAGTGTGTAGATTGAAGAAAGCAATCTATGGGCTGAAGCAATCTCCAAGAGCATGGTACCAAAGGCTAAGTGCTTGTCTCTTGAAGAAGGAGTTCATAAAATCTGAAGCGGATCATACTCTATTCACAAGACAAAGTGAAGGAGGAGTAGTGGTAGTCTTGATTTATGTTGATGATCTAATCATCACAGGAAGTGACAAAGATGGAGTAGATCAAATCAAGGGACTCTTGAAGGCCGACTTTGATATAAAGGATCTAGGGGAGCTCAAGTACTTCCTAGGGATTGAGATGACACGATTTGGAGATGGAATGTTCATATCTCAAAGGAAATATGTGCTGGATCTCTTGGAAGAAACCGGGAAGTTAGGATCCAAGCCGGCCAAAACTCCAATAGAAGAAGGATACCAAGATAGTCCTGAGGGGGAGCCTTTTGAGAACATTAAAAGATACCAAAGGATGGTGGGCAAACTTATCTATCTTACCATTACAAGACCTGACATCTGCTTTGCAGTAAACCGTGTGAGCCAGCATATGCAAAAGCCAACCTCACAACATTGGAACATGATTGAGAGGTTGCTAAGGTACCTAAAGAATAGCCCTGGAAAAGGTGTATGGATGCATGTTAATGGGAACACAAAGGTCCAAGGTTATTGTGATGCGGATTGGGCTGGAGATAAAAAGGATAGAAAGTCCACATCTGGTTTTTGCACATTTGTGGGAGGAAATCTAGTAACCTGGAGGAGCAAAAAACAGAAGGTCATAGCCTTATCAAGTGCTGAAGCAGAGTACAGAGCCATGAAAGAATTGACAAAGGAGTTGATATGGATAAAAGCGCTTCTAAAAGACCTTGGAATCCAGGGAGATGAAGAAATGCTGTTGTATTGTGATAATCAAGCTGCAATGCATATAGCATCAAATCCGGTATTTCATGAAAGAACCAAGCACATAGAAGTTGATTGCCATTTTGTGAGAGGGAAGATACAAGAAGGAATTATCAAAACCGCCTTTGTAGCAAGCAAGGATCAATTAGCTGATATCTTCACTAAGGCAACTTCAACTATTACTTGTGATCACATTCATGGCAAGATCGGTCTTAAGGATCTCCACCGACCAATCTTGAGGGGGAGTGTTGAAATATGTGATCTCAAGAAGAAGAATTCAAACACAAGAGAAGGAGGGAAAAGGAGAAAACTGGTTGAAAAGGAACTAGAAAGAGAACAAGTTAAGAAGGAACTAGAAGAAAAGGAAGTTGTTGGATCTCAACTAGATGAACTAACTAAACTAAGTAAGGAAGCAAGGAGAGGCATGGGCACAAGCATGGGGCGCCAGAGAGAGGCATGGAGTGCAATACTGTTGGAGTAGGTGAGCTGCTCCCTCCTCTCTTCTTCACGCAAAACCTCTCTTCTCCTCTTCCTTCTTCACGCCATTCCTCTCTTCTTCTGCACCTCCTCTCATTCAAATGTCTATAAATATATGTGTAACCTCTTGTAAAGATTTGTAAGACTAAGAGAATAAAATACATACAAACTTTCATAATCTCTTGCTATTCTCACTCTTAGTCTCTAAACATTCTTCAATCTCTTTAAACTTATAATTTCAACAGTAAAAACAATATATCAACTGATTGATTCATAATCAAATGAAATAAAATACAATTTAACTTATTACTGATTCATTAACTTAAACTGAATATGTAATTAAGTCGGATAACATATACCTTAGCAGATTAACTGATTTATTAACTTAAAGAAAATACATGATAACTTATAACTTAGGAGATTAACTTAAAGGAAACACTAATTATGATAACATATCACTAATTAGCTTGTTCTTTAGAATCATTTCTATATCAGAAAGTGTTCTGAATTAACAAGGAGTCTGTCAAGCAATTTATTCTTATAAAATTTCTCCTTCATTGCTAAGTCCTGCTTCTTAATCTCCCACATGCTCTAAAATTCTGACTTTTCCTTTCATTCTTCTTCTACAATGGTTTTCTAGCTCCCATTCTTTTTAGATTTACATTTTGCAGCCTTAATAACAGGAGGACGAGCAATTGCTTCAACCTCTCCATGGCTGAGTGGATGGAGCTTGAAGACTATGCAGAACTCCCATCAAGCTTTCTTCTTTTTGAATTTCCAGGACCATCTATACAAGAAGATGTTGCACACAATTTCTAATCATGACGAATCTCCCTTCAATTTATGCTCAAGGCTGAATCTGGTCTGGTGATCATTGAAGTAGATATCATCAGCAGCTTTGATAACATAATTCTTATTACAGCCACTTGATTGTTATTTTAATGCAACCTCATAACATCCAACGAACTTGCAGAGTAGGTCTTTAACATTCCTCACATTTTTATAGTGACTGGCCTCTCTAGGAAACATACCAACAAGCTAAGAACTTGAGTTAAATAAGTTTGGATGCGTTTTCAAAATGCTCCTTTTTTTTTTATCAGTCCCAATGATAAGATCTTTGCGTTGTTTAACTATGTCCTAATAAGCACTATATCTTCTTTGGGTTTCTTCTTCCTCTTTTCTTTATGCTCCTCAACAGATACACTTGGATCATCAGTACTAAACACAGGGAGTTCTCATGATCCTAGTTGTATACTAGGGAGAAAGTCTCAAACTGAAATGGGTGAAGAATGGGGTTATCTTGTTGACTATTTAAAAGGTTTAGAAAGCATGAATCTTGGCTATAAAGATTCATTGAATCCATATTCTACTTTCTGGTGGATGTTAAAAAGAGAATAAAGGGTTAAAAGGTGTGTTAAGCTAAAGCTAAAGCTAAAGAGTTTCATTTATAAGAAAATGTTTATATAAGTAAATCACATATAAATAAAAAAAATCCAAAAAGCTCCCTGTCCCGAAGAACAAGGAAACCCTAAATGTTTTCTTTGCCATGGTTTCAGCCACAGCCGCCGACGACCCTACTCCACCAGAGCCTCTTGATCCGCCCTACCCTGTCAAACCCCTCTCCAGTTTCATCTTTTCATCCATACCCAAACCCATGTCTTCTCTCCCCTCTATCTCCACCTTCGAACCTCTCACTGCTGAAACCCTAGATCTGGAATCTACCTCCTCTTTTGATGTACCCTCTGGTGGTACCTTTGTCGCTTCTCTGCGTCTCTTTCCTGCTGTGTGCAGTCTCCTCTGGGCTCATCAGATCTACTTCTTTCATGACGGTGGTCAAGCCATTTATGGTGGTTGTACTGCATCTTCGTTGTTGGGTCAAGATCGGCTAGGCTCTGTTACAGGATCTCTCCAAGGTGTTGTTCTTCCCCCTCTGTCGCTGGGAGTCATCTCCCCATACCGGGAATACACTCCAGCGCTCCCTAAAAATTGTAGCTTTCAGATAACCACCAAGCTAGTAACTCCTCTGTCTTCCCTTCTGCCGCTGGGATTAATCTTGCCAGATCGGAAGTCTCCTCTTACATGGGTAGCAGCGTACCTCCTTCCCACGACTGCCATATATGTAACATCTCCGATTCTTTCACTTTCCCAGGTAGTCTCCTCTTCACCTTCTGATTCTCCTGAGTTGCGTCTATATTGGTTTAGGGAAGGGTTTGTTGAACTGATTTTGAAAGTGAGAGTAACTAGGTTGTGTTCGATAGTTTGTGTGCCCACTTGTGGCTCTTTTACCGCTCTGGTGTGGATTTTTGTTGTTATTGTTGCAGCAGCTAGACCGATATCTTTGAGTTTTATGTTGCTATGTTGGGGACTACTTATCTTTGGTTGAAGATGAGACCAAACTCTCTAATTATGGTAACTCTACCATGGAATCCGGTGTTTTCGGACATTCATTGTCCTCCACTCTCTATGAAGGAGCTTTCTTTCCTCCCAAATACGACACTAGTGTATAGTGGTTCAATAGGGAGCAACCTGTTGGAGCTTTTTCTGCTTGTAGCAGAAGCGAAGATGTCTTTCATTCCTCGTTTAGCATTTGGTGATGCTAACGACTCAATTTCAACCTCGACGGAGGTAGTATCTATTCTGTTTTGGAAACTCATCCTAGATCATCATGGTGAAGATGTTTTCTTTCTGGAATGTGTCTGTGAGTTTGTTACTTTGTTTAAGCATTGATGTGGCTCTTATCCCTTATTGTTTTAGCACTTCAATTTATTCAACCTTTATGTTAGTTGTTGTTTGTTGTTTGTGGCTTTATATGCCTATTTTTATGCTCTATTGTGGAGATTAAACTTTGTTCTTGAATGGAATTGAGTTTGAGCTTGACCAAAAAAAATGTTTATATGTGAATTAAGGAAATGTGGTTAGCAATACATGATATAAAGAAATGTGATTAACAATAACTACCAACCATGACTCACAGAGAGCATAACTATGATGTAAACATCAGTCAATAAAAATCATTTATCACATTTGGTTCTTAACTCTTTACCTAATCTATATCTAACATGATTTTTTTTGTTTCACATTTGGTTTGAATGTGATGTTTAAGCTTAAGTTTGAATGAATATGATGTTGCTCCTTGTCCCAAAGTACTTCTTTGTTCAATTGCTTTTGATATCTACACATACATAAGCAAAAAAAAAATACACTTAGTGATTGTTTGAACTCAAAATCAAACGCAATACATTCAAGATTATACACATATAAACTGTACCAATGAACAAGATGAGCATAAGCATTTCCAAAACCACTCATAAAGATTTCACTCAAGGACAGTGTAAAATCAGAATCAAACAATGTTCTATACTCAAAAATACAAGATAAAATCAAGATTCAACAATTAACATTGTATCTATCAACAAGATGAACAAAAGCATTACCAATCTTATTTGAGATTCTACATCTAACATTGTATCAAACACAAGATTATCTAAAGCATTACAAAAATCATTTCAACAACAGATCACACCAAGATTCACCATTGATAATCTTTAGTGAACAAAAACTGGAAATGTGCATCTAAAGCTATAAGTGATACTATGTTTTCTCTAAATTTGCATCTAAAACTAAAATTGATCATTTTATTGTTCTCCATATTCATGTCTCAAGGACTGAATCTATGATATTTTGGTGGAAGATAGTGTAGACTGTTCGATATTAAAGACAAACGACAATAGGTTTACCTTGTTGTAGGTTCTGAGGAAATATGTTGGAAAGGTTTGAAGAGACGGCATCCCAAGCATCTATTTGTCCCCTTGTAGTAGTCATAGAAATCTACAACCTGCAGAAATGATGAGTTTTACCAATTAATTCTTGAAGAACAAATCACAAAGAAGACCGAACAATACTAATTTGTATACTCGATGATATATAATGTTCTGTCTCGATCTTACGTCTGACTATCGTTTTCATATTCAAAGACGAGATCCATAATAAAATCAATATACCAATAGATTGTAACTCAAGGAGCAAGAATAACACGGAGAATGCATGAATAAACTCTTCTTCGGACCAGAAAACAACATGATAACAACAAGTAAGCACAAAATACAATCATGCAAGATTCAAAATAAGCCATATTTCTCTCAAATCAAAGGACCCTAATTTACTAAAATCATTAAACCCTGATTTTGATCTCTAATTTAACTAGAGATTAGACAAGATCTACAGAAAATAACATCTACAATCATACATTTGTAACAATATTAGAGGATCCATCAAGCATAAACCCCCTGATTTGTTTAGCAAAAAACTTTGATTTGGTGAAAGATATCACCGACGGAACTCAACAGATGGTGCAGGTGGTTATAGATCCGGCAAACTGTCGAATAGACGAGATGCTGCTTTCCACCCTCAGAAATTTTAATCTCTTCGGTGAAGAAACCACCAGAACACTCATAAATTCAAGTGTTGTCGCCTTTGGAGAGAGAGACAAGAGAGTGAGAGAATTGTAAAAAATGAAAATAATTGCGAAACAAAAAAACATCATATATTTTTGTTTTCTTTTTTAATTCAATCAAATTCAGCCACATCAAGCTTAACAACCAATCTTTAATTAAAACCCTTAATTAATAATCTGTTCTTAGATAAACGCTCCTTTGGGGTTTTGTTTTTTTTTGTCTAATCATAAAATACCACCCTAAAAGGCTCTTTAAACTCCTCATTCGAGGTGTTCTAAGTTTTAGATTGTTTGATTTGAAATGTATTTCCTAATAATTAATAGGAATAATGAAGTTTCTCATCCACTTGTTGTCTTTTCAACATTGGAGATTTAAGTACATGTACCAATTTTTTAAGTCAATTAAAATATAGAGAATTAGAGTCTGTCCTTTTTCTTATTATGGTTCATATATTATTTTACATATTTGAGTTCTATACTTTTCAGCCAAATTATTCATTTTACCCTTCCACATATTTAAGTAAATCAACACTATAATGTTGATGTTGTCTCTCAAGTTGTTGTCACTTCAGCCATTTTCGAGTATCTCGTGTTGACATAACATTAAATGAAATAACTTTAACAACCAATAAAAACATTTTATTTATACACATCATCACAAATTAACACAAATCAGAAAATTTATGCTTTTTATTTTAGGGATTTGTTTCATTTTAAATGTCTATTTTGATATCTATTAAGCTTTCTTCTCTTCGTTGTCTTGTTTGTCTTCTTTGTCGATTTCAGTTTCTTTGAATGATTATGCCTTTGAATGATTTATAATACTCGCATATCATATTCGGAAGAGAAAGAGAATCGTGAAAATAAACCAACGTTGTGTTTAGATTCTAGAAACTTTGGAGATTCTGGTTCTGTGTTTCCATTTTCCTTGAGTTATGAGTCTCTCTCGAATGGTTTCCTCCATTGAATTTCTGTTTTTGTTTCTGGGTCTGTCATTCTCTCTGGAGATTTTAACTGCTAAATTTGATGACATTTTAGTTTTTAAATTTGATGTTCATTGCTATTTCAACTCACGAATCTGATTTATTTGGAATGAATATAGTTTTATTTGAAATAACTAGATTTATTGTTTAATTGATGAATTCTGTTTCGTTAATTGCATGTTGGTTGTTTGGTTCTAACGATCATCTCCTAGGTATGAAAGAGGCATTCCAACATCCATCCATATGTTTCATCGTGCTTATGTGTCAATGAAGAAGATAATGTTACCACAAATCATTGTAGGTTATGATTTGATTCATATTATCTTTGTTGATTCTGATTTTTTGCAGTTGGTTTGATCATCGTTGTCTGCACATAAAAGGATCATGCTTCCATCCTTTCACATTAAAACCATATTTGTTAATGATTAGATTAGTCTGCTTATGCTTTATTTGTCTAATTAAGATATAAGTTTTAGATTTCTAATTAGTTGATACTGACTCTATCTATTTGCTGAAAACAATATACATTTCTTTCAAGAGACTGCTTTATCTATATGTTTTCACAGTTTTTTATGGTTTCGTTATTGTAGATGGAGTAAGAAGACAATCATAGATTTTCTTGGTGTTATTGTATTAGATAACTAAAAGTTTTATGAGTTATTGTTAAATTTTATTTTCTATTGTTGCAGATTAGGATGATAATATCATACAGTTATGGTGTACACTCTGTTATCATAAACTGGATACTGTGATGATTCCTTATCTTAAGGATTCAAGAAGACTAATGAGGGTGTTGACCACAGTTAGTCCATACCATTCATTTGAATTTATACTGATTCTAAAATATACTTTTAACCAAGTTCATCGTAATATATATATATATATATGTATATATATGTATATTATGAAAGACACATGTTACAGGTCTGCAAAATACTATGGTCGTGTTCGTTAATATGTCGCTGCGACACGTTCCAGCGACTGTAAATTACAACGAAAAAGAAGAGAAACTGTCGTAGAAAATGAACATCCATGAAGAAAGTGTTTTGTTCAGCGATGGAAAACCAGTCGCTAAGTGGAATAACAAGCCAGGGACTTCTTTAGCGACAGAAAACCTGTCGCAGCATCACCATATTTGTTGGCAGCGGTAGAATCTTCTCTTTCTTGGATAACAATTAACTTGTTTTTCTGACTTAATTTGTGTCGCTATTACGTGTCGCCAGCGACAGAGTCCCGAATATGCCCTATGTAATATCACAAAATTAAATTGATACGTGTATAGAATTCAGTTCAAACCATACAGATGAGTCAAGTAAAGCCATCTCGATCAAGTTGTCAGATTCTTCATTCTTTCCCATCAAAATTCTAATGATATGCACTTTGATATTCCATGGATTGTTCTCATCGAGAGGAACAAAAGAGGAGGGTTTACGATTAGGTCAATTGTTGTAACTATTTGTCCATCGTTTTTTGTTTTTAATGAATTTAGCTAAAAGAAAGTGTGTGAAGCTTTATATTTCTCTATCATAAGCGCCACATATAAATAAATAATCACGATTCATAATCTACACTTAATATCCTGGATACAAATTGCATATGATAGTTAATTGTTTACCTGTGTATGATAGTAAGTGGTTTACATGTGTATCTCTTTTCAGGCAAGCCATTTACTTAATGGCAGATGCTTCATCCCATAGTTGTTTGAACCTCTACATGTTTTCTCTTTTGATGGGGTAAGCTGACATCCCCTTTAATGAATTAAATAAGCAATATCTATATGTATAGAAATGTTTATTATGCTAAACTGTGTAGAAAGTGTTTTTCATATATAGGGACTACAATTGTGTTCAAATGTAGAATGAAAAACTAAAATGAGGAATTTAAATTACTTTAAAAAATAAACTGAGGAGTTTAACGTACTTAAAAAATTTCTATTGCATAAAACGATTAATAAAACTCTCTTCTACATATAATCCATGAAACGAAAGATCTTTTTGTAGATGATGCAATTCACACAAACACGTTCAAACTGATCAACTACACAATTATCTGGAACATCAATCCGTCATAAGCGAATATCATACTCCAAAAATTGCCTAACACTTAGCTTTAGAACAACTGGCCGACAGTTTTGGTGACATTCTCTCACCATTCTAAAGCCCTTTTCTCTCCATAATTCATGATGAAGTTAGAATCATTTTCAAACTTATTATCAAGATTCAGAATCAAACCATAGTGACACATTGCTTCAGAATGGTTTTCTTCTGCTGCTTGGTTTAGTTTCTTCAACCCTTCAACTCTATCTTTCAAATAGTAGTATTTGCATAAAATAGCTAGGAAGATAGCATGCATATTTCCCGAGTTAGCACATGCATACAATAACTCAGTATTTGCAGGAACTGTCTTCCATGGAGGTTAAAAAGTGAGATGGAGATTAAACTTCTTCAACACGTAAAGAAACTCGGAGAGTTTCTTAAAGTTTCAGCATGAGAATATGCAAGAGATCAAATCCGGATGAGAAGATTCACCAATTTTGCCAAGGATAACACTTACAATATCATTTGGTTAGTCATCAAGAGCATACAACATTTTTCCTTGAGGAATCTTTGAAAGAGAATGATTAGACTATTACATCCATGACCATTATATTTATACTAAAAATAAGTCGATTTAAAAATTAGTTTATCAATGTTTTTCCTACAATATAGAAAGTTTTTTACATCTTCTTCAGAATCCGTAGTATGTATTTCTTAAAAAGGAATTCGGACCATCATAAAATATAGAAAGTTCTTTACATCTTCTTCAGAATTTGTAGTATGTATTTAGTAAAGAGGAATTTGGACCATTATAAAGAATTTAGACTATTTAATAAGTATTCATAAGCTGCTTTTAAAAACTACTAATTATTTATGATTTCTCATCTTTAAATTCGTTTTAAATGCTGTAAATATATATCAAAATAGATTCAGATACCATACTCATCTTTAGGATTAGTTTTAAATGTTGTATATATATATATATATATATATTAAAATATAGCTGCAACTAATGACTTTCAAACCATTGTCAATTAATTGTAAATGGTGCATGACAAAAATTCAAACTGAATGTTATGAAGTTATTATAAATTCTGAACCAATTGACTTTTGAACTACTTATGCATCATACATTTGTAGAAATCGAAAAGACAGATAAAAATTTCATTTACAATATATATAGATAACACAATTAGAATGTGTATCATTACAAATCACATTGAAACAGAGACGGTTGTAATCTTTACGTGATTCTCCTTTTTATTGTTTCTTCAACAAATGCTAACAAAATCATACTTCCTTATGTGTAGAATACATGACTTCCAACGAAAAAAACTTTCCTAAATCTCTTGACAAACTTTAGTTAGAGAAGAACAAACAGAGTATCAAAGTATGAGTGTTAAGAATGTGAAAGCAAGAAACTTTAAACTCAATGGAGTTTTAAGAGTCTGGATCTTCTTCTTCTAGATGAAAAGGGAATAACCTCACTCCGTGTTTAAAGTTTTCAAAACGAGATTAATTATTTTGGTTCTTTTGCATTCAATATGAATTTGAATCTTTAAGTTCTTAAGTTATTAGTCATATGCTTGATACTTTCTATCTTCTGATAGTTTGCGGGAAACTCTGATTCAAGATTCTACAGACCATTAAGGAATTCATCGATTTAAAGATAAACTAGAAGAACTATCTATATTCCACATCAGCAACTTCGAAGTGATCCCCAATTACAGCTGCTACAAGGTTACAGATCATCGATTGACCATCAGATTCATGGACACCACTCAAATAGCAAAAGTTCCTGAAGAAGATATTTCAATCAAGACAGAGAAGTTCATGACATTTGGTTATTCTGAGTTTGAGAATTTTGCAGGCCCCAATCTGCAATTGTTGGGTAAAACATAATATATTGAAACTATTTAGATTATATGTATAATTATCTTAATAGAATAACATTACTGATATATGTTTTATTGCTAGATGTTATTGGACAAGTTCTAAAAGTCCAAGGATAAAATCTGGATGAATAAAACTCAAAGAAAATATTGTATTGGTCGTCATTCTAGAAGAGTGAGAATCTATAACTTTTTACTGTGTTAATTTTTTTCATGCAATTATGTGTTCAGTTAAAGTTAATAAGTTTTATCATTAGTTTCAGAGATGTATCATTAAGAGTTACTCTATGGGATGATCAAATATCTGAATTCAGGGATGCATTCAGTCAGAGTGGACGAGACCACCATGTTATCGTATGCACATGCTTGAATCCAAAATGTTTGCCGGTAATATCTCATTTAAGTAGTATACAGAGTTTGATAAATTTTTACTTCATGATTGAATACAAAATATGATGGATTCGACAGAGATTCTGATGATGTTGGTATATATACCATATTATTAAATAACATATTCAATCTAATACTTATCTTCCATATTATAGGAAAGCTTTATTTAAACTCAAGTGGATCAATGAGGATATACATCAATTATAATTTGGAGGTTGTTAAACATTTATGAAAATGTAATATCTCAATCAAAAATACTCAATGTATTATTATGAAAATATGTAATCTCCATTTTCTTGATGCTTATTGTTTTATTGCAGGATGGACACTGAAAACGTTGATACTTCAACTAAGATAGTGGAATAGGAAATTTCTAATGTCAGAATGGACAGTTCAGAAGATCTTAAACTATGTCTCATGTCGAACTCAAGAACAAAAGGAAGTGTTATGTAAACGTAAGATAGTACACTACAAAAAAACCGGCATTACTAGCACACGCATAATACTATCAAAGATGTATCATAACGTCTAACAGAACGCTATTAATGCCACAGCTATGGTAGGTTCACCACATATGATAGCATTTTTTGGTTGCGCTACTAAAGATTGTTATATAGGTTGTTATATCATAGATTTTCTAATTGTTATGGTATACAGTATACTTATTCATAAGCTTTTGAATTTCTTGAAAATATATATTATTACTTTATTTAATTAAATCATTTTCTAAATTGCAGCCCATATACAATGTCATTTATTTTATCTGATTTTTAAATATAAAACATTCATAAGACTTTATATGGCATAAATATTTCTTAAATCTTACAGATATGTCATTTTTTAAACCATACCCCGATATGTCATTTTTTACAGCCTTGGTCCCACGAGCTCTATCAAGCTAAAAATTACTGCATCATTACGAAGAGATACATCAATATTTAATAAATATCAAGTAAACTGATTAATCCGTATCACAACTATACACACATGTCAACAAATAGTTTATAAGCATAATACATATGCTTAGAGAATTCAACAACCAACCCTGCAACATATTTACCAATTAATTAATTATGAGCAACATTTTAATTAATTAAAATCAGCAATAAGTTCATATATTTATTTCAACATTTTTCTATAAATTATTTCAACATAAATAATCCCAACCAAATAATTTGGCAATTTAATTCATACAAAATAATTAATTAATTTATATAATTTAGTACAGAAATCAAACCAACAAACACATCAAATAACTCAATCCATAAACAGCACATAAACTCAAGAAAAAATCCATTATACTATGCACTATTAGTAAGAACTTAGATAATCCATGGTACTGCACTCACCTTAGCATTTTCGTAGTTTCTTGAAAACACAACCGACAAAACTCACAAGATCTAGACTCCCTGTAACTTTTATAGTTTCCTAAAGGTCACATTAACATAATAAGAACCTCTCTTTCTCACACTTCAACAATTCACATTAACAAAAAAACATTATACCTAAAATAGAAAAATCTGGAAAATAATAGAAATGATCATCTTCTAAGAAAGGATCACGTATCGAATTCTAACCGTCAAGTTCTTCATCTCACGTTGAAAATCAACATATATATGTCCTGAAGATGTTCTCAAAGTTTCATGATGATCCGACCACAGATAAACTCGCGATCTCTCTATGAATCCACATTGGTCTATGAATACACCTCTTCTTCAAGCTTCCCCTGAAGGAAAGCATTTTTCACATCCATTTGCCATAATTCCCATTCTAAGTTAGTAGAAATGGAGACGACTACTCGCACAGTGTGTAGTTTAGCAACAGGAGCAAAGGTGTCTCTATAATCTTCTCCATAAGCTTGTGTGAATCCTCTTGCAACTAGTCTAGCCTTATACCTCTCAATCTCCCCATTGCTCTTGTACTTGATTCTGAATACCCATTTTGAACTCACAGTCTTCTTTCCTTTAGGTAAGACCGCTTCATCCCATGTGTGATTTTTCTCCATCGCTGCAGTTTCTTCTCCAACTGCATCCCTCCAAACCTTCTTCTCTTTAGCCTCTTCATATGTTCTTGGTATCTCTTCTTTGTCTAGGCTTATGATGTAAGCTTGATGTTCTTGTGAAATATGAGCTAAAGAGCACATGGCCTGTGAAGGATGGGCAACAGTGTGACAATTGTAGTACACTCTAGTGTTCCTCAATCTCTGACTTCTCCGAAGTTCCATGGTTGGTTCAGCTGATGTAGAAGCTTCTTGTGTGTTCTTCAATCTCTGACTTCTCCTAAGTTCCATGGTTAGTTCAGCTGATGTAGGAGCTGTAAGTTTAAAGAGATCCTTAATGATCTATAGAGGTTCTTATGCGAGAGACAAGAAGAGAGAAGACAATAGTATAAGAGATAGAACTCAGACGCTTAAGAGAAGAGAAGGATGTTATTGATTTCCTTAACTTAATTCATTACAATGTATGCACACTAACATTTATAGACAGACAACTAGGTTAACAACAAAGAGAATGAAAGGGACATGAATGGTTGGGATTAGAGTCTTGAGCGCTTCTAGAATGAAAGTGACAGCTCCTTACTCCTTAAGGCGCCACATGACTCTTCCTTGTTCTCTTCTTCTTGGTTTCTTCTTCCAACGACTACAAGTCATTATCAAGGCTTCTAACACCTCTTTCTCTTAGCTACAAACCAATCATATAGTTAGGAGAACAAGAGTTTAGTTCCTTGTACAAGATGTGCTTAGTCGCTTGTTCCACAAGCTCCATTCCTTCTTCTTCTCAACACTCCCTCTCAAGCTTTAATCATAATGATGTTTATGATAAGGCTTGAACTGTGAATAACACCTCATTAAAAAACCTTAGTAAGCAAAACCACTTGGGAAGAAAAGCTATACATAAGGGAAAAAGAGTGTGATCATCACAGTTGGGGATCTTCATCATCCCCTGAAATAACTCCACAAGGCCGAGCCTCTCATGAATAGACTCATATGTCTTTAGGCCGGCTGCTTTAGTGAAGATGTCAGCCAATTGGTCTGAGCTTTTTGTGTAGCAAGGTAATATGACTCTTTGCTGCATTTGCTCCCTTACTTTATGGCAATCCACCTCAATATGCTTGGTTCTCTCATGAAAGACTGAATTCGAGGCTATATGAATTGCGGCTTGATTATCACAGTGCATAGTGAATGGTGTAGTGACTTCTCTTCCCAATTCCTTCACCAGCATCTTTAACCACATTAGTTCTGTGGTTAAACTCCTCATTGCTCGGTATTCAGCTTCAGCACTAGAACATGCCACTATCTTTTGCTTCTTGCTTTTCCAAGTGACTAGGTTTCCTCCAATGAATGTGCAATAGCCAGTTGTTGACCTTCTATCTTTTCTATCCCCAGCCCAATCTGCATCACAATAACCTACCGCTTCTGTGTTTGCATTACATCCCATCCAAATGCCTTGGCCTGGGGTGCCCTTGAGGTATCTCAGAATGCGGTCAACCATTTTCCAATGGAACATTCGTGGTGCTTGCATATGCTGACTGATCTGGTTCACAGAGAAACACAAGTCAGGTCTAGTTAAGATAAGATAGATGAGTTTACCAACAAGCCGGCGGTATAGCTTTGGATCTTCAAACAATTGATCCTCCTTGAGATCCTCTTGTTGGTGAACTTTGTATGCATCTTCCAATGGCGTTTTTACTATCTTTTCCTCTAAGGTACCTGTTTCATCCAACAGATCAAGGGTGTATTTCCTTTGTGATAAGAAGACACCTTCTTTTGATCTACAAACTTCTATCCCAAGGAAATACTTTAGTTCTCCTAGATCTTTAATATCAAATATTGACTTTAAATAGGCTTTTGTTTCTTGAATACCAACCTTGTCATTCCCAGAGATGATGATATCATCTACATATATGAGAATGACTATAATACCTTTATGGCTCTGCGTAATGAACAGAGTGTGATCCGCTTCTGATCTAATGAAGCCACGATCAAGGAGAGTATCACTTAGCTTTCTGTACCATGTCCTAGGAGATTGCTTGAGACCAAATATTGCTTTCCTTAGTCTAAGGACTTTCCCAGATTGGACAATATTTTCTAGACCAGATGGTGGTGTCATGTACACCCCTTCTTCAAGCTCCCCCTGAAGGAAAGCATTCTTCACATCCATTTGCCATAATTCCCATTCTAAGTTAGTAGCAATGGAGAGGACTACTCTCACAGTGTGTAGTTTAGCAACAGGAGCAAAGGTGTCTCTATAATCTTCTCCATAAGTTTGTGTGAATCCTCTTGCAACTAGTCTAGCCTTATACCTCTCAATCTCCCCATTGCTCTTGTACTTGATTATGAATACCCATTTTGAACTCACAGTCTTCTTTCCTTTAGGTAAGACCGCTTCATCCCATGTGTGATTTTTCTCCATTGCTGCAGTTTCTTCTCCAACTGCATCCCTCCAAACCTTCTTCTCTTTAGCCTCTTCATATGTTCTTGGTATCTCTTCTTTGTCTAGGCTTATGATGTAAGCTTGATGTTCTTGTGAAATATGAGCTAAAGAGCACACGGCCTGTGAAGGATGATCAACTGTGTGACAATTGTAGTACACTTTACACTTTAGTGTTCCTCAATCTCTGACTTCTCCGAAGTTCCATGGTTGGTTCAGCTGATGTAGAAGCTTCTTGTGTGTTCCTCAATCTCTGACTTCTCCTAAGTTTCATGGTTGGTTCAGCTGATGTAGGAGATTCTTGTGTTCTCTCATTCTCTACTCTAATTGTATCTTGTCCATCTACTTCTTTAGTGTCATCTTCCCTGTCCGCAGGCTCTGCTTAATCATGATCATGTATCATCTCCCCTTCATGTATCATCTCCCCCGCAGGAGCAAGAGGAGCTGTGGACTGTCCACCAGGTGGAAAAAGGCCGAGGTTGTTAAGCAAGGTCCAGAGATGAGCTGCACGTTCGGATTGGGAGTGAGAGAGGTTTTGGAGGCTCTCCCAGTTCTTTTCTGAATGGTATCCCTGAGTTTCTAAGAACCTTACATCCCGGGACACCAGTATCTTGTTGGTTTCTGGAACCAAGCATTTATAACCCTTTTGTGTACTTGAATAACCAAGGAACATGGCTTTGGTACTTTTGGCATCTAACTTGTTCCGGTTCTCTCCAGGCACTAAGACATAACAAATACATTCAAACACACGTAAGTGATCAAGAACAGGTTTAGTTTTTGTGAGTACCTCAAATGGAGATTGATCTTGAAGAACTTTAAGGGTAAGCCTGTTGATGAGGTAACAGGCCGCAACAACTGCATCACCCCAGAGCCTCCTTGGTACATTGGTGTGAAACATCATGGTTCTTGCTACTTCCATTAGGTGTCTATTCTTTCTTTCAGCTACACCATTCTGTTGTGGACTGTATGGGCAACTTGTTTGGTGAAGGATGCCATTTGTGTTTAAAAATTGCTTGAATGTGTGACTTATATACCCTCCACCATTATCTGATCTCAAAATTTTCACTTTAGCATTATAATGGTTAGTAATATATGAATGAAAATTTATAAATGCCTCTAAAACTTTATCCTTTGATGGAAGCAATGTTAACCATGTGTACTTGGATTTTTCATCAATAAAGGTGACAAAGTATTTGTGGTTTTCTCTAGACAAACAAGGGGCAGTCTAAATATCCGAGTGGATTAGATCAAAGCAATTGTCATAAATAGTAGAAGATCTAGGAAAGATAGATTTGCAATGTTTTCCTAGAATACAAGCCTCACAATCACTATTTTGGACTTGAATATCAGGAAATAATAAGTTTAGGGCCTTATAATGAGGATGTCCTAATCTACCATGCCAAATAACATCATTAGTTACACCAACATTTAAGCCAATATTTAAGCCAACATTTAAGCCAAAACCACACGATACCATGGAAGAATTCTTAAGGTCTCCAAGCACATACAATCTATCCATGGTTGTTCCATGCCCAAGGACTCTACTTGTGTCAATATCCTGAAAGCAAACATCATTAGGCCCAAAGATAGCAAGACAGTTTAAATTGGATGTGGCCTTCTTAACGGATAGCAAGTTAGAAGTAAATGTGGGCATGTAATGTAGAAATATAGATTTGAAGTTAAGAGAGAATGAAGAATGATTGGAGAATGAGAGAAAGAGTAGCAAGAATGGAGAGAGTTTATGCAAGTCTTAATAATCTTATTCACTTCTTTTTCTTTCTCATATCTTTTACAAGAGATTTATAAGGATATATATAGACTTTACAAGGAGAAGAAGAAAGGGGCGTGGAGAAGAGAGAAGAAGAGAAGGAGACTTGTGGCTGAGCTACTCCAACAGTTTCTCAACAGTAAATAGTGCCCATACCTCACCCATGTTGCGCCCATACCTTCTCCCATACCTCCTTGCTTCCTAGTTTGCTTATCTAGTTGATATCCAACCGCTTCCTTTCTTTTCTAGTTCCTTTTCAACTAGTTCATTCCTCTTTATTACTCTATCACTTAAATAAGCATCTATCTCAACACTCCCCCTCAAGATTGGTCGGTGAAGATCCTTTAGACCGATCTTGCTATGGATGCGATCACAAGTGACAGATGAGGTTGCTTTGGTGAAGATATCAGCTAGTTGGTTCTCACTTGTTACAAAGGCAGGTTTAATGATTCCTTCTTGAATCTTTCCCCTCACAAAGTGATAATCCACCTCTATATGTTTGGTCCTTTCATGGAATACCGGATTGGATGCTATATGTATTGCAGCTTGATTATCACAATATAGCAACATTTCCTCAGTTTCATGTATTCCAAGATCCCCTAAGAATGCCTTTACCCAAATAAGTTCTTTCGTCACTTCCTTCATAGCTCTATACTCGGCTTCAGCACTAGACAAGGCTATAACCTTCTGCTTTTTACTCCTCCAAGTCACTAGATTGCCTCCTACATAGGTACAAAAACCGGATGTGGACTTTCTATCCTTCTTATCTCCAGCCCAATCTGCATCGCAATATCCTTGAACCTTTGTGTTTCCATTAGCCTTCATCCATATGCCTTTTCCGGGATTGTTTTTCAGATATCTTAGCAGCCTTTCAATCATGTTCCAATGCTGCGTGGTTGGCTTTTGCATATGTTGGCTCACAAGGTTTACTGCAAAGCAAATGTCCGGCCTAGTGATAGTAAGATAGATGAGCTTGCCCACCATCCTTTGATATCTCTTAATGTTCTCCAAAGGCTCCCCCTCAGGACTATCTTGATAGCCTTCTTCTATTGGAGTTTTAGCCGGTTTGGATCCTAGCTTCCCAGTTTCTTCTAAGAGATCAAACACATATTTCCTTTGAGAGATGAACATTCCATCTTCAAACCGTGTCATCTCAATTCCTAGGAAGTACTTAAGTTCCCCCAAGTCCTTTATATCAAAATCGGCCTTCAAGATCTTCTTGGTTTGATCTACTCCATCTTTGTCACTTCCTGTGATGATTAGATCATCCACATATATTAATACCACAACCGTTCCTCCTTCACTTTGTCTTATGAACAATGTGTGATCAGCTTCAGATCTTATGAACTCTCTCTCTAACAGACAAGCGCTTAGCCTTTGGTACCTTGCTCTTGGGGATTGCTTCAGCCCATAGATTGCTTTCTTCAATCTGCAAACTTTGTTGCCTTCCTTATGATATCCTTGGGGTGGATCCATATACACCTCTTCTTCCAAGTCTCCTTGCAAGAATGCGTTCTTGACATCCATCTGCCATAGATCCCATTTTAAGTTTACTGCCACTGAGATTAGTATTCTTATGGAATGAAGCTTAGCAACCGGAGCAAATGTCTCGGTATAGTCCTCCCCATAAACTTGAGTATACCCTTTTGCAACCAACCTTGCCTTGTACCTTTCTATCTTCCCATCACTTGTGTATTTGATCGTATACACCTATCTACTCCCAACCGACTTCTTATCCTTTGGTAAGTCGGTTAAGTACCAAGTATTATTCCTTTCCATGGACTTCATTTCCTCTTCCATGGCTTTCACCCATACTTCACTCTCACATGCTTCTTCATATGAGCTTGGAATGTATTCCTTGCTGATTTTTGTGAGAAACACTTCATGCTCCATGGGTAATGTCGCCAAGGAACAGAAATGCTCAATGGGATATGTGAAAATACTAGTTTGAGTGTGATCTCCTCCTTGTGATATGAGAGTGTTGTCGCCAATAGGATCGAGATCTAAGCTCGCCGTACGCTCAGGACACTCTCCTATCACACAAGGAAGATTACTCATACTAGACTCTCCTTGGAGCATAGCAGAATTGTTGTAGCCATAGAAAACACGTTGTCGCCTCTGTCTTGTACTTCTTCTTAGAGGTATGATTGGCTCAGATTCTCCTTCCTCAACATCCGCTTCTTCTTCAGCTGAATCCTGATCTGGTTCCATATGTGTATCATCTGCATCTCCATGTTCCATGATGCTCTCAGATGGTGCATTCTCTCCTTGTATTTCATCCCTTGTTATTGGCGCTTCATTGAACAGCATCAAATCCATAGATGATGAGACTATACCTTCAAGAGTATCATGATTCTTGGCTCCATAAAAGCTTTCTTTTTCATTGAACTTTACCTCTCTAGACACATATACCCTTCTTGTCTCCGGATTGTAGACCTTGTAGCCCTTTTGAGTTGGTGAGTATCCAATGAAAACACACTTCATGCTTCTAGGTTCAAGCTTGTTTCTTTGTCCTTCTGGTAGAAACATGAAACACTTACATCCAAACGCCTTAAGGTGATGTAAGCTTGGTTTCTTTTTGTACAACACTTCAAACGGTGATCTATCTTCCAAGTTCTTTGTTGGAAGCCGGTTAATCAAATAGTTTGAAGTCATTACCGCATCTCCCCAATGAGATTTAGGTACTCCTTTGGCAATCATGATAGTCCTTGCTACTTCCATTAGATGCCTATTTTTCCTTTCTGCTACCCCATTTTGTTGTGGAGTGTATGCACAAGATGTTTGATGAATGATGCCAAAGTTGTTGAGTAGCTCCTTAAATCTCTTGCTTACATATTCTCCTCCATTATCACTTCTTAAGATCTTGATTGTTGTTTTGAATTGTGTAGAAACATAGTTAATGAAGTTGGTGAATGCTTCATAAACTTGGTCCTTGGAGTTTAAGAGTGTGACCCATGTGTATCTTGAGTAATCATCAATGAAAGAAACAAAGTACTTATATTGATCCCTTGAATTACATGGTGCGGTCCATACATCCGAGTGTACAATGCCAAAAACTTCATCACAAGTTGTGGAGGAGATAGGAAAAACTTGTCTACAATGTTTTCCTAGTACACATGCTTCACATACTACTTCTTCTTGAATGAGATTGGGTAAGACCATCTTGAGAACTGCTGAACTTGGGTGTCCTAGCCTTTCATGCCATAATGGGCTATCTCCAATCTCCTTCCTACCAGAAACTTCTACATTTGCCTTCATTCCAAGAGCCATTGGATCCTCTTGTTTATTTGCTTCCAAAAGATACACACCATCCTCTACCTTCCCTTCTCCGAGTACATTGTTTGTTTTAGGGTCCTGAAACTTAACAAAGTCAGTCCCAAACAATGCTACACAATCCAAATCCTTTGTAGCTTTATGAACTGATAGAAGATTAGATGAGAAACTAGGCATGTATAAAGCTTTTGTTTCCTTCTTGAAAAGTTCTAACTTTCCTATCCCTTCAATCGGAACTGAGCTTCCATTAGCTACTTGTACATTTCCATGATAAGGCTCAAGAGTTTTTAACAAGTCTTGATCCTTAATCATGTGATGAGAGGCTCCGGAATCTACAATCATTTTACCCTTCCTTATGGCGCTTTTAGAGCTGAGGAAACTCTTACCAGATTCTGTTAACTTAGCTAGGCTCTTGATAAGAGCCTCAAACTCTGATCTTTTGACAGTATCCTCAACTGGTTGTGCAACCCCCATGAAGGCCCTATGCCCACTTCCACTCTCCCTTAGCCGCTTAGGCCTCAAATGCGGATGGAGAGTCCAACACTTCTCCTTGGTATGCCATTTCATCTTACAATGCTCACAGTCCAACACCCTTCTTTCAAACATGAGATTCCTTTTTGCAAGATGTGCAGCTTCACTTGGTGCTCAGAATAGGTCTCTTGAGCCCTCCTCCCTTTGTATCAAGCCACATACTTCCGTTAGACTTGGCAGCTTCTCAAATCTAAGTATATGCTTGATAAGATCCTTGTAAGATGCATTGAGTGCCAAGAGAAGTCCAAACACTTGGTCTTGGTCACGCCTTTCACCTAACTCCTTGGGGTCTATAGTTTGTGGCCTCAAGATCTCCAACTCGGCCCACAAGCTTCTATACTCCCCAAACATTTCCTTGAATGGCTTCTCCTCTTGTTGAAGCTCATTCAGCGCCCTCTTCACCTCAAATATCCTTGATATGTTTGACACATTTCCATATACTCCCTTGAGTATATCCCACAGCTCCTTAGCGGTATCCGCATATGAGTAGGCCGCCAAGATGGATGGTTCTAGTGAGCTTTGAAGAGAGAAAGAGTGTACTGTTCTTCTTGCTCTTCCTTAGCTTCCTGCTTCTCATTTCTCACCACCGCCTCCGCTTCCTCCTTTGGCTCTGTGAGATAGATGCTTATTTAAGTGATAGAGTAATCAAGAGGAATGAACTAGTTGAAAAGGAACTAGAAAAGAAAGGAAGCGGTTGGATATCAACTAGATAAGCAAACTAGGAAGCAAGGAGGTATGGGAGAAGGTATGGGCGCAGCATGGGTGAGGTATGGGCACCATTTACTGTTGAGAAACTGTTGGAGTAGCTCAGCCACAAGT